>CM033109.1:0-600000 GCA_019321725.1 Paulownia fortunei | reverse complement strand
GCCATCAGATCGCCCGTAGAGTCTGGAAGGATTATTACGCGAAGGTAGATTTGATTTAGTATGTTGTGTATATATGTGTTTCTAATTGTGGTTTTAAATGTATAATTGTGATAATTTTATAGCAAGTTTTACAAAAGTTTTAATTTGTATTATAATTCCTGATATGTAAGAGGAAGAGAGCTAGGATTGGGTTATGAATTTGATCCTTTTTTCGGCACTGACAAACTAATTGTTCTAGTGTTTGACAATGTGTGTTTTGAATCATTTTGCGGGGTCGTTGTTTAGTTGAAGGTTTGAGCGTTTCGTATTTGTGTTGTGGTTCTGGGTGATGGCATTTTTCACTCGAAAAGGTATGTGGAGCCTGGTGTTATGACTGCTTTTTTGGAATTGTTTTAGTATCATAGATTTGTATTTGCTTTACAATCATGCGAAGGATTCGGCTTGCTCGGTTGATGACCACACTTTTTCTTTACAATAGAATCAATAATAGAATAGCCGCTTAATGCATCTCAAGAGAGAAATGGGAAACAATATATACACTTGTAAAGTAGATGTATGAGTTTGTTACATATTTTAGTTTATGTAGGAGGAAGGGCATTATTAGGGATCATATGTAACCAGTTCTGCTTCAAGACAAAGCTGACCCAAAACCTGCTTTTGTTCCACTCTTGTGTGGGTTTAAATCAAATCCCAGACCCTGCCCATGGGCGTAATAGTGAGTCATGCACTGTGATGTGTGCATGAGACAATCACAATATCATATATTAAAAAAAACTCTTCTTTTTAGCACGCACATGTACATGCATTGATCAGAAGAAAGATATATCTCCAAGTCTTTTCCTTTCATTTTATCTTAATTTACCACAATTCCCCAATTAGAAGTAGTTGCTTTATTTTCTTCAGTAAGAAACATCCTATGCTGCCTCACCAAAAGAGCAAACATGATATTGTTGATACAAACATAGATGTAAAATGTGGTTGTGAGATGCAGCTAGGTATGGATGCATTTGATTTTAATACTATTTTTTCTGTTACAGCCATCTCCCTTTGGTTTCTTGGAGTTTAAAGTATATTTTCATTATGAAGTTACTACAAAATGCTAATACTATTAGCTGCTTGAAAACATATACTAGTCATGAAGCATGATAGTTAGCATTTCTGGATATTTGTTCAATGATTGGATAACACAGTTCTCTTTTCAAAGTTATTCCAAATTGTATATCTGGTCATCTGATTAAATGCCTACGAAATTGCAGCGTGGTGTATAATTTTAGCAAGCACTTAAGTTTCTCTACAGGTTACGCTTCTAATCATTTCTTCAGTAAATTTTCATGTGTGCCTCTGCGGTTCTACAGGTTGATGCTGTAGTGTACCTGGTGGACGCATACGACAAGGAGCGGTTTGCAGAATCCAAAAAGGAATTAGATGCTCTCCTTTCTGATGAGGCCCTTGCCAATGTCCCATTCCTCATTTTGGGAAACAAGATTGACATACCATATGCTGCCTCAGAAGATGAGTTGCGTTATCACCTTGGCCTGACTGGTGTAACGACTGGCAAAGGGAAGGTGAACCTTGCTGATTCTAATGTGCGCCCTTTAGAGGTATTCATGTGCAGCATTGTACGCAAAATGGGCTATGGTGATGGCTTCAAATGGGTCTCTCAATATATAAAATAGGGTTTATCATCAGCAAATTGTCTAATAGGTACGACCATACCCCTTCTTTCTCAATGAAGAGGGGAAGAAACAGCTGCTTCCAAAAAATGGAAAGAAAAAGGGGAGAAAATTCATTCATTTCAGGTTGATTCAGTTTGTTAGTTGTTAAATTTGTACGACTGTGTGCTTTGAGTTTGTAAGGTAAGTGGAATTTGATTCGTCTCTGTAAAAATTTTATCTGAAATTTGGAGGTCTACGCAGGTATTATATCCTGAATTAATTTTTTTCTGTTCTACTTTGAACTTTGCCAGACCTAGAAAATTTGATACTCTCTTTGCTGCAACTGTTTGTAGAAAATAAAGTTTTTCTTTTCAGTTCTTTGAAGTGCAGATGCGAACATCATTTTCTCAGTTTATTGCCTGGTAAGTTAGCGTATTCTTAAGGTTGGGGTGTTTTCCGCCAGTTGCTTGCCTCTCCTCCTGTGTACAAGCGGCACGCTGTTCGTTAGTTTACTTGAGATGCACACCACAGACTAGGTGATTAATAACAAATTGGTTTAGGATTTATGATGTCTTAATGTGATTGATTTATATTTTGAAAGCAGATTCTTTTCATATCAGGTTTTGGAAACCAAACACCATAATAAAGAGATGGGTTAATTATATGTAACTTTTTTTTGAAATAGTTAAATCACTCCTATCTTTTATAAAACCTTCTATTTAAGTTTAGTTTACCAGTTTTAACAAACGTTTACTAAACTTTATCTGCTGTTGGGGTTTTTGAAGAAAAATGACAACATAAGCAGAAAAAGATTAGTGAAATTTTTATTTTATTCTTGACCAAGTAAAATTTAAATTTTAAAGAGGGTGTAAATATAATAATTAGATATATGAAATGGAGAATATGTAACAAAATACTGCTCCAAAAATATAAGTATTGCATGTAAAATATTAATCGTTTTAGGCAAATAAATTTAGTCATTGATGGCTGTTTTTTTTTTGTCTTAGACTAACTATCATTCTTGTGTTAAAGAAAATAATATATTCATGTACTTTTTTCTTGTGTTGAAGGATTAAAATATTTTAAAGATTATAGTTTCTAAAAATTCATTAGACTTAATATAATATAAACAAATAATTGAAATTTCTCTCTTTTACCGTTTCTTTTGATCTCGTTTATTTTTTTCAATTTTCTTTCTCTCAAATTTTATTTTTCTTTTTCATACTTTTCTTCTTTTTTAAGAGTGTCAATGTGAAAGAATTTGAAGGTAAAATAGTACTAAAAAATAAGAAAGAAAGAAAGAAATGAAAAGAAAATCTCATGGTAGCAAATCATTGCCCCCACTTTCCGCAAGTAGAATCAGCAGATAATCAGCGTATTGACTGCACTCAGTTTGAACACGCTTTCTCAGTCAACACTCTACCCCTCCAGCCCCTCCACTACTCTTCCCACTAATCATCATCACTATAAAAGATCCATATCATTAATTCATTGGATACTCGTATCCATATCTTAGAATCCTCATTTCTTTTCGCCCAAACGGCATACTTTCCTACAAACAAAAACCCATCAATTGTTAATTATTGATCACAAAAAATGGGAAACATTTCCTCTTGTTTCTACGTACAATCCAACACAGCAAAGCTCATTGATCTTCATCGGAATATTCTGCGTCTCGTCGACGTCCCGGTAACGGCTGCCGAGCTAATGCTCGAAGAGCCTGGCCACGTAGTTTCGCCGCTTTATGATTTCCGGCGTGATTTCCGGCTATCCGCTATGAAAGCCGACGAAAGTTTATCCGGAGGCAGAGTTTATATATTGATCCCTGTTAGTAGAGTTAATGGGAAGGTTTCAGAATCGGAGATGGCGGTTATCGAGTCGGCTTGTGGTGAGAGGAGAGCAAAACGACGTAGTTCCAAGGTTATTCCTGTTGTAACAGAGATTCCCGGCGATGGTACTGATAATTCGGTTAAGTTATTAGGAGAAGAGAATGATATTGGACTTATGAATTATCGGATGAGACAATGGAAACCTGCTTTAGAACCTATTTATGAAATAGAGGGAATTTGACTAGTGTATTTTTTTTTCTTTGTTCTTTTTAATAGATAGGGTTTCGAATTAATTTTCGATTGGAAATTCGAGACCTATGTATCGAGGTATCCATTAAATTGACACATCAAGATGACCAGCTTGACTACATGCTTTGTGAACTTTTCAAGCTAATCAAATTCATGGTTAGTTCTAAAGGATTTTTTGGTGTCTATTTTTTTGTTTGATAAAAAATATAACATTTGGTTCCATTGGAAACGCTCTCACATGGCAAAAGTTGTTAGAAGAAGCATTGCAATGAGATCTTGATGGTGTGGTATTTGTGGGTTTAATTCAAATTGTTGTTGCTAAATGTTAACAAGGAATTAGATCGCTAAATATTTAAAATTATTCATCTAATTATAATCATGCAATGTGAGCCCATGAATCATGATTGATCAAATCCTTTCATTTGCATAGACTGCCCAGGAAAACATAAAAGGGATTGATCAAGCAAAGTTGGGGAAAATCCAGTCCAAGTGCTACCATTCAAATGTTTTATGCAATTGGAATTTTTCTTTGATTTTGGAAGAAAAAAACTCTATGACCAGTTCGGATAACCAGACAAACTACATAGTATAAACTATTACTTTGAATATACAATTGATGTTAATTATATATACATAACATAAAAATATGATATAAAATATAAAATTAAAATAAAGAATTTGAAATACACCACCAAACACCCACACACAGGGAGGGCAGGTATGGTTGGAACGTCCAATAGAATCAAACGAGACCTCTTCTTTCTTTTTTGTTCGTTTCTGTCTTTGCAAGGCAAACTGATGAACACTTAAGTTTCCTTAAGATTATATTAGTTGAAAGACAATACCGTTGAACGGTTCCTCTTCCATTGACAAAATCTAGCTTGGTAGGTATGACTAAGTACACAATCCTTCCATGCTACATAAGCTAATGTGGCTCCACAATGTTACAAAGGGAAAGAGGAATGAAAACAAGTTTCTCTAGCGATTAGATAACTATACTTAAAACGCCACACACGTCTTAATTTATTTGATACAAAATTATTTAATTCATTTTTTGTGCAAATTGGATCTTCTTTTTTTTCCCTAAATCCAAGTGTTAATCTAGATTATGGTCACAAAAAAAATAAAAAAAATGTTCCAATATAACTGACCATCAAGGCCAATGGACCATGACCTCATTTGACATTCTAATTAGTTATTACCAAGTCCACCATTATGTCTAATCCCAAAGTTGGAGCGGTTTAACAAACTCTTTTTCTCACATCCCTCTCTTAATATATAATGCAACAAAACGCATGCTTTTACTCATCCCATGCCTTTACCTCATTAAACTCAACTTTCCTTCATTAAAATCTTTCCAAGTTTATACATCTCTCCACCACCAATGGGCAACTCCGCCCCCACCGCCTGTCAGACGCCGCCACCGGAAAGGTTATTTTATCGAACGGGGCCATTTTCACGTATGAAGAGCCTCTTACAGTTGCAGAACTCATGCTAGAGCACCCACAAGAGGTGGTGGTGGAATTCCAGCCAGTTATGACTGGAAAGAAACCAACCCCATTGCCTGCCGATCAAAAGCTGGAAACGAAAAAGCTCTACCTCATGCTTCCAATAAGAAAAGGCAAGCCAGCCCCATTATCATCTGAAGAAGCTCGGAAACTTTTGATAAAAACAAATTCTTTCTTGAAATCAAAAGCCCTTTTATCTTACACAGGGTTTCTTCCATTGTTCGTGAGGATTTGTCCTGCGGTAGGAGGGAAACACGACGCCGTGTTGATGGACAAGAAGAAGTGTTTGGCTGACAGAAAAGAGGAGGAGAAGGAGGAGGAGGGGACAAAACCTGACTATTTTACAGAGATTTTGGAGGGAAGGCCGGAATTTTTGAGCAGGCAAATATCAGGGAAAGGTTGGAAGCCTAGTTTGGATACCATCAGGGAAAAGGCTATCAAGGCAAAAGTTCGCCATTGGATGTTTTAAAGCAAGTATTTCGTGTTAATGTATCAATTTTAATTTTATTAAAAATTATTGGGTTGTTTAGTGTAATAGTTAGTATATTATAATCTATTAGCACTGTGCATGTGCATTATCTAAAGTTATATTGTAATTGTTGTGCTTTGCTAGACTTGTTCAAATTTCAAAGGAGAGTTTTGGACCTTTTGATGAAATTATATCTATATATATTTAGAGGAAAGGACCATGTCATAGAATTTGTTTGTAGAAATTGGGCCAGAGACCTCTCGCTTTAAACCCAATTAATTTTCCCAATCCCAGCTTAATTATCAGAGCCTAATCGTTTATGAATGAATTATTTATACACAACTTGAGTTATTATATTAAAACTCGAAAAATAAGATATAGTGATTGATTGAGAAGTAATAGCTATCGACAACATGGGTCGCTAGCTGAGCTCAACTTCTGTACATCAATTTTAATTTTTCACACCCAATATAAAACCGGAAGGGCCATTTATAACTCTAAAGCCCAAATCCATCTACTTACTATATTTAGACCCACTATTGGATCCGATATATAGACCCATTATCACTCGTTTTGAGAACCTTGTCCACGCCACATAGAATCTTTTATCAAAATCTTATTACGTACACATTTTATTGTTTGATTATCCATTACGTAAATTTTATTCATGTATTTGTAACGACAATTAGAATAATATAATAAGATTTATAACAAAAGAGTTCATGCCTGAATTTTTAAATATACTATCATTTCTGAATATGAATTTAAAATTCTGACTAATTTTAAGGACTTTTTATTCCAATTCAGTGAAAACCTTTGGAATGAGGAATTTAGGAGCTATGGGCTTTAAGTCCCAAATATTGTACAAATATTGAAACCTAACTTCAATGACAGTCAAGGTTGGTTGTGGGGTTATTCTAGCGCTTTCAAGTGGGGCAAGATGATTGAAGCAGGCAAAATGAACTCTTAGGACAAGTGTAATATGCCCACTGGTAAAGCAGCCAACAGTCATTGTTTCGGTTGCTTTTTGGTTTGTCTTTCTTGGTGTTCTTGACTTGATACTTTTAGTGTTTTTTTTTTTGTTTTTTTTTTTAATTCATTTTTTCTCTTCAGTGTTGGGCTTAATTACATTTTTTTTAGTGCAGCTCTTTTCTGAAATGGGAACATAAGGATATATATGGTTCAATTCTTTGCATATTAGGGATCACCTGGGCTCGGTTAATTTCCAATTGAAGAGGACAATTGCAAAAGGTCACTTATATAATTGACAAACACCTCCATTACTAAATTCCTTTTCAAGGCTTAATCAAAAACTACAAGAACTTAATTATGCACAGATACACTTCTTCTCATGATAACATATACAGAATCAACTGAAGGAGATATCGTATTATTGCTCATCATCATCTTAGGCTGTCTTGGGACGCTTTATGACAACTAACGGGCACTTAACATGCTTAGCACAGTAATCACTGACACTTCCCAGAAGAGCCCTGCAACAAGCATAAGGAAATTTACAATTAAGACAACTAAACCCACAAATTGATCTTCTGCATCATTCAAAAAAAGATTGATGGAAAGTGCATGAGATTTTATAAGGTACATACCTCTTGAAGAAACCATAGTCATGGCTTCCCATGACTAAGATGTCTGCTCCAAGTTTATCCACTGCTATGCATATTACATCCTTAGCATCTCCACTCCCAACTTTCTTCTCCACTTTGACCTGTCCATCTTCCAAGAATCACTACAAGAACATGGCTTCCACAACACAAATCATACACAAAAAGAGAGCACATACTGTACTATTGAAGTTTCTACACACTGCCTCTGCCCTTTTCATCACTGAATTTGCCAAATCCCTGCTGTATTTCTCCATGTTTGCAATGGCATCTCCAGCAAATAAATACCCTAAACAACGTGAAAAGATTTAATAAAACTGGAGATATTGAGAGGTATAATACAAAATGATAATGATGCAGAAGACTCACCTGCAACATCTAGAGACGAGTAAACAGGAACAGGTGGTTTTATGTAGAGGAGAATGAGGGTACTGTTTGGATTATGGTTTCCTGGTAAGAGATTGCTGAGGCACCATGATAGGGCATACATGCTTTCTTCACTTTCATCAACTGCCACTACTACTTTCTTCTCCTTCATGTTGTTTTCTTGCATTATCGGCATTCTGAAATTATCTTCTTTGAGGAATTTTTTAGCCTTAGATTTGAAGAATTGTTGATTATAGAGGGGAAAGAGTTTGAGGGTTGCTTTTATATCCAAATGATGAAGTGTCAGTGTCACAGCTTAGAAGTATTGTACTCTGTGAGCGGTATGCTGTTTTCTAGTTTGCAACTTGTTTATGCCTATTAGTCTTGGTTTTTGACTTCCTCAGCTGTGGCTTGATATTTTTATTTTTTTCGGCTATAAGCATTCCAGCAGCGCTTTTCCAACAATCTGTGAAGTTCGATAATGTATATGTTTCTGCAGCCCTTTTCTTGGCCTTTTTACCATTGATAATTTCAAGGTCATATGACTTCCATTAATAAAAATGAGGCTGTTCACTGCACTCCTCATCATCTATTGTTCAAGGTCCAAAACAAATTAAATATTTTTTAGTATTATGTTAAGATTTGTCATTAATGCTGGTGTTCCAGGTTTAATGACCTTGTCTTCCCCTCAGCTGTGGCTTGTCTTCCCCTCTTTTATGCAGGTCAAAACTCGATTTGTAAATAATCTAAAGAACATAGCAGGGATAAGAAACAGTGAAGATACTAAAGAAATAAGAAGAACAACTAGTAATTCATCTGCTGAGATATTTTCGAAAAGATATTTTTGAAAAGTTGAAAACTAAGTGATAAGGACTTTGTGAAATCTTTTAAGATATTAATGGGTAAAAGGATTGAGATTGGTTGAATATATTTTTCAAAATAATTTAATCTTTTTTGGTAAGATCTCTATAGAAATATGTCGATGACCTGAGTAAAGACAAAACAATAGTATTTATATCATTTGTGGATATGAATATCGGTAATTCAATATTAAAAATAATTATAGAAACATAGTTCCAATGAATAAAAATATATTTGAAATTTGAATTTTACTCACATCTCATATGAATTCAATAATATATTCGAAGAAATTCTGATAGCAGTCGGAATGGTTTGTTGGTTTCGAAGCTCAATTCAACCCAACATTTTTATTATAGATATTTGGATACGATGTGACCTTTATTCTAGAGTGATGATTCCATTTTATAAATAATCAATATAATACTGTTAAATTTTTTATTTTAATTTTTTCGTTCCCACTTCTTTATCAAATCCAACGCATGGAACCCAAGAAATCTAACGAGTTTGTGATTGCCTTATATTTGAGAACTCCGTTGGAGGTCGTACCGACCCTTAATAAAGATTGGTTATTGCAATTATTACTCTTCAAATAGATATTTTTGCCCAGATTCTTTAGTTTCTCTCAATATACCCCTTAAATAAATATTCTCTCAGTAATCAGTATATATAGGTTTGCTAGATATTTTCTCAACTTAATCACAGATGAGGTGACAATCATAATGAAAAAGAAAAGGAAAATTATGGTTTTTAGCACAAAAAAAACTGTAACTTATCTTGACTCTTATATTAATATAATAACAACTGCTCACAAATTTAACTTGTGGTGGTGGGAAATTCTCAACTCATCAGTATAATTACCATATCTAACGAGAACAAATACTATGATTCTAGTTATAATATTTTCCTTTAGAATATGGGCTTATTATATTCCTTGCAAAAGATTGAACTGTGGACTGTGAAATAAAAAAAGGAAAACAGAATTCCTCTTGGCCAAAATTACTTCTAATGAATTGTATCAATATATTTTGCGATCAAATGAATTATTCATGAATGAGTTAAACCCAAATAATTATAATGAGTTTAAATATGAATATAAATTGTTTTAGGATTATAATTGGCATAGTTCTATTGATATACAATTTTTGAAAAAATAATATTTTAATATATTTCATACTCTAAACTCATTATTAATATCTACAAGATAAATATTTAAATATTTTATTCTATAAAATAAATATCTTCTCTCTTTATATAAATATCTCTTTCTCATGAGAGATACGTATGATTTACATTTTATTCATTCAGTATTACGTGATTATAATATTTGAGTGATTTTTGATATTGATTGATCTTGAATATTGAAGATTATTTTTCATTCATTCGATTTCTGACTTGAGTGTTGGAAGGGTTACTTTGGGAAAACCCAACGCTTTTAATTTTTTGATATTTTACAAATTATAGATAAGACTGTGAATTCATGAAATCAAATTTGCAAAATTACAAATTTGCTTTATAAATTATTCAAAAAAATTAAATTTACTTAATGCCAATTGTTATCCCCATCACTCCTGTTTCCTTATCTCTCATTAATCTTAAAATAAATATATCTTATCCGGTGATGGTAATGAACAATGTGGATACTACTAAGTCTGAGGGGATAGAGATGGGTGCATTATTTGAGTACGTTTTGTCTCATAATTGTGCTGGCAATGGCCCACCAAAAACTCACCTCAAAGGCCCCACTAGTTTTTAACAATGAAAAACCTCCACGATTAATCTAATCCTAATAAAAGCTTGTCAATTGGCAGTCTATTTTCAGGTCCAAATCAATCACTACTACGAGCCCACTTGCAACTTGCAAAGGCATCTAGACAAGTCCCAAACCCAATCCACAACGAAAGGTTTTCATAGCTTAAAGCTGAAGTTTGATAACATTTTCCAGATGCCTTTTTTGTAGATTAAATTTATGTAATCAACAATTTCATAGACCTATTGGAATTGACAAGTGTAAAGCTTCAAGTTGAAAAACCATGAAAAATTAAAGAGTAGAAGAAAAACATTTTACAATCAACATTTTTTTTTTTGGACAATAAATATCAATTTATTATTTTTTTAATGAACTGGAGATGTGAAAAAAGAAACGAAATAAATGTGTGAATTAAAAAGTTCTCTCAAAAAATTGTATTTGCATACAATAAAGACTAGTAGACAACACCGAATCTGAGTGGCCCAAGCTCAGTCGCGAGGTCAATTTTGTTTGTTTTTGGCCCAAACTCAGTTTAAGTTTAGTTCTATTTTGCAATTTGGGCTAGAGAAAATAGCATCCAGACCCATTCTAATTTTCAATTATAAAATATGCATTTCATTTCCAGCCCAATTGTAGGCCCGTCCCACCTTTTTAAGATCCTGATTTTAATTTCACACGCTAAAATTTTACGAAACTAAGTTTACAGTCATTTGTTAATTTTTAGGTTGAGCTTGGTCAATACAAAAAAAATTGAATTATCGAAATATAGGCAGTATCATAGAGTGATAGGATGTAAAACAATGAAATCTTCGTATATTGTGGGTACATAATAAAAAATATGGGACAATGAGACATATGTAATATTATTTTGTAGCATAAAGGACAAAAAATTGCGAATCTATATAATTATAAATGTCTTCAGGGATTCACTAATTTATTCTTTACCAATTAATTTGTTTTATTAATAGATAAGTGAATTATCAAATACAGTTTTGAATTCAAAGTTATATACCTATAATATGAAACCATTATTCTCCGACCAGTCTCAAATTTTCTCATGACCCACTTTGAATTAAATTAAGAAAAAGAAAAAAAGAAAAAGGAAGACGACAAGTATCAGAAGTCGACGCTTGGCTAATCTCCATTTGTCAGTGGTGGATAAGACTTAAGAGGTGCAGGCGTATTAGAACAGCCCCAATCCTAATTAGCCCTATTGATTATAGAGAGAGAAAGGAAGAACAGAAAAGGAAGTAAGAAAGAGAAAGGGAGAAGCGATAAGAAGGAGAAGAGGATAAGCACCAAATGTCAGCAACCCCCAAAATATCCTATAAAACCTTATTACAAAAGCACAAGCCTGGAAAATAATATATTACAATTTATCATGCATCCCAAATTGAATATCTAATCTTTGTTTTTAAAACACTCAATATTTTTTAACAATTTAATTAAGTTAATTAAATATATATTGATCATATTAAACTATACGAAAGAAGTTTAGGGGTGTATTAAAATCATCTAAATATTAACATAATAAATGAACAAAAAATTAGGAATTTTGATTTTATATTGTATAACAAACAGAATATTTAAATGTGAACAAAAAAGTGCATTTTGTTTACTCCAGCAAAGCTTCTAGAAAAAGTCAAATGGAGTAGCATTCCTTCGTAAATCGTAAGGTTGCAAGAAAGGGAAGAAGATGATAAAACGTATTGGTTTCACTTTTAAGGTCTCAACATTTCAACCTAAAATGTATTTAACAAATATGAGGAGAAAAATGACCCAATATTCTTTTCTCTTTTTACCTTTTTTTTAAATTAAAAATCATAGTTCAATAAATAGATCAAATAAATATACGATTATTCAAATGAATTAAAGCACCTAAATTTACGAAAATGTCAACTTTAAGTGGGTTAGACACTTTGAATTTGATATTCAAATTGAGATTTTTTTTTTTCAAGTAAATTATTTATTTTGTTAACATATTTATTTCTATGTAATAAAATCTGTCGCTAGACAATGTAAAAGTGTCAAGTTGAATACTTACATTCGAGTCCAAGAAGCGGGTGAAGTGTCTCCGCGGTTGCTGCAGCAAAAGCAAATGATAAATCCCTAAACAGTAAAAAGGACGGCATTTTCGGGCTTCAAAGTGGGCCCACAGAATCTTTGGGCCGAGGCGGTGGGGAGAGCGCGTTGTATGGGTAAAAGGGGGCCCACTGTTTTTAAATTTCTGGTATTCTCCGAGCCGTTAATCGGCAATCATACACCTCACATTCAAACTCAAAAAAGCAAAGCCAACTCAAAATTTAAAAATAGCTAACACGAGAAAAGAAAAGAAAAAAAGAAAAGGGAATCCATCTCATCAATGATTTCTTTACTTTGTTGACCTAAATTAGCTATGTCCGGCCATCATTGCATTTAAATTATAGTTAATTTTTCAACATAATCACTTAAATATATGGTGTGAGTCGTGTGGTTAATAATTATTTTTTAATCATCACTTTTTAATTGTAGAATTATAATAATGTGTTACACTTTTAAATTTATAATTTTTATACGAAATTCAAATAAATCTCATAATAATATTAAGATGGTGTGAATGAAGTGATTAGTAAATTTTTCGATTTTTTTTTTAAAAGTATTTGAAAAAAAAAAGATTAAATTTAAGTTTGTTTACTTGCAATCTAAACCAATAATAAAAGAAGAGAGCTAAACAATAGAATACTAATGTATCTATACCTCTATAATTTGTATAAGGTTTTGAGATAAATCAATTTAACTGCTATTTTTCTTTTTTCTTTTATCATTTTTGAATTTAGGCCTCATCCACCAAAAAACAATGCATTTGCCCAATAGGTCTTTTTCATGCTGACATCAATCATTATTATTACTTTATTGGAGTTCTAAAATTGAACTACTAATTGTTATCATTATCTCTAAAAGAAAATTTTCTCTGCAAATAATGCCTTTGGGTGGGGGCCTGGGGGGAGAGGGAGGGAGGGTACAATAGGTCCACTTAAACCTAAACCAAAACTAAAACTATTTAGTTCCTAAAGTCCTGCTTGCTTCTCTTTCCAATGGACATCTTTACAGTTTTTATTTTGTTACGTGGTTTCTAAACTTGTAAACTAAGTCCCAATAATAGGATAGCGCACAAAAAAAGAAAAAAAGAAAAAAAAAAAAAAGAAAAAAAGAAAAAAAGAATCAAATTTGTAGGCTTAGGGGCATCTTTAACAACATGATTTGTCAACATTGATAAGATTGCACTAAAACTCATCAACAATTCTTCTATTAATTAAAAAAATATATATTGTGACAATTTAATTTATTTTCATATGTAATAATATCACTTAATATAAAATTTTTATTTCTATTGTAGTTATTTTGATCCTTATATCTGGCCATATAAGCGAGAGCGACAAGTCAATCATCGTTATTAGATTTTAGGTGTGAATCAAAATCAATCTAAATATTATATTAGGAATACTAAATTACTTCTGATTTAATTTTCTGTTAATGCTGATCGATCCGTGATTTATATATATATTAAGGACGGACCTAATTATATATCATGAGCAAAAATTTGACCCGAACAAAGAAAGAACTGCAATCCATAATCATTAATGGTTGACAATCGTTTGATAAAATTGCAAGTAATTAATGAAGTCAAAGTGGCATAAATTGCACACCTGCACATGAAAAAACAGGACCAAAAGACTTGCTTCGTACCTTTGTGTTGCGCGTCTTGACAAAGTCTAACAAAGTCGATATTTTTTTATATTAATGTTATGTTCCCCTTTCGTATTATTTCCCAAAAAAATCATATTAAGGGTAGTCCTGGAATTTCCACTCCACATTTTCTTTCATAAAAACAAGTCCAAAGAAACGCACAAAAACAGAACAAAGAAAGAGAGAAGAGCTAGAGAGAGAGACACAGAAACACCCTCCAGAATAACAGAAAAAACAGTCTGAAAATATTTCCAACTTTTAAAAGCATGAGCGAAATTGTGTTGTTCATAGATGATTTGAGGTCATCTTCTGCAATATCCATGTGCAGAATATGCCATGAAGAAGAGTTTGAAAGTTGTAAAAGGCTGGAGACCCCCTGTGCTTGTTCTGGTACTGTAAAGGTATGTTTTCAAGATTTTTTTTTTTCTCTTTATCGATCATATTTCTCCCTAGCTTTTCATTTGATCATTGGTTTTCTGACTTTTTTTCTTCTTCTTATTCTTGTTTTCAGTTTGCACACAGAGATTGCGTACAGAGATGGTGCAATGAAAAGGGCAACACAACTTGTGAAATTTGCTTACAGGTGCGTATTGCTTTGTTATTGATCATCGTCACACCAATTCCAGAATATGATCATGGTTTTTTTTTTTTTTGGTCTTTTTCTTTTTGTTGATAATTCGAATTTTCTTGTTTAGGAAACTTTGGAGGATCTCTTTCAGTAGCATGTTGTTTGAGTTGTTTCCCTGTTTGAGAAGTTTCTTATATTCTGTTTTCTTGAAACTAGTTTTGCCTTCAAGTTTGGATTGCCAAGATTTTCTTTTCTTTGTTCTGGTGTCAAAAGAATTTCTTGTTCTCTTTGTTTTTCCTGTTCAATATTTGTGGATGAAAAATGGGACTTGGTCAGAGTTTCTGCAGAAGTTTATTATACTTTTGTTTCCTCGCATGAAATAATTTTATTATAAATACATATATATATATATATATGTGTGTGTGTGTGTGTGTGTGTATTTTCCAGATATTAGTTTTGGAAGGAAAAGGAATTTGTTTCTGTCTTTGTCTCACTCGTCTTTCTTGGAGTATAAAATAGTCCATATTTGGGTGCTTTCTTTTTCTAATGCAAGGAATGGGGACATTTCTATGTTCTTATCCACATACGTAGCTTCTATTTACCTTGGAAGCTTGACTACAAATTTAATCAACGCAGCTTTTGTAATTTTCTACTATTTTATATTTCTACTTTCTCATTCTCTGATGTCGTTTCAAAGATGGGATAATTTAGAAAAATTTTAATAAAAAAGGTGGTGTTTATTTGTACTGCTATAATTATTGAAAAGTCACCTTTCTCTTTTTCCTTTTCTTTTTTTTTCTAAATTTAAATTGCAGAAATTTGAACCTGGATACACATCTCCACCTAAGAAGACACAGCTAATTGATACAACAGTAACCATAAGGTATTCATTCTTGTCTTTCTCCTATGCTGACATATTCTGCTTTTAAAATTTACGCACTCTAAAAGCACAACTTTATTTGCTTCTATTTAAAATGCGCCGGCATTGGTCATGGATGCATCAACCATCCAAGCATTTCTCTAGACATTCCCTTTTAGTATTATTTTATTTAGGTCCTGCATTTGTGGCCAATAATTCAAGATTTGTACTATATTCTTTGTTTTATTGCTGGCCCTAAATTAATTGAAAAATAGAAAGAGATGATTAAATTATGGAATTGTAATATTTTGTGGGATTTGTTAATAGGGGAAGTTTGGAAGTGCCAAGAAATGAGCAAGAAGAAGAAAATCCAGGAGAGATTCTTGAAACAGAGGATTCTGAGTGTGCATCTGCAGCTGATAGAAGTGCTTTTTGCTGCAGATCAGTGGCTCTCATTGTAAGTCCTTTTACATTCATCTTTTTCTCAATTATTGAGTTAAAAAGTTTGAACTCTTTGAAAATTATACGCATGGACAGTTGGCAGTTGCATTATTAACTCATCAATTGTGAAAATTTCAGCCAGGAAATGGGAACGTGCTGAGTGTTAACATTTATGCCAATTTCGTGGTTTCACATGATAGTTTCTGAGTAATTTCTATATTTTTTGACAGTCTGTAGCCTAATAAAATTCAAACTGCCCGGGAAATCAACTTAATTTGAACTCTCTGACTAAATTATGCCAGATCATGCCAACTTGTGATGGATAAGAACCATGAGTTAGAATAGCAGAAACACTGATTAAGATTAATTGTAGTACAATATAGAAGAGTTGCAGCATCTAAAGAATATATATATATACACACACACACATATATACACATTGCATCGACGAGTCCACAAAATACTTAACCAACAAAAAAAAACCCCAAAATTAAGAAAGAACTCAAAAAACCCCAAAATTAAGAAAGAAATGAGTCAGATATTGGTGGTTGTGATGAAAGGCAGTCAATCTCTCCAATCTCTTGGATTTTCTAATTCTTAATTTACTCAAATTTCAAGTCCATTTACCATATACTCAAATTTGCAGTTCACTGCTCTGCTTCTGATCAGACATTTGTTTGCTGTCCTTACTGGAGGAGCAGGGGGTTACCCTTTTTCACTCCTTACTGTGAGTTGCTCGTCTTTTACTTGCAACTAAGGATGCTCCCAACTTTCATACCATCGGCCAACCTGAACTTAAAAGTTTTCTTTATGCAGGTGCTAATAGTTAAAGCTAGTGGTATACTTCTTCCAATGTACATATTGATTCGGATTACAGCAGCACTACAAAACAGCATTAGGCATCATTATCTGGTAATTTTTCCACATAATCTTATTTGGATTAATAACCTTTCCAGCTTGTTTTGAAGTGCATGCAATTGATTTAAGTTAATGCAGGGATGATCAACATAATTTTGCTTGTGAATAGACCAAAATTGCGTTGCATTTTAGATCTAACAACAAAGTCATTCAATTTTATGCTGCTTGTTTCAGAATTCTGATACTGACACCAGCTCTGATGATGAAGAAGATTATGAAGATGAAGATGAGGAGCAGCATAATGACATTGAGACACTAACCTAATCAAGTTCACCTATGCCTTCGTTTGTACCTTTTTGTGTCTTTTTTCCTCCCCTATTGGAACGGATGAAAATATAGAAAATCTTACACATATAGAATGAAAAGAAAGAATTTTATTTGCAATTGCTATTGAAAGTGAAAGACAACCCGAAATGTGATGCAAAGCCAATTCATTCTCTTAGATGAATGCCAAATGCAACAGAATCTTGCAATGAAAGTCAAATAGATGCATGGCAAACTTTATAACGACCTGCAGAGTCAACAACACTTTCAGTTGAAATTTCAATACTATAAGTTCACAAAATGTATTATTTCATAAGGCTCATATGTTTCACCAATAAATATCATGGTTCAGCTAGCATACAAAATGGGTTGATCGCTCAACCCAAGTAATCGGCATAATCTGAATGCTGTCACCTTTTGGATGCCTGAGCTTGATTCTGCCTGGCAAAATTATACCAAGTATGAACCCAGAGAAGAAATATTTTCTCCAATGCAGATGGGGAACGCCATTGTAAAAAAGGCCTCTGTACTGTACATGGTTTCTAATATTGTTCTAGAAGTAACCTCGCTCTATATTGCAGGTTGGCCAAAAAGCCAACAACCGTGCTGTCAGTGAGAGTGCGACAATCGTTAATAGCAGCAATCTTTATCAAGTTCTCAATGATCAAAGATGCCTTATCTTCCCACCTTTGAGTGGACAATTTGGCCCCTAACCTCTTGCCATAACTTCCTTCAAACTCCTGAGACTTAGCTGCAGCCTTTTGTAGTACTATATCAGGAAGTCCTGGAAATCATGCCAACAACATCATGAACACCACTATTTCTTCTTTTTCTTCTTCCATTTTTTTTTTTTTTAAAAAAAGTGTTTAGAGACAAATAATAAAATAGCAGAAACCAAAGAACTGCCTTCATTTTAATGAAAGAAAGAGAGTAGATCTTCACATCCTTGAGGTTTTTCAATACTGTTCAAGGTTGACTCACCAGCTAAACGAGCAACATTAACGCCATAACTTTCAGGGCATGCACCAGGTGTCAATTTGTAAAGGAAGATTACTTCCTCCAGACCTGCAACTCCTTTTCCAACTTGGCATGCCATATGACAGAGGGAGACCTGTATGAATGTTGAAGCTGGAAGACATGAAATCCACTTGCAAAACAACAAATATATTGGTCTGACATATATGTGCTTAGCGTACCAATAAAATCAAGATAGTTATCATTAATAAACCATAGAATTCTACGAAATAAAGAGTCCCAACAAAATACAGTCTATTGACAGAGAACTAAATCTAATATCCTTTATTATTTGTCAACAGTACAATAGGATTCTTCTACCACCATTTGTCTTCACAATGGAAGAGGTCTGGTTCTTAAAAAAGTCTGACTAAAGAAATACATCATCTTTTACATGGTAAATACTGATCAACCACATTATAATACCATATTACAGAATCAAATGTAAATTCCATTAAAGGGCTTCTCAATTTTTTTCATATGCACATGTATACTCCTCTATGCAAAAGTAAATTCTAAATTTTCTGTTTTCATTTGAAAACAGAAGAATGACATACCTTAGGATCTCTCTGGTAGTCAACAGCTAATCTATGATAATGTGTAGAAAACATTCCCCGACATTGTACTGCACGGACAAAATGTTCAAGAACTGATGCACTGGCAAAAGAAATCAGAATGAGAGAACTGAAGAATAAAATAGTTTAATGATCTTTTAGTCACGGTACATTGAATCAAATCAGAAACAAGACATGGGTGCTACAATTTGGTTCCCTCAATCATCACTAATATGACTGCAAACAGTTGTTTCTCATCTGACATGTATAATGTTTTGAGTTCAGATATTGATTCAGAATGAAAACAGGAAAATAAATAAAGAAATCTAAATGCTCTTTAAGTTGCACATACGCAATGGCTTGCCCATCTGATGTTGATGTCCCTCGTCCCAGCTCATCCAATGCCACAAGTGAACTACGGGTTGCTGAAGTCTACATCATCCATTGGCAATAGGTTAGAACATGACAAAATATTCACATTTAAACGAAAGCAAAGCCATAAATAGGAGATACATGCTACAGCAAAAGATAGAACAGCTGCAAAGACCCCCAACAAAAGTTAGATCTGAAATCAAACCTCAAATGTGTCTTATTACTTTAATTTTAGATTTTCAGATAATTATTTTGGAAGCTATATGTGTATGCTTGCAAAGTAAGTTACATTTCATCTAGTCAGGATCATAGAAGCATATTGTTATCTCATTTTATAAAACGAAAAATGACGTTTAAAGAAGAAATCCTCATGAGGAAGAACTTAACTAGCCTGTAGTGTTTGATTCCATTGAACCACGAGACATTTTACCAGCATAAAGGCAGTTTCCAAAAGCTCTGTCAGAAATGTGTTATGGCCAGCCATAATCTGATCTTTAGCACCCATTCAAACAAATATCCGGTCGATAGGAGACAACACAAAACTTTCATAGAAACTGTCTTATTTCTTTAATTTTAGATTTTCAGATAATTATTCTGGAAGCTATATGTGTATGCTTGCAAAATAAGTTAGACATTTCATCAACTCAGGATCATAGAAGCATAATGTTATCTCATTTTATAAAATGAAATGACATTTAAAGAAGAAATCCTCATGAGGAAGAATTTTACTAGCTTGAAGTGTTTAATTCCATTGAACCACAAAGACATTTTACCAGCATAAAGGCAGTTTCCAAAAGCTCTGTCAGAAATGTGCTATGGCCAGCCATAATCTGATCTTTAGCACCCATTCGAACAAATATCCGGTCGATAGGAGACAACACAAAACTTTCTGCAGGCACATCTGCTCCTATCTGTGAAGAATGAAAGTAAAGCCGTTGATAAAGAAAAAAAAGACTTTTTAGCGCTACTTGAAAAAAGAGATCCAAAACCTAACCTGGGCCAAAATCACAGCCAAGCAAACTTGGCGTAGAAGAGTAGACTTCCCACCCATGTTAGGACCAGTAAGGAGTATAAAGCTGGCATGACCAGAACCACCCAGTGTGACATCATTGGTGACAAAGGTACCCTCTCCCAAAGCATCACTCCTTAGAACAGGATGTCCTAAACTTTTCGCACTAAGGCATGGCACTTCATGATGACGTGATGTAGATAGAATTGGACGACATGTTTTCCCTTCATAATATTCACTTGCAATAGACAAGCTGATTAAACAATCCAGTTCTGCAAAATAGCAGTCAAGTCTCCCACATGAGATATTTCCCAATATCAACGCCAGGCATGAAAATCCATTAGTACCAAGATTCAGTTTCTCTGAAACACTACATGAATGTCCACCCACGATCCAAAGCTGCTATGTAAACATACATTTGCACGCACATATTTACAAAAAAAATTGTTACTGAAACAAAGGTGCAATCAGGTTCAGTTAACTAAAATCAAACCACACAAGGTCATGAAACAAATATCTTTCTCATCTCTCACACAAGGGATGAAAGATCCTGACAAAGAAAAGGTCCACATAATAGATTAGTAAAACTGAGAATACAGCCTCCACTCTACATTCAGAAGGGCATTAATACCTGCAATAGTAGAGACTATTTGTCTCCATTTACTGTGATTCTCGCAAAATCGTCCAATTAACCTCTGAAGAATGCTCTTCAATTTGGACTCCTTCTCAGATTCAGCTTGAGAAAGCTCTCCTATTAATTTTTTAATCACTGGAGTCCAGTAACGGAAGAAACCCTGCAAATCAATGATTCCAAAATGAAAAGAAAAAAAGGATAGAGATCCATATAAGCAAGAAGTAAGTTATATCCAACAAGAATATGCTTAATAGACCCGATCTCCCAACAATCACTAAAATCACTGATCAATGTTCTACTACATTCTGCGAGGTACTTGGTCAATTATTGAATTATATAATTGCCTGCTAGTCTATTACAGAAAATAATAATCTATGTCACCTGCAGAACGGAGGCCAATTTACAATATGCGATTACTTTCAACTATATGAAAGAAGAAAGGAAGGGGTCCATGGACCAAGGAAAATCTTAAGAGTAGATCATAATTAGAAAGGATGTAGAACTGAAGATAGAAAATTTGTTAAATCCCTGACTGAAAACTTAGAATGAAATGAAGGGAAAGAAGCTTCAGTGTCTTAATTTTTTGAGGGCGATTGATGTTTCAACAAATATACAAGATCTTGAAGGACCACAAATAGAATGAAGCATAATGTTCTGACAATGTGGAGAAGCAAATGGAAAAGACATAACATAGGTCTTCTGCCCCTCATAAGCAGTGAAATGACCAATTTTTGAAGTAATTATGAACAATGATATGGATCAGAATTAAATTCAAACCCAATCATGAGTTGGAGATTTTGCCCATCCCCCTCTTGGAAATGCTGTTGTACTGTATAGCGGTCCTCTATCTGGAAATCTACCAATTTCAAAGAATAAAGTCTTTTGTATTTCTCCAACTCTCGTTGCAAGCATAGCATCGGAGCAGGAATCGCCAAACAAAAAACTAAACTACTTCAAAAACTAGCCAAAAGTTGCGGTATTACCTTCTTGGATGATCTTAACTCGTATTCCTTCGGAATGCTCTGTGATAAACTCTCAGGCACTTCCAAAAGGTACACGTCTTTTCCGATTGTTACGTAGCAAATCTACAAAGTATCAAAAAGAAATGAAATTAATGCTCAAGCAATTAAGATCTGAATCAGGTTACTTTAGAAGTTCTTACAGATGCATCTCCAAGTAAATTGCGCTGTTCCTTTAAATGTTTTCTGAGATGGGATTCAATGTCTTTAACTATTTGGCATGCAGCATCATACTCAATATCAGCCCCTTCTCTAGGTATTATACGCCCTGAATGATTTGCTTCCTCCCAATCAAAAGCATCTTTGAAATGCCTCAAAATTGAATGAACATCAGGAATCCCTGTGCCTGGAAACAAACTTGTCATATAAGATGCTAATTACCATGGATAATAATGGTGAAAATTTGTTTCAGCCTATACCAGGCATTAATAAATGGTGTAACAGTCTAGACTCCACATTCTCTAAAATGGCACCAAGTGAAGAGCAAGCACGGGTCATCATTTCACACCCACGTAGAGCTGAAATGAACTCTTGGAGCTGCTTCTTTGCTGCATCCTCGTATAGAACAACTTTATTTGCATTCCTGCCAATAGCTTCACTGATTTACCCAAAATCATGAATAAAATTAGTTAAAGAACGTACTAGGTAAATTATTAGGATAAATTAGGAAATCATAAAGCTTTGCAACTTCACCTGCCAGCAAAGATGCGTGCAAGCAAACGTTCCATGTCGGGAAGCTTGGATAACTCTTTTCTAAAGCCAAGCACATATGGTTGATTAACTCCCTAAGATACGAATGATTTAGTAAAACTGATTAATGTTCTTCAGGAGAAACAGTAACCCTAATGCACAATTCCTAAGCCTTACAATATGCAAAAAAAAGAAGTTACAAAGAAAGATCTGAAAAGAGAAAAAAGATAATCATATACAGAAAACGTGCATTTCCCTAGAACTCAAATTACCACAACCACCCACCTGTTAGAATCTTCAGTTTTCGGAGCTCAATTTTTTCAAGACACCATATTAATTTAAATATACACATGGAAAAGGAAAATCTTAGCCAACAGCCAACTAGACATATGGGGAGAAAATCAAAGTCAAACATACCTTTAATTCTGCTATAGCATCCTGGCGTTCCTTAATTGACTCCAGATGATACAAAGGTCTTGCGAGCCATGTTCTAAGTAACCTTTTACCAAATGCAGTGGCACAATGGTTCAATTGAGCATATAATGTCCTGTGGAGACCAAAAATGATGGGGTGATAGAAAAGTAAGATAACATTGACAAAGACAGCTTTGAAGGAAACAAAAGAAGAAATATAATCCAAGTTACCCAGAAGAATCTCCATTTCTGCTGTTTTCAAATATCTCAAGATTTTCCAATGCAGCCGCATCAAGAACCATATATGGTTTTTGAGTGATTTCACCAAAACCAGAAAATGGAAGCAACTCAAACTTTGCAAATCTGAGGAGAGTTTCATCCAGAAAAGCCTGCCTCAGATAGAAAAGAGTGCCACCAAGTGCTGAGAGTGCTTGGCTTCCATTTTCACCCACACTCACAAGGTTGGATAATATATCTGGTAGGCAGTTTGTACCACCATTTCCCAACGAAGAATCACTGGACTGCACAACTGTTTCATTCCCAGCTGAATAACATGAATGATCGCCAACACGCTGATAGATGCTCATAACTTCAGAAATAGTTTTCTCAGCATTCCAGAACTCAGAAAAAGGAATCAGCTCATTAACCAGAGGATTTCTTGTATGCCTAAACAGTGCCTTTTCAGTCTCAGGACAGAGCAGCTTAGCAGGTTTTATAATTTCAACTGGCCTTAACTCAGATAATAAACAGCATAATGAACTGCAATCTGCATCATCCCTGAACTGGTCAAAGGAAGCATACTTAATACCACAGAGAATAAATCTGAACAGAAGAAAAAAAAGTACAAGATGAAGTCTGCCATCCACATGCATATTGAGGAGATAATGCACACCTCTGCCATAGGGACAGACATATATAATCAGATAAAAAAAACATTCATGCTCTAACTAGGCTACTTAATACATGGAATTCAAACCAATCCAAATATCAAACAAGTACAGACACGAGGTATATTATAAGCACCATAGGATTCGTCAACTTCTTCCTATTAGATTGACTTCAGGTCCCCAGAATAAAAAGGTCCATTTATGTGTAAATCTGTGCAATAGCAGAATATTGCAGACAACACAGAAATTGAATATATGAAAGAGCACTAGCATATTCATGCACACCAAGCTCTTTATATGCATTAACTGTGATACAATTAAATTATTCCCTCCCACCTGCCCAAGGACAATTTTGCTTGTTGCAACATCAACCACACAGATACCAAATATGTGAACCCCTTGTTGGTTTGCTGAAATTTGACAGCTTTCAGTCACTGCTATCAGATAGGAAGCATCAGGGTTGGTCGAAAGCATTTCTCCCTCTGTTAAAGTTCCTTTTGTGACCACAGCACATATCTCGCGTTTCACAACCTGGAAAAAGATTGGCAGAATTTATCAGCCCCAAGGTACAATATCATGATATAATAAAAGGAATTTTTTGTGTAAGTCCTGATATCAATGATTGAATGACCTTATCCTTAGAGCCCTTTTCTCTTCGACGAAGCTCAAGCTGTTCAGGTGTCTCTGTTTGCTCCACAACAAGAACACGATGGCCCTGTTAATGTCAAAATATTCTTAGAAAACTTAACCTTTCATAAGTAGGGAAAACTAAAATTTGAGGCTTAAGAGATTGGACACAGAATAGTTTACAATGCAAAAGACAACCTTTCGTGCCAGCTTCTCGACATTCATTGAGAAGTTCTTCTCTGGAAATCCACAGTGAGGTTGCTCTCCCTGAAAGCAAAAGCAGTTAGATACAAACTAAAGTGCTAAAGTAATCTAGGAGAGCAAGTTCTATCTGTCTACACATTGACCTGCACAGTCTTTAAAATCTTGAAAAGGACGAATTTATTATCAAGATTCCTCTCCTTTCCCATCTCATCACACCATTAATCTATAGACTCCATGCCAACATAAATAAATCACCATCCATCACTGAGAGTACCTTCATATACTGCAAACCCAATTCTTTGGCTCCAACATGTGCATCCATTTCGAAAAGTTCATAAAACTTGCCCATCTGGTTCAATAATAAAAAGAATGATCGCACTTTAGCAGGATAGAACGATGGATAAAGCCGATAGCATGGACTTGCAACTTTAGATATCCTGAAAGAACTAACTATTACCTTGAAAAAGAGAACCTTGTCCATATGCTTTGACTTAAACTCCCACCATTGCCTCTAAAATTAAAAGATGCATCAGATAAACCATTTCAAAATATCCTCAGAGAGAACTAAACCAGTAGCTGAAGAAGCCAATTACCTGGCCACCTGTTAAACTTTTTACAAAGTCTGAAGGCAAATAAAGGGTTCTTGGGTCATAATTTACATCCCCAGGGCGCCTTCCATTGGCATCCTTACGATCTCTGTTTTAGAAAAGAAACCAGTTCAACACTATACCCAGTAACAGCAAGTCAATGCACATTTTTTATAAGTACAATAAAAATGTGAGTGCTTGGAATCATAAACGGATGGTAGCAGCATAAAATTTACAAATTCTTCCATCAGCTCTGACTTGAATATTCTCTACGTAGGAAGATCAAGTGTATATAATGACTTACACCTCAAGGAAGCGCAACTTGTCCGCTTCACGAGTGACAAATCTTTCTGCTTCATCTCCCACTATAGGGCTATCTAGAAGAGACACCTTCCCACCTACAATGCAATAATCTAAAATTTATTGCTGATCACATAATCAGTGCATTGTATTATATATCGTTGACAAGTTTGCAAAAGAAACCATTCAAAACCAATAGCAAAAATGGCACATTGTAACGAACAAAAGAGTATAAAAGGGAGGAAACATCAACAATATAAAACCTAAGATCCCATATCTACCAATAATAGCAATCAGACTTACATTTATTGCTAAATGCCAGTACTGATTATCAAACTAAACAGGGTAATCATAACACAACTCAAAAGGGAACATAAGGTATGAGTACAAAAGAATTACCTCCAACAATCTCAATCAAGTTATAGCAATACAATCCACATCTTACCATTAATAACTTCTTGCTTAGACAAGAAATCAGCTTATCACAAACATAAAATTCATATTACTTACTATAAGCACTAATTCTTTTAGTAGGTAGCTTTTCTGCATTGCCAGCTAAAGAAACCTTAGAAACGCTATTCTTCAACTCTCCACCAATCTTGCTCTGCTTACTAACTGATACCATTTGTTCTCCTTCACTCACCTTTCGTTTCCTGGAGTTCATCTTCTTCCTAGCACCATCTCTGCCACTTTCCTCTTTTTCCACCTCCAAACCATCCTCATCTTCTACTGTTTCATTTTCCCCCTTTCCCCCCAATCAGAATCATCAGAATCATTTTCTAGTTCTTTGAGATCATCCTCATCCTCCTCTTCATCTTCCAGCACTGAAATTCTTCTTAGCCTCCGAAGCTTCTTCTTTGCCGGCTCCTCAATCCACTCAATCTTTTCCTCCAAAAGATTTAACATTTCCTCCTCAGCATCATCATACTGCACCAGATGCTTTCCTGATATCTTATCAAACGACTTCACGCAACCGTCGTACCAAGACTTATCTAACGGCCAATAAACCCTGATCCTCCTGTCAACAACCTCTGCCCCGTATGATTTCTTATCAGAGCTACGGTTTCCAGGTGAAGAAGAGGTCAAATTCGGGCCGATGACAAGTACAGGTTTCTCACGCTTTGACTGGAGAGGTGAAGGAGTGATCGGGCTCGGGCTCGGGCTCGGGTTAGGGTTTTGTTTGGAAAGAGCGGGAGACGTCGAAGGGGAAGGAGACGACGATGACTCCGGATTCTTGCCGAAGAATGCAGTTATTTGACGCTGTTGATTGACCAGCGGCGACCGTCCGTTGCTCGTCTTTTTCGATGGGGCCATGCGATTATTATTCTATACGTGTATCTGCGAGTATATGTATAGAGTGAGAAAGAGTGGTGATTGAATCAGATGTCTGGAGAGGGAGTGTGCGTTGAACGACGCAAGAGATTTAAAGGCGGGAAGTGGAGATACAGAAGAGAGAGCGCAGAGGGGAAAGGCGGGAATGATAATGGCGAAGCGTGTCAGTCGGCGAGCTTTGGCGGGAATTTGGAAGTGCGCCATGCGGCGCGTGCTCTTCAACGTTTATTTCTTTGTTCTTTGGGCCGACCCAGCTCTTATCCCTAGGATTCAATTATCAGATCAAATATTAATATATGAGCCTGAAGCCCAATTTGTTGGGGTTGGGCCATTAGGCTGGCCTATTTCACCACTTGAGAGTTAGCCCGTTGAAATGCTCAACTTTGATCGGATATAACATTAATGTGCATAACTTTATTTTACGCAGAAAATTAAATTATTGAGTTTTGAACCTGCTCAGACATATTAAATCTTTTTATTTTATTTCTTCTTTTGATGTAGGGTTCAAACTTATCATATTTGAGTAATGCGAGAAAACCAAACACTTGACCCCTCATAGTATTCTTCCACCGTTCCAGGTTAAAGATGTGGGCTTTAACTCTCCCTCAATTTTATATACTTCCACCGTTCCAGGTGAAAGATGTGGGCTTTAACTCTCCCTCAATTTTATATACACACACCAGCAATTAGATATCACAAGTTTTTTTTGGTGCTAGCAATATGGTCACCAGGCATTATGCTATAAAACATAAATTAAAACTATATTTGATAGATAGGTTTATCTTTATTTATGGATAATTCATGGTTCCATTTTTTAATGCAACATTATTTAAATTATACAATTCTTAACCAAATTGTCCAGCCTTTTGCCGAATTCTAATAGAGCAGATGCGAGGGTTGGTTCGAAACAATTTAGCTAGAATCCAACCTGTGGAGTCCACACAGTCATTGTATACAATAGGGCTAAGTTCTAATAATTGTGGGGATTCTACTGTTCTGAAGCCCTAATTTTAGGCCCAGCCCATATAGCATAACAAAGCCCAAATAGCCCAACTCACATAGCGTTCAACCCTGTAAACTTAATTCGTAACCTTGCAATTCATAACACATGCACAATCCAATCATACGACTCTTTTCATTCTTTTCTTTACAAAGTTAATTTCAACAAATATACTTTGGATGCAATTTTAGTGAAAATTCTTAAATCTTAAACACAAGGAGCTGTAAAAAATATAGTAATATAGAAACAAATTAGAACAAGCCTTCTTCTCAATTGGTGTGGATCGCAACATCACCACCAAAAACTACATGGAACACAATTTAAATCACTACTCTATATTGTTGTAAAATTTATGTGGCCATACAAAATTAGAGAGAACTCACAGCGGATAGCAACAATTTAACAATAGATAGCAGCGATTAAACAAAGATTTAAAAAAGGACTAGGAAGAACTAGAAGAGTTAAGAAAGTATTAGGAATAACTACTTTATATATGAGGTGATCATATAAGAAGTAGAGTTACAACTTAGAACATCTGATCTCTTGCAACAACAATTTTGAGATGTCTTGATATTAGCCTCATCTTTTCAACCCTCAGAAGCTTGAGACTAATACGACAGACTTTTGTATTCAACTTCTTGTACAACACATATCATTTGCATTTCCTAGAGATTTGCCACTACACGGGCCAAAAATACAGACTTTTGTATTCAACTTCTTGTACAACACATATCATTTGCATTTCCTAGAGATTTGCCACTACACGTGGGCCAAAAAGATCCATGCAACAAAATTGGATCTGTGGTCACCCAAGAAGAAAAATGAAGAAAGAATACAGACCACTACAAGTCTAAAAAGATTTTAGTGAACCAACTTGATAGGCGGTTCATCTTTCTCAAAAGTTCTGTATTTTTCTGAAAGTAAAATTCAGCATTTGACAGCATTACCTCAAAGTCATGCTTCATTGCCTTCAGGCTCCTATAATAGTCGTTTTCTATCCTCGACTTGATTATTTCCAGAGATAGTGGAACAGGAAACCTGCAAAATTTAACATTCAATATATTGTTTATAAATATGAAACACAGCATAAATTTCTACCTGTTCATGAAATCCAACTTCTGTGCAACTTCATTCAATTTTAGGATACCATGTCGATCCTGTAACATCAGCAACAGATTCAAACAGCACCCTTAAATTCTCCATCCATTGTTATGTAAGCATGCAAAACTATTAAAAGGGAAAGAGGAAGACCTTATCTTTACTAGCTGTCTGCACTATTTTAGTTAAAGAATTTAGGATCTTCTCTTTGCTTTTGAAGTCAATGTTAGGTTGCTCCCATGACCTGTCTGGATCGTGCAGTTCCCAAGGGCAGTGACAACGGTAATCAGTATTATCGTCCTTGTACTTAACAAGATATCTTTCCCATGGACTTCCAGGGAAATCACTAGATTTATCTTTGATAGCAGTAATGCGACCATCCCACCAAGCACCTCCTTGCCCACTCTCATCTCTCCACCACACAAGGCATTTATCCCTAGTAGCCCAGCTTCTCTCCATTGCTGCATCATACCGAGTCCTTTCAACAATAAAATCCGGGAAGTCATCCAGCTCAGGCAGTGTCAGTCCAAATTTTTGCCCAACTACACTACAAGAAGCATCTATGAATTTGAGCGTTATATGGCAACAGCTCTCTCCAGAACCAGAATGTGTCGTATACTTGAGTTCTTCAACCAAACAAACTTCAACAGCTCTAATCGTATCTCCATACCTCAGCCAAGGACCAGGCTGTGATGTCCGACTCAACTCTATGTAATCCTGATGACCCTGCACATTATCAAACGCTAAAGACTGGTTCTTTAAGTCACTCAATTGACAAGAAGAGTAAAGCACTACCAGAATAAAAAATCGAGACGAATTTAGTTCTCTACCTGTCGCAAGTACACAACTTCATCACCTAATTGAGGGATGTAACGATATCCCTCCTCCTGCTCAGACAACAACAGCCAATTTGGTTTTCTTGGCATAGAGTGCTTGTTTCTCTCAACCAAAGAACTTCTGTCTCTCCTGTAGTAAACTTCTCTCTTGTTCCTGGAAGACCTAGATCTTCCAGCATATTTGGATCCCTCTGATGGGAAATAATCAACAGCTTTCTTGGAGGACTTTTCGGCACCTCTTGATGTACCTGGTTGTAGATAGTCAGCAACCATCTCCAAGTTATGGTTTGCAAGACTAATCTCCCGTGATGTAGCCTTCAACCTAAAGGATCTAGCTCTACGAGATGAATCAGTTGCCATGTCAGGCGAGTCAGCTTCCCCCTCTTGGTTATGGAGGCTAACATTTGGGTCACTATCATAAACTTCATCACCATTTACATGGAATTTCGGCATATGATTTGGTTCATCTGGACGATTGCCTGATATTGACACTCCTAAAACTGGTTTTTCCTCGACAAAAGAAGGCCTTTTATATGTTGACTCACCTGCAGCACCCGAGGAAGCATCTGAACTGGTCTTGCCTGGAAGTTTGGAAGGAGAGTCCCCTGGAAATTTCTTTGATTTTATTTTCAGTATAGTTAGCTTCTTTTTAGAATTGTTTTGTGGTTCAAAAGAGTGTTTTGCATCAACAAGGAGGCTACTAGATCCACGAAGATCAGAAGTAGATAAGTCCTTTTCTCCACCCTCAAAATTTTGTTTGTTAAACACTCCAGAATCACTGTCCAATTGCTGATGACCATGAAGAGGCGACATAACAGACAACAAAGACTTACCTTCACCTTCAATCGGCAAGCATCCATTAGTTTTTACACCATTCACATTCATTGGCACTGGATCTCCTAACTGCGTGCCATTTGACGTGCGTATTTTGAACTTTCCCCAACTCACATTGGCATCACTGCAGCTTGCAGATGTTCTCAACTCATTGCCAGCTTCTGTTGGTTTATGATCTCCGAGCTGCCTTTTATAATTTTCAGAGAGTTCTTTATCAACCCCACTTGCAGAAGATGAACCTAGATCCCCTGATCTAGAATTAACCCTGTCTTCTTCAGGGTTTTCTTCATAAGCTCTCAAAGTTGACGATGCAATAACAGTTTGACTGTTCAATTGGTCCACATGATTCTCGGAAAATGTAGGTGTCCTACGATGATGAAGAGAAAATCTCAACACCAATTTCTTCTTGTTTCCAACATTGATCTGGGAATCAGGGTGCTTGAGAGGTTTGACTACATCTTCAGACCCATTTGAAGATACCCTTGCATCAGCTGAATATTTCCTTTGCTCATTGAGCAGGTTGACATCGTGTTCTTTTCTCTGAATGGATGAACCTTCCAAGGATGACTCTCTATCTGATGTGTCACCTGCTGAGTCATCTTCATCTTCTTCATCTGCAGAAGTTTCTGTTATCTGGGTAAAGTTATTGACTGCATTACGTGCAGCAACCCTCTGAGGTCTCAATGACTTTGACTTGGTAGACTTCCTCCTAGAGGTCCTCTGACCAATTTTTGATTTTTTATATCTTTTACTTCTCGACGAAGTTCCTTCTTGTTCATCCGAAAATCTCTTCTTAACACGCCTACCAGAAGAAGTCATCAACTCGACCTGAAAAAGAACATGTAGCTTAGATAATGCAAATCGCCTAAAATATTGATATTTCTGGAAATCGAGCTTACTTCTAGTACAGATTTCTTTCGTTTTGACCGACGCATACTATCCTTTTGATTTCTTCTGATCTTGTCTTCTTTACTACAATCTGAATCACTCGATCTGCTGTCACTAGGACAAGTTTGCTCATCACTAAAATATTCTTCGGTAACATTGTACTCTGAGTCATTGTCATCATTCATGCCATCGTTTTCAGGTTCCCAGTACATAGCATCCACATAATCTGGCAGTGGCTCAAGTACTACATCCAAATCTGCCAAAGGTAATATCTGGAACTCTTGGCCCATCCCAATATCTGTGCCAACAGCAAATTTTATGGATGAAGGACGCCACTCAATTCCCAGAGCACCAAGCCGACACTGCTGATACGTACTCTGGTAAGGTTCTGGGTATGGAAGCATGCCTGTGATTCCTCATACATAGGGTATGATAATCAAACCATTAGAAGATTATCTTTGAACGAAAACTATGGTAGATAAAGAGACTCAGCAAAAATGCAAACACAAATACCAACATGTGAGTAAATAGAAATCATGACATACTTGAATCACATAACGGATCTTGAATATTCCTCAGGTATGGCGCAAGCTGTGTCTCCTGCATCAGATGCAACATATTGAGATATTAAAAAAACAAGAGGACAAAGGAAATGTTGGAGCCAAGATTAAACCCTTTGATTGAACTACTCTTAAATAATATCAGCCTTTCCAAACTTGTCAAGCACAAAGGGTCAAATACATTTCTATCACCTGTAGTCTGTAGATTCAACATTTCAAGTCCCAGAAATGTTATCAACCAAATTCTTCTTCCTTTTTTTACATTGTATGGGGTGGGGGAGTGGGTGTGAATATCAACCACAACCAGTATGTGATTCTGAAAAAAAAATAAACATCTACTTCCAATTTATATGGCAAATATCATTCATGAATGGAGTCACCGTATCATCAACATTGCAAACCATCAACCAAACTTATGATCAAGCGGCCCCACTACTCAGGCCTCTATAGAAGAGTTGACTGTTTTCCATTAGTTATTTCATATAGACCTGGAGAATTAGGAGGAGAGGGGAGTTGTAAATGAACTATCAGATTCGATGCTCTGCCAAAGAACTCCCAAGAATCTATCCCCTTTCATTTTTTCACTTCACTTTTATCTTCTTCTGGATTTGTTCTGTTTTCGAGTTAGAGATGTAACAAGGCCTGTGTGTGCGTCTGTGTGTAAGAGAGAGAGAGAGAAAGGTGAATGCTCCAGAATCTTATCAAAGAGAACTCCATGAGTGATTGTTCAGGAGACGAGAAAATAATCAATATGACTTTGTCCATAACAGCCATTACCAACCAAACCAGATTGCCACAAAGTTTATACGCTTTTAAAATGCTGAGGCCACTACAGCAAAAAGGATATCAAAGTACATGTAGTAATCCTAGGAAACCATAAAAGGGTTTGAGTGAGAAAGAAAGCAAAGTTAACATGAAAGTGTAAGACAGAAATACTAGTGGAAGTAAAACATTATTTAAAATGGCAACAGGTAGAGTACTTTTATCTCCAAAAGAACAATGACAACAGATATAATAGAAAAGCTCCATTCACCTGATCAACAACATTGCCATGAGTGTCTTGGGTAAGTGGGCGGTAATCCCCAAGGAAGAACTGTTGGATATATATTTACATTGTCAGAATCATCTTAAGAGAGTCCAGAAAACCCAACAAACAACCGAAACCAAGTATCATCCATATACCTGATCATATTTAGCATCCTTCTGGGACTCTCCTTCACCAGTGTTTAGCAGATATATTTGTCCTACATCATCTGAAAGCACGATTGACGTGCCATCCCTAGATCACCGTGAAACATCATTTTTATTGGCAAGGACAAAGCAAAAAATTCATACGACAATAAAGCATAAGCATGAAAGGGCGATAAATGAACACATAGGAAGAAATCCACATGTTTTTATGAGTTCAAATTATAATCCAACCAAACATGTGACTCAGTAGAGCTGACATGAAAAATAGGTTAGTATACAGTAAGCAAAACGAGACTCATAGTACTGAAATTGTAATAAAATGTAAGGTTCTAATTCTTATAGACAAGAAATAGGATTTAGGACAATCTTTGTTACTGAGCTGATGTGCAGAGAAAAGGTTACATGGTGTGACTTACTGTGAAAACTTTCCATCAACCAGCTTAAAGCGTCCACCTATCTCATACACTCTTATAGGAGTACCCTCCCATATCTAGGAATACATCACAAACAAAAGATCATGATAGACGGAACTAGCATTCAAAAATTGTTGAAAAAAAGAAATTATTAACTTACATCCCACAATATTGTTTTCCCATCATACCCAGCACTCATTGCAATTCTTGGGTTAAAAGGATGCACGTCCAAAACATAAGTCTGTCAGATTACAAAAAACAAAAATATGAGCAGTACGCATAAAAGTTAAATGACAGTGATTCACTCTGCCAAACACTTTTCCTAATTAAATAGAAAGCGATGCAACCAGGGGCAGATTTAAAGGGGAGGGGGGCTGCAGGCTATTGCCCCCACTAATTATCCTCCACAAGCATACATTCATGCCTCCACTTCTCATTAACAATGAAACAGTAACACACGCCCCCATTATCTTGCTTTCACATTAATATTAAAAGAAGCACACATCTCACAATTTGGAAACTTGAGGTGTTAATCCAAAATTCACTTTTAAATTGGAATTACTTAAGTAATTCTTCGCGTAGATGCCTTGGTACTAAAACTTCCTTCAACATTAGCATTTCTAATCATTACACATTACTTGAGAATGATTTTGGCAATGAATACGTATTCAGATGAGAATGAAAGTTAAATATTTTTTTAGTAGCATATGTGAAAGGAGATGCACTCAGTGATATTGAAAATGACAAAATCATACAAGGATTTCAAAATATGAAGTCAAATTACAACAAGTATAAAAATTGTAAATTCAGTATGATGACTATTTGAAATTTATTCTCTTTTAACTGCCTAAAACTCCATTGAAAATTATTGCTTCATATACATGCACATATTTTTTGTCCCCAGTGACAGTTTTCCAAATCCATCACCGAGTGCAGCTCTAGTTGTCATAAAAGCCTAAAAGCTTGCCACCCGCAATCTCCAGCCCCACTCTCCATGTTACCCCTGACTCCTGAGAGAAAAATGCTAGCAAATGTAGACTGTGATAGATTTTACAGAAAGTGAAAAATTCCATCATCAGGAAGAATACGGCAATATATCAGTTTTTACTCTTCTATTGATGACTCTTATGCCCCCAAGCCATCCTTGACTATTGCTCAACAAAAAAATCAATCAATTAAAGTTTCTTCTCAATTAGGGATCATATTCTAATAACAAGTTGCTAGCAAGACACGAGGGCACAAAACAGAGAAAAAATAACCACTCTATAGCCATAAACCCCTATATCTTTGGCAAGCACACTCCTCTGAATTAATCATTATTTATAAGTGTGTCAGATAGACTCTGAATTTTGTGAAAGATTGATTTTACAAAATATTGGGGAAAACAGAAAAAGTTCAAACTCTATGTTTTCGATATACTTTGTTTTACAAATTGGGTTATCCCGGCAGTTGCAGTGTGTAGTTTATTTTTTTCCTTTACTTTTGGAATGGTATGATTTATTCCTTTTTTCTTTTCTTTTCTTTTCTTTTCTTCTTTTTTTTTTTTTTTGGGGGGGGGGGGGGTGCGGGGGTGCTAACAAATGAGAAGACTGTTGCCAAATAAAACATGAATATATAAAGCAACATATTGATGCCAAAAAACATGAAATTCTCATTCTGTAGCCATTTAGGTCAATATGAAGAATAAAGCTTAGAAGTTAAATTTTACGTACAGACGCTGTATGACCAGCCAAAGAGTGCACCAAGCTACCATCATTAGCATTCCAAACACATATTCTGTTATCTGCAGAAATATCTAAAACATAAACACAGATTTCCAAACCGAGAAACCAAATAATATCTCTTGCTTGCATAAATAAACATGAGATCTTTATAAATGAACATAAAAAAGAGATGAAAATAGAAGAGAAAAACAGAGAAACGAGATCTAGTTGAAAGATTGAAAATAATATAAAAGGGCTTCAATCTCCAAACAATTAATCTTCTTTCAATGAAAAGAATAATTTGTCTTGTTAAACATTAATAACCATCTTTTCCTATTTGGAGTCTCCATGCATGCCTAGGGCCTGGGAAGGTTCCAGGCTAGTAGAATAGTTTATGGCTTAAAATATAGTCAAGCTTTCCAACACATGGTTTCAGGGGTACTAAAATGTTAAAAAATTGCAACAGTTAAGGAAAAAAAATTATGACACAGTTGCGGTAAATAACACCAAAAAGGGCGAAGGGATTATTAACTGACAACAATACCATATTTCCAACATATACATGACAGCAGAAGTAAATGGCCCTTAGATGAAAAGCTGGGAAAGAAAAGTAAGGACTGCAAGTACTTCCAAAAACTTTCAGTGTTTGAAGAGCATCATGTGGACATTGACCGAGTAGACAGGCTGACACAACAAACAAATTATACCAGAGAGTTTTTTGTTGTTGATATGGCTCCAACAGAGTTGATGTAATAAAGTTGCTCCTCCATCAGTACAGATAACCATCTAATTCCCTAGTCTGTGATAGTATAATACAAATCCACATCTTTATGAAGTGCTACAGTGTCATCAATCAATGCACCACGGATACTACAAAAAAAAGGGAATATATATACACATACATATACATATCTATATAGAGGGAGATAATGACTAATCATTTGCTGTCAGTGGCAGTATTTCTACATGAGTAAAAGCTAAATTATTCGGTATAAAATGATGAGTTCATCTATAGTAGGATTCCCCGTGGACATAATGAAGATTCTAACCCTAATACTACTCTTAACCCCACATCGTTACAGTAAATGTAAAACTAACAGTATCCAGCACAAAATCTGCATAAAGTAATCTTAAGGATAAAGAGATAAATCTCTGTGATTGGTAAAAAAGCTTTTCCCTATGAAGTAGAATACCCATGATAGCAGCAAGCACAAAACGATTATCCAGGCTCCATACGATCATATTAACACCACGAGGAGTTGGAAGAAATCTCTGACGGGGACCCCCTCGAGGAGGTTGGGGAGGCATAGGTGGAGGAGGAACTTTAAGATGATATGCCCGAACCCAACGTCCAACTTTTCCCTAAAAAGAAGAAATGTTCAGAAGAAAAAAAAAACGTCATGAGTGATATACAGTGTTACAGCCATGTAAAAAGTGAGGTGCCAAAAGTAAAATAGAAATACTGCTAAAAGCATTTATGTGAACCTTAACTTTATTCAGATATTAAGCATTAAAATTTTACTGGCCTAGAAGAACTAACATGAGATCTCCGTGATCTAGGTACCCAAATAATTGCACTGCCATCACGTGAACAGGTAACAATGTTGTCGTGATTAAACCTGAGATTATTAAGGTTAAGCACAAGTCATTGACAGGTCACAGTAACAAATAAGCTAAGCTAGTGTCTAAAACCAGCACAAGAAGTGAAGTGAATAAAAGCATTGTAGTTAATGCAGATAAGTCTATAAGCAATAACAGACCAGGAATTTTTAAACTTTGGAATGCTATCCTCGATAAATGAATCAGATGGAGAAGATCGCGAAGCCACAGCACAGCCACTGTAAAAGAATGCAGCAGTGAGACCATGGAAAATTTTCTGGGTTTTAATGTGATGACTTACTAACCTGAACTGAACGTAGTTGACATCATTCTCATGGCCAGCTAGTATGTCGATTTCATGACTGACTTGGTCAGGATCATCTGTACTGGGTTTACAAGCACTCCAAACCTGCTTGCAGAAACTTTTAAGAATTTCTGCATCGGGCTTGTACTAATTTCTTTGTCATGCCAAGACTTTATAGAAGCACAGGAGAAATCAAAGAAGCATAAATCAAACAGTTGTGTCCGTCATATTACATCATGTTTGACTCTGACAATCTATTAGCAAACATAACCACACAGCTGCAAGTTTCTCAACTCTTCCACAATTTTGAACATTATTATACAACTCCACTATAGCATAGTAAATGCAAACACAAGGACACACCAAGTATTTATAAACAAAAAGCAGACAAAAACAAGTCAAAATCTACTATTATAATAGTGTTACTGATTAGCAAATGGGATATTTCTGTAAATAATTAAAACAAATACATGTAGGCACATAGCATAAACAGGAGTATATCTATTCATACCCTTGCAAAAGTATCAGAGCTCCCAGTAACGAAGACAGTTCCATTAGCATTGTATGCACAACACAATATTTGATGGCACTGTAAAGCAGCACTCAATGGTGCACTAGCTGAAGGCAAACCACTGCTCGTTCCTGCACTAATATAGAAATATGTAAGTCCAGTTATGTAGGCTGCCTCATAAACTAGACAACAAAATAGGCATCATCTAACCAGTATTAGCATCCGTGGGCTTTGGGAGGTAAACACGAGGACGGCACTGGGAGTATCTAGCATCCCATACCCGACATGTTCCATCATCAGACGACCTAATGATGTTAGGCGTTGATCAGTAAATAAAGTGAACCTTGTCGTTAGGTCCATGGTACAACAACATTTTTTCCACAATCAGTAGCTAGTACTGAAAAGTGATATCATGTTCAGTGAATATGATGTCAAAAGAAATCAAATATTCACAGTTTCATACATTAATTAAATTACAAACATACTATCAATATATTGCATATTGCAATAAGGAAATCTAATATCTAACGAAAAAAATGCAACTTTTAATTTAGTTAAAAAAACATCTTTTTTTAAAGAAAAAGATGATTTAACTTAGCACTAAAGTGACAGCAGTTACTGATTTGCTGTATTATGTTACATTAGCATTCCTTTTTTTGAAGAAGCCCAACTCTTAAGGCATAAACCCACTGTATTACTACTCTCATAGACTGATTTGACTTCCTGGAAGACCAAATGCATACACTAGCATCAGTTAGTGCAACTTCTTAATGTCTCTCTTTCTAGCATCCATGGTTATATTGATGGCATAGATAGTCCACATACAATAAATAGCCAACTACTAAATCATTGATCAGAAGGTTATCATACTTATAGCATAATAAAACAACAACTATGACACAATTCTTGCAGTTGTCAGTTTTTCTTTATGACATATACGATATACCATAGTCCTACTAAAATTCCATGAGGCACAATCATGTATATCATGAGATCTTGCATGAAGCTAATGGTGAAAACAATTATTTTACTGGCTCAAACTAAAAGGAATATCATCATACCCCCAAAATAATAGATGGTAATCTTACCCCAAAAGTAGGTACATATACAAAAGAAAACTAGGACAGGCTGCAGTTATATTGCAAAAAGTTGAAAACAAGAAAACGCTAGGAAAGATGATTAAAAAGTAAATACACATCTCAATGTGAGCTAGACGACCACAAAGACAAAGAAACTAAGGAAACTTCAGGAAAGGTAATCACAAGCTAAAAATAACACATTACTAATGTTGCATCTCTCTAATCACACGATCAAGGCAAGAGAAAGTGTGTGTGTGATATTTATGATGATCTTTCTCTTTGTACTCATTATTTCAGAGTTTGACACTGAAAAAAACTCAATGATTCAGGAGAATGCTCTTCACAGTTGTGATTCAAAACTTGATTGGAAGGATATTGAATAAATAGTGGTCAAGTCTAATATGAGGCTCACGATAAGAGATGATAGTTAGTATTCGGCCTGGGACTAAAGGCAATGGCAGTAACAGCTCCAGTATGTCCACGAAGAACTGAAATAGGGTACCCATCTGGCAGACGCCACTGCAAAAGACGACAATTTAGTTTTCGAAGAGCTAAAGAGACTAAAAGTCAAGTTTGTTGGAAAAAGAATCTTACAACACGAATAGTGAAGTCATTTGACGCTGATGCTACTAAAGCATTATTGGAACTGACAGACAAATCTGTAATGTCACCCTGGTAATAATTACAAGGACAGAAAAGTTAAGAAAGCATAGAGTTGAATTGAGAAAACAACAAGTAATCTGCCAAATATATACCAAATATCAATTCCACATGATTTGAACTTACTTCATGTCCGCGGCAGCTAGCTAGGCATAATGCAGTTTCCATAGACCAAATCTTTACCAAACGATCATCCGATCCAGTAATCACATAGCGACCAGAGCGATCAAATATTGCTACAAAATCCAAAGCAGTTATGTTGCAAACCAACCCATTCACATTGCGTCACGTGAAAAGAACTAAAGTGAGTACCATATTATGCAAACAAGATTTAAATGCCACATGACTGACAGAAATGTTAACTGATCACATTAAGACAAAGAGAAAGTATAGTCTAAGGGACAAAATGCTCATCTATAGATAATCAGATGCCATGTCAATTGCTATTGATTTGCTGCCGAGTACAAACACAACATAACGTGACCATTTGATGACTGGATTCTGAAAAATGCCATAAGTTCATGAGAAGTTCAAAAGTCAAAATATACCACAATACACAGCATCCCTATGTCCTCTTAACTTCTTCATATTTTGCATCTTCGGCACCATAGCTGATGGTTTAGCAATTGCATAACATGCAACACGAATAGATGGAGCGCGATGGTGTTTTGAAAAGCCACCTCCAATTTCTCTCAAGCTAAGCCCTCGAACCTGGTCAGCTTGCATATGAGGCCAGCGGAGGTAAGAAGGCAAATTCCTCACTTGCTTATTTGCTTTATTTCTCTCACCTGCATGATATGTAAAACTGCTCACAAATATATTTCTTCAAGAGATTGGTATATCACATATACTTAATTGTATGCATTGGTGGGGGGGCTTTTTCAAAAAGTTCATATGACTATAGGCTTCAGCAGGCATTCCATGATAACCCAAAGACACATGATTAAGAAGACAGGTAAAAAAATAATTCAGTTACAAGTGTTCGAAATGAAGCATCATTGATGCATAAACTTCTAAAGTACATGACTGATCTTAGAAGTTGAAACTCTAAACCAGCTCACCATGAGGAGAACCAACTGAATCACAATTATTTTCTTTCATGAATAAGAAATATATTCCAAACCCCCTACAGGCCTACACAAAATAAGCTGCACCATAAGTACTCAAACTTTTAATGGTTCCAAAAGATAGCAATCAATATAGTACAAGATATAAACCACCGAACAGCCAGAAAGCTGACTTAAGAAACCTTCAACCAATGCATTAACACATGATTTGTCATTGACCAGAAAATGAAAGCCAAATTGCTTCACAAAAAGTGCCGAAGGGAAACGTAAACAAAAGAAAACAAGGTCAAAGCATGAAATTCACTTACATGACAACAAAGAAAAGGACCCAGTTCCAAGTAGTGTAGGAACATCAACAGCACTTGGAGCGATTCTTCCAGTCATACACCTTAATGGAGGAGATGTCATCAGCATCAGCTGTTTGAGCAGCCTGACTAAGTGATCTCTTTCAACATGAGAGTACCTGGTAAAAAAAAATTCAAATTCAGTAACTCTCAATTGATTGAAGCCACCTTATCAAAGTATGATTCCAAAAATTAAGAAACTTATTCAAAGCAGAGGAAAATGTGTAGGATGCTAATACTCATATAACACGGAAAAACTGCTTCAAAATTTTGTGCTCTAGTGGACCCTCCCTCATGTGATGTTAGACATTTCAACTACAGGCTGAACACACTTACACACACAGAGACACTCCTTAAGAGAGAAAATGGAAATCAAATAAATTTTAAATTTCTCGAAAAGCTACAACTCAGCAATTTTGTTGCGGAAGATGAGACCGATTTCCTTTGGCCAAACTATCAATGCAACTGGAATCACTGTCAGATGGAAACGGAATCCAACAAAATATGGAGTATAAATTTGCACTTACCTTCCAACCAAATTGTCATAATTTAGAGGAAAGGAGTTTCCATCATCATTTTCATCACCGTAGACGGCACCACTTCTTGAATACCAAGCATGATATCTTCTAGGTAAGAGCTCATGTTCCAAAAGTTCCCCCCAAAGTTGTCCAAATGTTTTCTGGCATGGCCCAGCAGATAGAAAATGCATGATCAAAAAATAAATTTCTCGGAGATCCACATCTACATCCATGGAAGCAGTATCATCTGCAGGTTCCTCGTGATCTTCCATTTGAGCCTTTGCATTTACCTTACTTGGAAAATTTAATGTACCCACACTCACAGAAGGTGCACCGCTAAAACATGTATATTTCCTAAGCTCCATGGTTTACATAAAACCTGAAGCATAATAACAAGAATTCCTTCAGAAATTTATGTTTGTTGATTAAACTATCCAAATAAAAGTAATGGCATAAAGGACAATGGTATGAGCTCGAGCTCAGCCAGCCTACAAAATAGTAGGCTCGTGAAGCTCAAGCTCGAAGCACGGGAATTGAGCTCCAGCATCCTTCGAGCTCGATTTAAACGAGCCAAGTTTAAGCTCGAAGGCTCGTTGATTTCGCAATAAAAGCTTCAAGTTAGAAATGTCCAGCTCAATAGTCAACAACAGAGTTCTCATCAAAAAAGTAAAGGGAAAAACAATAATCTTAAAAAACAAAAAAGAAAATGAAAGATGAAGCAATGGAAAAGAAGATTGTTTTCGTTTTTGTCTCTCTTTTTTTTAACTAAACATGAAAGAAGAAGAAGAAAAGAACCAGAAAAGTAAAAAACGGAACATGATTGCTACCTAGCACTGAACCCTTATCACAGATTAATTACTCCGAATCAAAACTAGATTCCCCTGAGAAGAAGACCCAGAAACTCGTGGCAAAGTCGCAGAAAAAGCGCCGAGAGCTGGAGTTCATCATCCACGGCAGCTCTCCTCGGCGATAGGTGAAAATGAAATCTTCTCACTATTGCAATTTCCTCTTCCATTGAAGGCGAGCGCCGAAGACATATCACATATTGCGAGTTCACGCTGGAGGAGGAAGGCGAATGGAGCAGATCTGATGGCTGGCGGAGACAAGGTGGCTGGAGAGGGCTGGTGCGCGGTTGGGTAGAGGCGGAAGCAGCCTTGCTGCTGTGCGAGGCTGGGTAAGGGTATGGCCGGTTAGAGTGGCTTAATTTGTGATAATTTAGTCTTAACTCTAAATCTGAAATAAAAATTTACGAGTAAAAACAATTATCTATATTTAGTTTATTGATATCAACACATATATTGTTATAAATAAGAAAATTGCGAGCCAACTATGTTTGTGGCAATTGAGATTTACGCTGATTTATAAATCTAAAATGAAATGAACAAGTAAAAACAATTTTATAGTTATTTTGTTTAGTAATATTTGTATCTATATATATTTAAAAATACAAAAAAAAAAAAAAACATAAAGATTGGGCAATAACAGCCATATGAAACCAGAACTAGAAGAGTAATTAATCAAAAGCCTAGTTTTGAGCTAAATAAACTTCGACTAACAGTTAATAACTGCCCACATCTCTCTATTATGAAACCGAGCATTCTATCATTTAATTTAATCCCATCCAAGGATTCATAAAACGACACAAATTCAACAACATGCTAATTTTATAACTGCAATCAACTCAATTACAACTCTCATTATCTCAAAACAAAAGTTTAGCTATCATAAATCCATTTCTATTTATGCCACAAACTCCTGAATTCCATCATAATCCATAGATTAACCAACAAAAATAATGCAAACACAAACAATAATATATCAAGATCTAATAAACAAAGGGGATCAAACTTTTTAATAAATTTCCATTTTTAGTTGCTAATAAACTAGAAATAAGAAAGTTCAATTAATTCTCCTCAATATATACAGGTGTATATCAAATTTGTATGTAGTCATTAAAATTCACTATTTAAGCGTCACTTTTCGCCGCAAAGTAACAAGTTAAAATTCCAAAACAAAATTGATTCTATTTTAACCTTAACTGGGAAAGACAGAAAAAAACATTCGTATGCATTTGAAATCGAAATAACGGATTTGAGGTTTTGGTAGAGAGATTGTGGAAGAGAAATTAATTAAAATGAAGAATCGGAGATAGCAATTGAGTAGGAAAAAAGAAAGCCTCAACGACGGAGATGAAGAGACCCGACTAACCTGTATAGCAAATTTCCAAAAGCAGACATGTAACACAGAAGGCGTCAATTTATGGTAAAACGATGAAAAATAGCACGTTGAACTACAAAAAGGATACATATGTATGCTTATAGATTTTGATACAGTAGTGTAGTTACTTTTCTTATGGTACAAAGCCAAGCATTAATCACTTCACACTGAGACATCCACCAATTAGATTCGGTAGTCCTCGGTTTCTCACATATCCTTCAAGAATGGTAGATATCTAAGATGCAAAGGAAGAAGCAGCAACATCAACGATAAATAGTATGGTGCGGCTCCGGGATGCTCGATGCATAAACTTGTATCAAATAAATCCAAGCCAAGATTAGGATGTTTTATGCTCCAGCTCAAATTTGAGTAATTAATCCTTGGGAAGAATCATCATCCAACCAACGGTTCGTGCATGATCAACAGCAAGAAAAATCACCAAACACTTCCCTAATCAGACATTTCCTTCTTTTAAACTGGGCTTTCCTAGGAAGTCTTGGCCAACTCTGCTTGCACAAGTCTGTCCAAGATGGGAGGTTCCAACGGAATTGGATCGAGACAACGCTCCCCAGCGCCAAACATAACCTGCTCAATCGAAGTACATGAATATCTGATGCAACTTTTAAACATAGAAGCAATTTGGCTTTTCTGCTTTTAAGAAGTGTTGTCTTAACAACTGAGATATTCAACCAAACCAATAAAAAGATAATCCACTTCACATCATGTCATTTGCCAAACAACACTGAGAGTGGTTGAAGAAAAAAAAAGGGTTTTTTGTAGAAAGAGCATATCGCAGAGTTCAATGGCCTGAGCACAAGGGCTCTTACCTCATCAAGCAGGAAATCAACAGCAGCTTCATCCTCGGCAATATCCTTTAAAGTAGACTTCAAAAAGTGAATGTCCAGTTGAATTTGCTGGAATTCACTACGACTAAATATCTGGAGCCGTACAAATGCTTGTACACTCATGAAGGACAGTTTCACTATTGTTATGACAGATTCCTGCAATTAAAAGCATTATATATCACTATTTTCTACCACATTAATATGCTATAATTCCGTACAAGCAAAAGTGCCCCAACCTGTGTGTGTTCAACTTTTGTGAAAATATCCATTTTCTGCTTAAACAGTTTTCCTAGATGTGTCTCTAGAAGCTGGCTTCTGCCCTTGTGAGTATCTGACTGGCTCAGTCTATCATCCCTCAAAGGATTACTACATGAAGATGTGGTGCTTCCATTGCTGTCAGTACGATGATGCTTACGATGGAGGACTCGAGGCAAAATTTGGTTGACTTCAGTTTTTATTTCTTCAAACTAACATATGAAATCAACAAAATACATGTTACAAGCAAATAGATAATTCCAGATCCCAATAGACGAGATAAGAAAATATATAAACCTTGAAAATCGGCATGGCTCCAGTATAAAACTTGACAGCATCAGCATAGGCTTCCAATTTGATGCACTTCTCAAGTCTTGCAGGTAGATCATAAATAAACTGCTCTTAAACATAAAAGATAAAGTTTCTGTAACTTATACATGGAACTTCACAGGACATCAGAGTGAAAAAAGAAAAATCTCCATCATAGTTGGGTCAACAGATAAATCCAATTATTCAACTATTCTAGTTAATGCATGATCTAGAGAAGCTCTTAATTGATAAATCTCGTTTCCCCCATAATTTTGTCATAGATGTTCACCCTTGCCACATGAAGCAAAGAGGAACCAGATGTTATACGTTACTCAACTGTGTTTCCTTTCAGTAAAAGTCATCCTCCATTTATTTTGTCAAGATCTGTACCAGGCAACTACATATCAGGAGAACTATGAATAGCCTCTTAAAGGATTTAAGTGTCAGCTGAATACCTGAATTTTACGCAGAAGATTGCGAGTGCGGTGCAACTTCTCTACATGCTCTCTCTCTTTTCGAAAAGAGAATTGTTGACCCCATTACTTTTAAATCGCACAGATATTATCTGGAACAACAAAAGAGATAACTGATTTTCAACTAATGCTGTTCTTTCCCATGCATCCTAAATTAAAATATCTATAAAATGCAATTTGAAATTAATCAAATGAACCCTTTACCAAACACCTTTTCAAGAAGCTGTTCCATGTTTGTTTCCATGCCAACAATATTATTTTTCATCCTAGAAACAGAGGAAATATTAGATTGGCATCCTAAAAAGATTACCATGCAAATCAAAGTCTTAAAAAGTTTCAGATTAGTTACATAATATAAGTCAACCAAAGAGTTGAGGTTGTGCCCAACTGACATTCAAAATTAAAATAGATAACTAATGACAACCCTCTATAATCCAAATCACAAAAAGTGCATACATGTTCAACAAGTATAGCATATGTTCAACAAGTATACTTATGCTGTTATGCAACCACAATACCGAATTTGACATATACTTATAAACTACCTTACTTTCTGTTTCAGAAACAAGAAGATTTACCTTTTGATTGTATCCGTTGCACTGATGAACTTGTTGTAATTCTCATACACTTAACATTTGCAGGTCAGTGCCAAGATTTCTTATCTCAGCAGCCATTTCGACATGCTTCTGAAAAAAGTCCTTCCAGATTTGATTTTTGTAGCCACACAATCAGTTAGAGAACTAGTAGATTAAAAGAAAAAAATATGCATACGGAAATCTCAACTTTCCTAATGTCTGAGCAAGAGCAAGTTCCTGTTAATTAATGGGTGAGGCCGTGAGGGAAGAGCACAAATCAGTGAATGACACACATAAAATGGTTCATGTCACTTAAACAGAATGGATGAAGCAATCCTACATTCACTACAAAGAATCTTGTGTTATATATATTAAAAACGAAAAAGTGGGACAGATGAATCAGTACAATTCTCCATAGGAATCCATCCTCCACAAACAAAGAAGAACACAAGTGACAAACTGCTGCATACCATTCCTTATAGACAGCATTCTGATAAAACCCATCTCAAATCATTCTACAGCTACATTTCCACTTCCATTCGTAAGATATACTCACAATCTAACCAATTTAAAATTCTAACTATCTATGCATGATTTTTTTCTCATCAATATAGCTCAGCAGTAATTTCCTGGCAACGAAATGAATCCATCAGCGATTTACTTTTTAGTGAAAAGAAATCCAATGGTGAAACGCGGAAATTAAATAGAGCGTAAGAGGAGATTCATGTAATGATCGGCGTCGAATGAGGCGGTGTTGGCAGTATCCAGTGTGGCGAATCTGGAGGACGTTTTTGGAGGCGGCGATGACGCGAAAGAAGGATCCGGAGCGTAAAAACTCGACAAGAGATCCCTCATTCTCTTCGCCTTGTCATCCACCGCCACTCCTCCTCCTAACTCCATTTTTAGCCCCTTATTTCTTTCCTCGCTTTTGCTTTCTCTGTAATCCTTTCTCGCATAGATGGGGTGAGGATTTGGGAGTCTACCGGCGGGCAAGAGGAGTGAAGATACGGTGAGGACGGTATATGATCGGACGGAATTCGTAATTTCGTCGGAGCACGACATCGTTATTTTCTGGTCCGGACCGCATTTTTTGTATTATTATTATTATTATTATTGATGTGGTTGTTGTTTTCATTATTATTATTGTTATTGCTACTGCTGCTTGCTTTATTTTTTTATTTTTATTTTTTTCCTATTTTGGGTTTAAGTTAGTATACTTTTTAGCTTACGAAAATAAAGCAAAAAATTGTACCATTTGAAGTGATCGAAATATCTTTTTAAATGATTTTCTCAATAACAAAGATCTAAATCAAATAATAGCTTTAATGGTCGAATATCAATTGTAGCTCCAAATTGCTAAATTCGTATTCCAATGTTATTTAAATACAGTAAGACAAATTATATAAAATTTTAAGTTTAGTGTCATTTTCATCTCTAAAATTAAAATTATAAATCTAATATTAGTCCTTTTCGATCGTTTTGTGCCGACAAGATAATTGTATACATAATATTTTTAAAATTTAAATTTAATATCATTTTCATTCCTAAAATTAAAATTATGATTTTAACAGTCATAAAATTTAAATTTTGCTCCATATTAGTCATCTAAATCACTCTTCTATCATTTTGCGCCAAAAAATAATTGTATACATGCCATTTTTCAAGGCAGAATGGTCAAAAACATTGTTGAAGAGTTGTAGTTCAGTCCTAAATTTCAATTTAGTCCTTTAACTTTATATTATAGTTTATTTCTTAAACAAGTTACAAGATTATCCAAATTATTAAAAAAAACTAAATGATGCAAATTTCAATGTATATATATAAATGAGTCAAAATTAATACATATTGAACTTGTTTTTAATAATCAATTTAATGAAACTCGAAGCTTGTTTCTAATATTCCATTTAATGAAACTTTGTGTCAATTTTTAAAATCTAAATACTATGGTGTAATTATTTTAAAAGATTAAAATAAACAAAATTGACTCTATATTTTATTGTTTAAATTCTATATATTCTTACGACATTAACACAACATTTAGTGGAATTTTATCCTTTTAGAAATGCAAAAAATAGTTATTTTCAAGTTCATAAAAACTCAATTATTTTATGATTCAAAAAAATAATTTAACAATGCACATATAAAAATTTTAAATCCAATCCATTGTAAGAAAAAATTCACTAAATTTGGAACGTATTGACAAACTACTAAACATCTTCAAGTGCGAGGACAATACAATTATTAAGTGGCGCGATGAGGTACCTTTGTTTAAATTAAGTATTAATGATTTTTTTTTTCTAACAAATGATAAAATTACAATAACAAGTGGGTCATTGAGAATGATGGATAGGGTTTGATTTTTAGTTTTGCTTATCACACATGTAATTACTTTATTGATACCGAAGACTTGTTTATATAAAAATAAAATAAATTATGTTTAGTACGAGAACATCGAATATTAAATTAGAAGTTATCTTTGAAATCATAGTTATGATACTATTTATTAAAAGTAGATATAAAATCTAAAATATATTATAGTGAAAAAGATTTTTGGGGCTGTAATCAGATATTAAGTTCATTTATATCATGCAAGAGGTGAGTTCAAATATCAACATAAAATGCATGATATAAAAAGAGCTACCACAAGATGTTATTCTACTTACTAAGAGGCATCTCGAGTAGCAATTGTTCCATGTCATCAAAAAAATAAAAAGAAAACAAGATATATTTGGACTTGGACTTTACATAGAGAGGTATCATTGTTAGGACTTAGGACAATGTAGCCTACGTCAGCCCTCACGCCAACATTATCGCTTTCAGCGTAACTTTGAATGTTTCACACAATCAAATACCTCGAACATGTCATCAAGCGAAATCGACATCCGTATTATTATCTTGATTTTGCATACTATCAATTCTTTTAAGTCTTCTGCTTATGGCCAATTACGCTATAAAATAAATTATTATTATTTTTTTATTCGATTAAGAGCTACTCCATTATAAACATGCTAAGGACTTTATCAAGGAAAGCAGCCAGTGCACTCAAAATGACTTTCTTTAATATATTTTCCAATTTACGTATCTCCAAAAAAAACTCTAATAACAAATAAGATGAAACTCTTATTTTCTCGAATCAAATAAAAAAGTGTGAAGTTGATGAATAACCATAAAATTACTAAATACAAATAAAATTGAATTTTTATTATAACATTAGAACTGAGAAGAATGAGTTTAAAAATTATAGATCAAGAGGAAAACCTTGCAAGGAAAAACCATAGTTACCAGGTTTAAAAAAAAAAGAAAGGAAATTGATGTGTATTAATAATAAAAAAATAGAAAATAAAATACTATTTAAAATATAATATCCTGCTTTTTTTAGTTATAATTTTTTTTTCTCTTATAAATATTATTTCTGGTAATAAATGGCACAATCCACACCATCAATAAGAATGTTGAAAAACAGAAGAGAAAAAGTTTTTAGAGATATATAATAGAGAATGTTAATCTTCTCTTATCCTAAGTCAATCAATTGGGTTTAGTTCTCTTCAATAAATGGTCAAAAAAAGTGTACCATTCCTGAAAGCTACACAAAAAGGTAATAGTAACTTGAAAGATTTCTCTTTTATTTTTTTAATATTAATACGAGATCAGGTTTCAAGGCATGCTAATTTTCAAATTAGGTAAATAAATAATTGTTATTTAGAACTACTGATTTTCTTTCTGTAATTACCAACACTAATGCCTTTTCCATCACCTGCAAGCTACTATTCCAAATTGGTTTTTTTATGTAAAAAGTTGATTATGAAAGTGCATGTCAAAAGACAACATTTTCTTAAATGTTATTTATCCCTATTTTTTTATTTAGAAAATTAATAAAATTTCTTTTTAAGGGGTGATTTTTAATAATTTTCTCTTTTTCTCTTTGAAGTTATTGCTCCCTATTATTATTTTATACTACTCCATATACAAGATGAAAAAATAAACTCCACCAAATTTTCACTCTAAAAGATCCAATTGTTAAGGTTTTCCCAATGTTGTAACGATTTTATAATTAACCTTGGGATTGTTGGATTGTGAAATAAATTTTCATTTGAATTGATAGAGTTGTAGTTAAAAATTTTAAATTTATAATATATATATTGAGTTTATTTGGATAATTTTATATTACAATAAATTTAAAATTATTGACCTTCCATTTTATTTATCTTTTGAATGATTATGGTAGATTTAAAATCTATTTAAAATAAAATTATTTAAAAAAATTCATAAAAATTCTCTTATCAAATCTAAATAATCATTCAATTCAAATACAATCTAACTAAATTATTTCATAATCTGACAAGATCAAAGGTGATCTCATACACAATATTACTCGAATATTTGAATAGTCATAGAGTGAGTTTATGGAATGAAAAATTGGTAAATCTAATATTTTGGTAAAGCAAGAAAGATTAAGTAACTTCTAAGAAATTAATTTGGAATAAAATTGGAATATTACAAGCGAAGATTCCTAGATCCAACCAATGGGCTTCAATTGCTTAGCTGTTTTCCCATACTCACATCGTACCATCACCTACCAATTACACCCGCGGCACTTTCTCATTAAAATAATCCTTAAATTAAATTAAATCAAATTATAATAATAAGTTTTACACGGCCCAAACCCCTCTGCCTTTCCTATAAATACCCCCTCTTCTCGCTTTGATTACCTTCTTTCGACAAACTTGGGAAAGCTCCTATAAGGTTAGTCTCTCTTTTTCCTTTCTTTTGTCATTGCTTTTCATTTCATTAGTTTAGTTGTTTCCTTTTTCTTTTGTTTTTTCTGTTTTGCTTTAGTTTTTCGCTTTAATTTTCTGTTAATTATTTATCTTTTATTGGTTTGATTATGTTTTTGATTTGTTGATCGATTGTGTAATTCGATGTTTTTGTTTCTCTTTTCATCTGCAGATTATTTGGAACTATACAAAAGTTCGGCTCCGAATCCAGATCAGGTTTTCTGATCCGTTTATTTGCAAATAGGAATATAAAATTGGGAATTGAATTTCGAAACATTGTTTCTATGTTTCTGTACTTTTCCATCCGTAAGTTTTTATGACGTACGCTATTTTGATCCGTCGAATTAGAATTCTACACTCTTTCTCAGTAGTTTTCCTGTACTGGTTCTATGTGTTTTCATGAACTAGCCCTGTGATCCTCTGAAACCCTAATTCATAGCGTTAAGACCAATTTTTGTTGACCAATTAAGCCCCTGAATATTCTGATCAACCTAGGATAAATCCTCATTTGATTAGAACAAAACAAGTGTAAATACCCATTCAATTCTGTATTCAATTTTGAGGAATGAATTCAAAACAACAGCCAACAAGCCCTGGTTCCGAAGTGGATGAGAGGAAGAGGAAGCGGAAGTTGTCTAACCGCGAATCAGCGCGCAGGTCCCGAATGAGGAAGCAGCAACACTTGGATGAGCTGATTGCACAAGAGAGCCAGATGCAGGAGGAGAACAAGAAGCTGAGGCAGATGATTGATGGCGCCTCTCAGCTGTACATCAATTTTGCATCTGATAATAATGTGCTGAGGGCTCAGGTGGCAGAGCTGACTGACCGCCTTCGATCGCTGAATTCTGTACTTGAAATTGCATCTGAGGTGAGCGGCCTGGCATTTGATATTCCGGATATCCCAGATACTTTGCTTGAGCCCTGGCAGCTGCCTTGCCCGATTCAACCCATCCCTGCTTCTGCTGATATGTTCCAGTATTGAAAATTGTGGAAAGGATGTTTGTTTGGAAGGGATCTGCTGATTCTTCATTGGTGGTTTGCTTATACGAGTCCTAATTATAATATTACTTAGTTTTGTTTTTCTTGTTGTTTTTAACGAGTCTGAGATTAGCTAGCAAGGGTTTTGCAGTAGTGCTTGTCTATTGAATTTAAGTTATTTGTTTAGGATTTTAATTATGTTTGCGTTGGGGCCAATTGTGTTGAATGGATCTCTTGTAGATATACATGTTTCTTGATTGATGGTTCTGTTAAATAAATATATCTTTTGTACTACTCAATGTTAGCAATAAATAGTGTTATGCCCTGAAATGCACAAGCTAATAACTTGATTTGCCATGAGATTTGATAGTTGTATTTGAGTGTATGATGGTTGATTATATCTTTTTAACAGAAGGCCTTGTTTAATGGATACTTTCCCAATGGGATGATGGATGAATATCATATCTATTACCTATTTATTTATGGTATTTTCTGCAGATCTTCCTGTGTTCTTGTGAATGTTATCTATTTTCTTCTTGATCTATGTCACAATTGTTTGGATGTGATTTAATTCTTTTCTAAAACTCGACAATTCATTTTTTTTGCATCTCATCCAACCTTTGCCTTCTGCTTCTGTTCCCTTCATGAAATCATGAAATAGGTAAAAGTTGAATAGGTAAGTAACCTGGGCACTTTCGGGATACAGAAAGTACTTCAATGGTAATGTAGACTTCTGCATTGCAATCTAAGTGGTTTAGCCCTTGTTATTTTTTGACTAGATAGTTCTCTTGTACTTGCATAGCATATATTATCACTTGGTGCTCGAGTTATTTCTTCTGTTTGGTTGTAGGATTTCTGATATCTGCTAGGTACTCTCAATTTGTGATGAGGTGCGGCAGATCCAATGCTCCGGTGTTTATATATATATATATATATATATGTATGTATGTATGTGTGTATTCATAGCAAATCTAAAGCACAAACTGTATGAACAACTTGAAGGCACTTGAGAACTAAGGGAATACACTTTAGAGGATGATGATTGATGAAAAACAATAGGTGAATTGGTAATTGTTGTGAATCTCTATCTGCATGGTTATTAGTTAGTGCACTTTTTGCCAGTCTTCACAGTTCATATTGAAATAGTTATAGGTCAACCTACCTGGTAAAGAGTAACAAAAGTTTTCTCTATGTTTGTTGCTGTGGCTGTTCTAATCGTCCAGCCTCTCCCCTGCTTCCCAATTCTTTTTCTCCCATCTCTCTCTGTGTTCCTTCCAGCATCTCTAGATTGGCATTACGTGACTCAATTTATCATTACCCCCTTCTTTCCCTTGTGGATGCCACCATGGGTGGTCTGTATAGGTTCCAGTCCTATTACACAGTTCCGCCACACCTCCAGTAGCTCCACACCACGACTCCAGTAACTCCACACCACTCTATGCAACAAGCTACTCTACTGACAGAAGATAACCATGGTCGCTATTCCTACTGGCACTTCCAGTTCTTGGTTTCACCGAGCTAATTGGTGCACGGTTTCCCGGCTGTAAGACCTAGCTGGAAATGAAGGTGTTTTGTCACCCTCTGTTTTAGTTATACATCAAATAAAGTCATCATTATAAATCAATGGAACAATACACATGCATAACAGTAATGTTATAAACATCTTATTTACCAGCTAAAGATCTAAACTTTGAAAATTTCGTGTAATTTTTAGTATAAATCAGCACAACAAATTAATCACCAATAGAACTTGTATTGTATATACCCAATTAACCATCCCAGACTTTGATTTTCTTCACCATAAAAGTGCTGTTGCTAAAAATATTCACCATTAAACCATCCAAAAGGAGGTTTATACGAAATACCATAACCACAATAAAATAACGGCAATAATCAATTATCATAAGTGCGGCACTCATCAGTCTCAGGGTTATCCTTGCAGTAATTCTCCAATGGGTCGGAATCCTTCTTCTTGTCCCTTGCATGGCTCGCCGCCGCACTCAGCTCCTCCACCTCGTCCCACGCCGCCGCGCACTCACCGCTAACAGGGTTGTCGGTGCAGGCTTCCTCGGCGTTCTTGATGCTCTCCTCCACCTTCTCCGACAGCTTATCAGGCGCCGCCGCCACGGGGCGGACGTACATCCTGCTGTGCCTAAATTGGGTGGTGCACCTCTTCCATGGACTGTTTAGCACTGAAAACTTGATGGGATGAGGTTTTGAGGAGTCTGATGCCTTGGCAAAGACTTTTGGGGTTGTGATGCTCACTCCAGCTACTGCTGCCATTATCAAATTTTGCACGAACTGTTAATACTTCTGTTGCTCAATGGTACAGTGATAAAAATCTTGTGAACAAATATGATACTTATTTCAGTGGGTCTTGGGAAGATATATAATTGGGGTATGTGGTGAATTGTGGACACAATTTCTTATCATTTACGTGCCAATCCTAGGCTTCCACGTCAGTCTCTTGACGAGATATTATATACACTATCTTATTTGTGGTTGTTTTCCTAACCAAACTTCGGAAAATTTGAGAAATGATGCTTCATAGCTCAGATGAACATAGTATTTTATTTTAGATATTTTTATTTGATTCAACCAAAGATTTAAATCATAATCTATGGCTGTAAGCACGTTTAATTTCATCATTAAATAGGTCAATCTAACATTTTAAATTTACTGAGAGGCCAACTGGAATTAATTAAGTGAAGGTATTATGGTTAAGTCATTCTTAAGGATTTTATTGGGTTTATCTTTCTTTTTTCAAAATATAAAAATAAAAAATTCTACTGCTATATATATATATATTAATGTGGACAAGAAAAATAATATCAATTCGATTTTGAACACGCTTCTGAGACAATGGAATTGTGAAAAATCAAAGAGCCCTTGGCATATTTGTTCTTGGTTGTTCTAACAAAGTTTATCATTTCCAGACACGTGTTACAAGTTACAACACTTGTTCTTCCTTGATTAGCCAAAACTGTTGCCATCATATAATTGAGAAAACAATGAGGGGTACTTTAACAAATATATTGATCTTTTCTCGTTCAAAATATAACTTTGTTTTTTTTTTCTTTTCTGAAAAAGATAAGGCATAGAGAAGTACTGGAACAAAAAGATATTATCGGCGCTGCTGTGATGTGGTTATTTCTACCCTATTGAGTTTCTATAATAGATGTTCTTCTCAGCTGTGGGAATATATTAGGTGTGTAAATGAATTAAATAACTCATTATTTAAATTTAATTTGAACATTATATTTAATTTGAAATTGTGTTTGAATTTGATTTTTCTATTAAACGAATAAAGTTTGAACAAATTTATATTTGGGTGAATTCAATAGCTTAATATGATTACATATATTAGTTTGATCTGATACAAAAATTTATATAAAGTTGAAAACATATAAATTGTGTATATATAGATTTAAACATCATTGTCCCTTAAAATTAGTGATTCTTTAATTGAGAGAATAATTTAAAAAAAATATTTTAAAATTTGAGTCTTATTTAGTTGAGATAGAGTGAACGATAAAAAATATTTAAATTTGATTTGTTATAAGTAAAATTATTTGAGCTTAGTAAGAAACTGAAAGTTATTATTATTATTATCTTTGTTGTAGCAGTGTCGAAGAATAATTATTGATTAATGTGTAATTTTACATGAAAATTTGATGCAAAAAAATAAAAAATAAAAAATAAAAACAAAACAAAACAAAACAAACAAGTTGAGGATTCATGTTTGAATAATGGCTCTCATCATAATCTATTTGCTAACATGATAGTGATACTAATGTGGTTGGTTTTGGGACTTGATAGTTCGGACTCTCGTTCTGTCTACCCATTGTATAGTTGATGGTTGATCAATTGAATTTAACGGGGGAGATTATACAGAAACGTAATATACTACAAAGATTTAATTTTGCATGTATAAGATGATAATTCAAAATTGTTGTTAACCTCAAATTACCAAATTAATTAAAAAAAGGCAAACCACACCAAACAGTCCAAAATCGAACGAAACTTCACTTAGAATTTAAATTTACTAAATGAAAATTCTAAATTATTATTTTCTTTTTGACAAACTAGGCATAGTAATTTGATTTAAAAATAGTAAAAATTAAAAATTAAAAGATGGTACTGCAATCACCCATGTAAATGGAATACAAATGGGCTTGGGCTTAGGAGTTTCCATAATGTATTGAAAAACTAAGCCCAAACCAGACTTGGATTTTTTTTGTTCTATTCGTAGTTCACCACTTGGACCCATCAAGATTCTTTTCTAGTTTATGCATTTTCAAGCTCTTGATTTTTGTTCATCATATATAAGGACAACGAAACTTTTTTTTTTTTCGCTTTTTATATGAAATAATTCAAAGTGAGCAGTCTTTTTTACTTTATTTCGGTCTTTTTATATATTCTATCTTTATCATGGTATAATTCTTTCTCTCTTATTTATTCGTGAGTAATTGACTATCATAATTGAATTTTGCAACGTCCTCATATGAAAAAATGTGATAGTGAATACCAAAAAATGCAATTATATTTACACATTTCAGCAATTTCTGTATATTTTATGGGTAAAATCAGCAAATTTTATATGGGAATAGATAAAATAATACAAAAAAGATAACAAAAATATCTCTCAAAGTCTTCCAATTCAGCCATGTCCAAAACCAGTACCAAACTGTAGCTCAGAATAGATCCCTCCTCGCTGCGGCCGCGCGTACCCAATCACAGCCCGCCGCAAAAGAGATTCCAAAAGCCGAAAGGATTACACAATTGCACCTGTGCTTTTTTTAACGCCATTATTACTTCATACTTGTCCAACCATACTAACATGCGCCTTCACAAAGTCTACCACTGCTTCTCTCTCTTTCATTTCCCTAAACAGCCCCTCCTTCTCTCCTCCTCCCCTCACTTTCTCTCTCTAAAGCCCCCTCTCCGTCCCTCATTTCAATTCATCAAAACTTGTTCATCAACTTCACCAGCTGTCGTTAGAACGAAAGCAATGAGATTCCGCAACGTCGTCCCCGTCTGCGCCGCCGAGAACGACGGCGGCTCTAACGGCGCCGCTTGTTCTTCCTCTGCCACCGCTGATTGTGAAGGTAGCTAATGAATAGCACACATGAATGTATTTAAGTGCATTTGAGAATACTGATTAGGTTGTCCGGAATTTGGATTCTTCTGTCGTTTCAGCTGAATTTTGCTTGAATGTGCTGACATGGTGTATAAGTAGACTCTCGTGTTTTTGCCGGGAAATTGTTGTTTGTTTGAGATTTTACTACTTAGTTTTGTTTAGCAGTTCTTGATCTTGTTTTCTGATGTTGAAGGTTTATTTGGTGTCTTCTTTTCTTCTTTTCTCTGTTTTGTGAGCTTTTTGATGTTGATTGAATTACTTTTACTCACTAGTCTTGATGTCGAGACTCTGCATTCGACTTTGATAAGACTTCTTTGATAAAGTTCTTGACTTAAAAAAGAAAACTGCATCAAAACAAGTAAGAGTATTGCAAGATTTTTATGAAAAAGGTAGTTTTATCTTTCTTGGAAATAGTTTGCTGAAGGATGTTTTCCAAGTTTTGGCAATCTGCCCTTGGGAGTGCATGAGGAAGTTGTTAGTTGCATGGGACTTGATTCTTTCACAGTATCCGTATGTCAATCGACTGACAGAATTTTGTTCTTCTATAGTTCTATTGGTACAATCTCATGAATACATTCTTAACTGTATTGCCTAACGCATTTCTGCAAGTCATGGATTCACATTTTGTTTCTGGATTGTCGGAACTAAGTGGATTCATCAATACTATGCCCTGGATTTGTAGAAAGCATGTTCTTTTCTTTTGCAGCTCGTATTTGTTTTATAGCTGCATTATGCTTTGCGAAATATGACCGCAGTAATTGTTGGAGAATCAGCACTTTCTATTTGATTGGTCATAAGTAGGTCTTTTTGAGGCAACCTGCGAGTCACTAATACTTGTAGTCTCATATCCTTGCCAACCTTTTATATGATCTCTTCAACAAAATGCTTGGCAGTTCCATGTCCATAGTCTATGTTGCCATTTGGTATTTTATTGAATGTAAATGCTCATATCAATCATACACCACCATACCAGTATTTGTGCTGTCTGCTGCTGAGCTCCATTACCTCAGATTTCTTATGTTTCACATTCTCGCAGATTCATCATTGGGAAATGGATATTGCCTTCCTCCACCAGAGATCAGAGATATTGTTGATGCTCCACCCCTTCCAACGCTATCATTCTCTCCTCATAGGGATAAAATACTATTCCTCAAGAGGAGATCATTGCCTCCTTTGGCAGAATTGGCAAGACCTGAGGAGAAGCTTGCTGGTGTCCGCATTGATGGAAAATGTAATTCGCGGGGTCGAATGTGAGTAACAGAACACTTCATGGACCTTTTCAAGGTCCAATCACTGTTATTTTTAATTAACCAACAGTGTGAATTGCTTTATATTTTGCTAGTTCTGTTTAACTGTTTTTATTGCTTGGATGAAGAACATTATAACTTTCATTTCCAGGTCATACTATACTGGTATTGGAATCTACCATATAATGGATGATGGTACCTTGGGTCCCGAAAAAGAAGTATATGACCTTCCAAGTGGTGCTAAAATCAATTTTATCACATGGTAAGCCTGAAATTTATGGTTGGTTTATCTTTGTCAAGTTCTTGATGGCCTCCAAAATGCATCTTGATGTTGAGCAAGACACAAACTTGTTTTGTTTCAAATGGAAAAATGCTCGTCAATCTTAAGCATTTCTTATGGTAATTGTCTGAATCTGAAGTTGTACACCTATGAAAAAGTACTATGTAAGAACATGAATTTGGCTACTTCTGATCTTATTTAACTTAATGGGACAGATTCCAGGAATTTGGAGTTAAGAAGTAAGATTTTCATAATTGTATATATGTTGTTAAGATTACCAAGGAAGAAGTATTAGATAATTTTCTTGAAGAAATGTTTTATGTGGACCTGCTTGCTTCTTCTAGTTAATGCAGGACACGGGAATGAATTGGTGGTATACACATAGAAATGCTTATTACTCTTTCTTATTTGGAGTATGAATTCCGTCTTTGGTCGTCATTCGTCTTCATGTCATTCGTTTACTTTCTGAATTGTAACATCATGTATGGTTATCTTGCTGCAAAATTTTTTGGTCATCGTTTAACTCATTTTTTCTGTTCCAAAAAGGTCAAATGATGGTAGCCATCTGGCCTTCGCTGTACGAACCGATGAGGTACTTTTTTCCATTTCAGTGTTTCATAATAGTCTATGAATAATTAATGTGAACTGTCCATCTTTCTCATGACTTCTTGCTTTACTACCAATGACTTTGTAGATACACTTACTGTTTGCTCAATGGCACATAAATTATCTAAAATCTTGGTAGGGCACAACATTTTAATGTCCAAATAAGAAGCACTGCCACTGATTTTTTCTTGCCTAGTTTTTCCGTGTTTCATTTTCTCCACTTAAATGCAATGACCTCTTACATCTAATCCTTGAACAGGAGGACGGCAGCAGTAGCATGCTAAGAGTATGGGTAGCTGATATCGAAACTGGAAAAGCTAGACCCCTTTTCCAGGCACCAGATATTTTTCTAAATGCAGTTTTTGACAAGTATGCTCCTATACCTTCAGATAGAGTTATAAAGGCTTTTCCACTTTTTTAAATCTCTTTCTTATTTTTTCTTCTCAGCTTTGTGTGGGTAAATAACTCAACCCTGTTGGTTTGTACTATTCCTCTATCTCGTGGAGATCCTCCAAAGAAACCTTTGGTTCCTTCTGGTCCTAAGATCCAATCTAATGAGCAAAAGGATATCATTCAATCAAGAACTTATCAAGATCTTCTCAAAGATGAATATGATGAAGATTTGTTTGATTACTATGCAACTTCACAACTAGTTCTGGTATCTCTGGATGGATCAGTGAAGCCAGTTGGATCTCCGGCTATATATACATCGCTGGACCCATCTCCAGATGAAAACTACATCATGATTAGTTCGATGCACAGGCCATATTCTTTTACTGTACCATGTGGGAGATTCCCCCGAAAGGTTGATCTTTGGACAGCTGATGGAAAATTTCTGAGGGAACTTTGTGATTTACCCCTTGCTGAGGATATTCCCATTACACATAATAGTGTTCGAAGAGGAAAGCGTTCAATCCATTGGAGAGCAGATAAGCTGTCAACAATTGTCTGGTATGCAATCTAAAGATTCCTCCATCTAATATCTCTTTATTTAGAAGAATAAGTTAGCACTTTTAAAGATTTTTCCTGTTGAACTTGTGAAGTCCGATGATTAACAATAGTCAATTTGTTTGTAATGAAAGAATTTGCTCTTTCAAATTGAATGATTTTTGTATTTTGTTATGTATAGTATAGTAGAATTATTATGTGCTGAGACTGCATACTGGTTATATTCAGGTATTTTGCATTTTTCCATTCATCTCAATGAATGGAATAGCAGAAGATAGAATGCTTATTCGTACAATCATGTTTGTGTTTAATTTGATGGCTATTCCTCGGCTATTCCTCTAGGAATTAACGATCCCATGAGATTTCCAGTTTATGTAGGTTTCTGTAGAGTGAGTTTAGAGCAGTAGGAGTCGAAAGTAGGCATTTCCTAATGGACTTTGCTATTTGCATTTTGAGATTCTCCTTTCTTCTAAAGTATTTGTGTACCGTCTTTGTATGTCTGTTGTTGATATTGGCCTTGAGCAGCGTTTATGAGGTTATTCAACATGATGACTGATAATGCACAGTGATTTTGAATGGTTGATGCATCTGATTCAATTTTCCTTTTTTTTTCAACTTATGAATAAGGGTTGAGACACAGGATGGTGGTGATGCCAAAATAGAAGTCTCTCCACGTGATATAATTTACACGGAACCTGCTGAGCCACTTGAAAATGAGCTGCCAGTGGTTTTGCATAAACTCGATTTTCGCTATGGGTACGATTATAAACTGGCCTTCGTCCATTATACTTTGCATAACCGTATTCTGTTTTATCTTTGTTTTAATAAGATGCATCATATAAGTGAGGCTTGCAGGTGGGATATCGGATTTGACCAGTTTCTTGGTCGTAAGCTTGCTATTAAATATATGCTTTCATATTTAAGGACATATATTCAGCATTAAAAATTTTGCATAATTTTTGATAAAATTGCATCATATAGTTTACTGGAATTGTACTTCTACTGCTTTTGCCCATGCATTGCGATACCACCAATCAATGCAAATAGTATCTTAAACAGCACCTTTTTTAACAAAAAAAAAAAAAATTATTTCTGGATGAACTGTGAATGCCATGACTCAATGATTTTATAACTATTTTTTATGGAGAATAATAAACTTTCATAACGGAGTGTTCTTATTGGCTATGATGCCATGACTCCATGATTTTATAACTATTTTTTATGGCGAATAATGAATTTTCATAATGGAGTGTTCTTATTGGGTATGACTACTATTATAACCTCCTGATTCTGTTAAAGTAATTCCTGAATATTTGAAATTTTGGTGTAGATTTGAAATTCCAAGTATGATTGTGGTTAGCTTTTTTTGGAGTAGCCTAATTAAATTATGTGATTTTCAGTGTCTCTGCTTTTGTCACATCTTTCAAAAATTTATAATATTTTTTCATTAATCATATGATATGATATGCTGATGCCATTGTTTGCCATTTCTGAATTCTTTGTGTTTTTAGAGGGATCTCTTGGTGTGATGACTCGCTTGCTTTAGTTTATGAATCTTGGTATAAAACACGGAGAATACGAACCTGGATTATTTCACCGGGATGTGAGAGTGCAAGTCCACGCATACTGTTTGATAGGTCTTCTGAAGATGTTTACTCAGATCCTGGTTCTCCTATGCTGCGGAGAACTCCTACAGGCACTTACGTGATTGCGAAGATCAAGAAGGAAGGTGATCAAGGCACATACCTCTTATTAAATGGAAGTGGTGCTACTCCACAAGGGAATATTCCATTTCTGGATTTATTTGACATGTGAGTTTAATGTTTCTTTTGCTATTTATCCATCTGTAACATAATGATCTGGAATCTGACATGAGGAGTTTCAGAAATACAGGCAATAAAGAACGAATATGGGAGAGTGACAAGGAAAAGTATTATGAGACTGTTGTTGCTCTGATGTCTGATCAGGATGAAGGGGTGATATGCCTTCATCAGTTAAAAGTACTAACTTCTAAAGAATCTAAAACTGAAAACACACAGTATTACATACTGAGTTGGCCAGAAAAGAAAGCATGCCAGATTACAAATTTTCCCCATCCTTACCCTCAGTTGTCCTCATTAAAGAAAGAGATGATTAGATATGAGAGAAAGGATGGGGTTCAACTTACAGCGACCCTATATCTTCCCCCTGATTATGATCCTGCAAGAGATGGACCCCTTCCATGTTTAATGTGGTCGTATCCTGGAGAATTCAAAAGTAAAGATGCAGCTGGACAAGTACGTGGTTCCCCAAATGAGTTTGCTGGCATTGGTTCAACATCTCCACTTCTGTGGCTAGCAAGAAGGCAGACTTTTCTCCTTTTCACTTGCTTAAAATCCTCTTTTTTGTTTCTAGCTTCTTTGTGACCTCTCCATCGGGCATTTAATCTTAAATTTGGCATATTTGTGTTCACTGCAAATCCTGCAGGTTTGCTATCTTATCAGGACCAACAATTCCTATCATCGGAGAGGGTAATGAAGAGGCAAATGATAGGTAGTATGATTTTTAAATTTGCAAGGATGAAATTTTCTGTTTTGATCAACGACAATAAACATATTTTCTTTCTTTTAAAATTCCAAAAAAGAAGTAAACTTTAGTTCCTTCATGGATAGTGTAACAAAGATCTTGCTGGTCAGTCAAAAGCTTTGTAGGATAATCTTATAGGAAATCTTCTACCTATCTGAAGGGAGAGAGAAGTAGCAAGTTTGTAATTCAAGGAATACTGATAACATGATCGAATCAATTCTAACAGGACTTAGCTTTTGTTTGTTTCTCTATCTTACAGCCGAACTCTAGATGTCTTCCTGCCATCAAGTTTTACACACTGTACAAAATTCTTATATTCCCTTAAGCAGCCACTGTTTCCTCTTATTATTTTCATCAATCATGAATTCCAGTTTCCATTTTTTGAGTGTCTGGGTTTGTTTTTTCTAGAACTAAGATTGGAAGGATGAAACCTCTTTATTAGTGATACTGATGCATACTTTCCTAAGATTTAGTTACCATATTTGTTCCCTACTGGATTTGGATTTGGAATCTTACCTATCACTGTTGCCAGTTGCAGTGAATAGATGCTACATATTAGTTGCTTTCCATTCTAATCAGTCGTTGAGCCATTTGAAGTTTCATTGGAACTAGAAGGATGAAATTTAGCTAGAGAGTTCTAAAGTGATTTCCAGGAGACCAGTGGCTTGATGACATTCATAAAATTGAAATGGCCTTTCACCTATTCCTACTCAAGAAGATTAGAGTGGCTGTTATCTTAATGCATGAACCATAATAAAGTCAGATCTATGGCAAGTATGGTATACATTAATCAATTGTTTTGTTCATCAGGTATGTTGAGCAACTTGTTGCAAGCGCAGAGGCTGCAGTTCAGGAAGTTATTCGCCGGGGAGTATGTTTCTCCACTTCAAATATTCATAGTAGTGATTTTGACAGACAAATGACAGATTCTATGAATATTGTGCTCTCTAGGTGGCTCATCCAAACAAAATTGCTGTTGGTGGTCATTCCTACGGGGCTTTCATGACTGCAAATCTCCTTGCTCATGCACCTCATCTTTTCTGTTGCGGAATTGCTCGCTCTGGAGCATATAACAGAACGCTTACACCATTTGGGTTTCAGGTATTTCTTTAGATTAGGTTGGTAGATATCGAGTTGCCGCAGTTTAGCTTATGCATTGTGGTTTTGCTTTTTCTTTTCCTTTTTCTTTTTTTGTTCTCTCTCTTTTTTGTTTATTTGTAGTATTAGGGGTTAGGATAAAATGCTGGGTTCCGGAGTTGCTCTTTAATCCCTAGAGTGTGCTTTTGTCTTGCATGACCTGGCAATTTTTGAATCTTTCTTTTTGCAGAACGAGGATAGGACACTTTGGGAGGCCGTTGGTACCTATGTTGAAATGAGTCCATTTATATCAGCTAATAAAATTAAGAAGCCTATCTTGCTTATCCATGGAGAAGAAGACAACAATCCAGGAACCCTGACAATGCAGGTGGGATCCTGTCGTTTGTCTGTGTATTGGCAGCAATATGATACATTAAGAAGACATCTGGTCTTTGAACTGAAATATCACTCTCTGTCTTGTTCACTCTCTTTTCACACCCACACTTGCACAGAAGTTTCCTAGATGAGGATGAGCATTATGCTGTTAATAATTTGCTACCATTTTATGTTCTACATTATTTTCTTTGTTCAGAAATTAAGAGTCATCTTATGCATTACATTACTCATAATGCAGTTAGTTTGAGCAATATGCTTTTAAGAATTTGCTACCATCCTATAGCTGTTATTAATTTGATAAACTCTCTTATTACATTTTTCTTTGTTCACAAACTCTGAGTAATGTCGTACGCTTTAATTGCAATAATGCAGTCAGATCGTTTCTTCAATGCATTGAAAGGTCATGGTGCACTTTGTCGCCTTGCTATTCTTCCATTTGAGAGCCATGGTTATGCAGCACGAGAGAGTGTGATGCATGTTCTCTGGGAAACTGATAGGTGGCTGCAAAAATACTGTGTGGCTAATTCATCAGATGCTAGTGAAGAAAATGCAAGCAGAGGCATATCAGATGCAGAAAGTAAAGCTGTCGGTGCAGCTGGAGGAGTTGCAGAGCAGGCAGATCATGAAATTGATAAAATTCACACCATGTACAGATCTTCATTGTGGTAACACTATATCTGCTTCTATCATGCAAAATGAACCAAATTGTTTTGTTGGACAATTGTTCTGTAGAGACAACGCATTCTAGTGATTTAATGTGATGGTAATATTCTTGTGATAATTTCTACTCTCTGGAAAACAAGTATCTTTGTCAGAACAAGGGCCATGCCAAATATTGGTATCCAGAGATCAGCTATTCCTTCTGCCTACATTCGCTAAGATATAGCACTTTTAATTCTCATTAATAGAAATGGGAACTGGCATATGGACATGAATTTTCTGAATACCACTCCATTAGTTTTGTATTGTATTTTTTTTTTCTTTGAATCACGACATACTTAGAAGCGCATAAAAGAATGACTTCTTTGTGAGTCATTACTCCTCATCTTGAAATAAGAATACTTTCTGATTACGATAATAATATTTTAGAAGGCAATCGTCCCAATAACAAGTCCACTTCTCTAAAGCTCTGTTTCAACTTCCTAGTCCTTCCAATATGGGATATATTATGCCTTGACAATGCTCTATCGCAATTATTTTCTGTACAAATGATAGAAATAGCACCAAAGACTATCATGTACTTCACTCTGACAAGCTGTGTTATTTTCATCTCTATATTTCTCTCTCTCCCCACCCGTGTTCTGTTGTTAATGAACCCATGTATTGTTAAATTTGCTTTCTAACCTCTGATTTCTTATTCAAAATTTGTGATTTGCCATTTTTGATGCAGATAACGTTGATCATGATCCAAAACAATTGAAACTTCAACTGTTGAAGCTTACAAGTGGATCAATTTTATTCAACCCAACAGGTGATATGCAGCATTTAAGCTATATATGCATTGGCTCAACTAACCAAATATTCGTGTACGTACCAAATAATTGAGCTTCTTCTCTTCTAAAATGACCTGGCCGGAAAAACGGCAATCATTTTAATCTATGCAGGATTTTGCTTTTGATTCATCAACAAATAGTTATCGCCCGTGGAAGCAAATAAGTGGACTGAAATAAATGTTTTATCATTATGTATTATGCTTTTGTAGTTGTAAATGACAGAAAACTTGTGAAACTTAAGAATCTTCTGTTACGGCGAAGGAAAGGAACTACTCTGGTTTTCTACTATCTTTTCTAATTATGATGTTCTGTTATTGTATTTCTTTCTCCACTTCAGTTCCCCAATCTGCTATATTTATTTGCAATATGCCATGAATCTCGTATCACTCTTGGAATAAAGTAAGATAATTTCTTTATGGACTAAGTTATCTCTAAGATTATGGTGGAGAAGTAAGTAATAGGCAAACGTACAGTTATCAGCTCTTCTTCCATTTTTGGTTTATCGTGTGACTATGATAGTATATTGAGTATTTTGAGATATCAATTCGAGAGCAGTATGCCTTTTTCTTTTTAACCTAGGTGAAAATTGTTTGATAGAGCAACATGACAAGATAGCAAATGGCCACAATTATAGATTGTTATATATATATATATATATCATTGTCTTTAAGTATTATAATTCTTATCAAGAAAATAAAGAATGAGAAATGCTCTTCTTCAGATATCTGTTTAATATTTGTTGTGTCTTTAATTATGAGAAAACTTTTATTTGTTATATTGAGAATCTAGTGCAATAATGTATCATATCCATTAATCAATGGTTTTTTCTTTTAAACAAAAAGAGATGACAACAAAGTAGTAAAATAGTAAGTCATAATTTGAAAATTGAAATTTGAATAGATGACAGGTCAATTGACTATTACACATAACTATTGTAAAATATGTAATACCAATGAAAATAGTCAAGTCATATACCTATTTTCAGTCTTGTCCTAGAAAAGATTAAAAAAACCTCATACATCCATATCCCTAAAACTAATGCAATAAGTAATTACTAGAAAACATCACTAACACAAATATAAAAACTAGCGCACTTCAGAGGAAAAAGATCCAAAAGGACCAAAAGTCTTTCCAATGTATTAAAGTCCAAATTAATACAGCCGTCATTTTGGAATCTTCCCCACTCTCTTCTTCTTCTTCCCATAGTATCCTCTTCTCTCTCTCTCTCTCTTCATTCCAGTCTTCTGCCTCCACCTACTCAGTTAAAACACCCACAAAAAACAAACACCCACTCCCCACCCCTCCCCTTCCCCTTTTTCTTTTTCTTTTAGAAAAGAAAAAAAAAAAAAAGAGAAGAAGAAAGAAGAAAACTCCACTCTTTTCACTTTCCTATTTATAAAGCCAAAACTTGGAACCTCAAACCATAAACAAAATACCCCAGTTATGGCTTCCTTTCTCTGTTCCACCAAATTTTTCCTTCTCCTCATTCTCCTCTCCGCAGTCCCCGTAGCTTACATCATTCATTCCGAATCTTCGGAGCGTGCCACGCACGTGTACGCCTACCACAGCAATGGATGGCTCCGGGAGTGCACCAAGTGGGACGATGTCAACCGTCGTTTCCTCGTCTCTTTCTTCGAGGGCGGCTTTGGGGTGGTCCCGGTGAAGGAAGACCAAGCTACTGGTGTGGTTTTGGAGGAGATTCCCGTGGTCAATAATGTTGGCTTCGGGAAAAATTCGTCGCTCGGGTTCGTCGTTGACCGGCCGAGGAATCGCGTGGTGGTGGTCATCGCCGATGTGCTGGGAAACAAGTACAGTGCGGTGGCGGCTTATGATTTGACCACGTGGGATCAGCTTTTTCTCACCCAGCTCAGCGGACCAGGTGATTAATTACTGGAATTATCATATATCTTTAATAGATAGATACTGAGTCACTGACTGATTTCTGTTACTATAGTGTTGGAGAGTTTCTATAATAATTGAAGGGTGTGATAAATCGGCCATGTAAAATCAATCGAATAAAAGTATCAAATTGCCAAGTCCACAGATATTACTGCAGACCAATATTTCTGATATATTATTAATAATTACCCAATGATTATTTACCACTCTTGCATTTTTAGTTGTCACAATTAAATATCGGTTACCACTAACTTCTACTAATTAATATTTGATTAGCGACTGCATATAATAATTACTCCTTTTCGAGGCCTAAATATAAAAACTCTCTTAATTTTTGAGTAAAATAAGTGCATGGAGCGTGGAGCATATATCTAATTTGCTTAAAAAATTCTCTCTTGCTATAGCATATTAGGGAGGGTACTTTGATGCAATTTTTTGTGAATATTGTTATTTATCTGGCCGATTTATTGTTACTAGACTTTTTGTTGGGTAAAAAATCTGGCAATGTTTTACCTAATATATCAAATGAGTAGGATATCCATGCATTTTATGCAATATTGAACAGATTTGCATGGTAATTAATTTGGAAAAGTTGCCTTTGGAGGTGAGTCTAAAATATTAGACTTCTATATGTGGTAACAATTTTGAAACATTTGTTGAATGAGCATATACTTATGTATGACTGTTTTTGAATCGTGGGCGATGATCTCTATGGTACTAAATTAAGTTATTGCTTGGAATAAGAAAGAAAATGCCCATCACTAATAGGGTCCCACCCTCGTGCTTCAACTAATTACACGGCCTTAAATTGCTGTTTGGTCACGAGCATTCACCAATTTCTGCCTTTCAAACTTAGTTTGGTTAGGTCTACCCCCACCAAATTAGTACAGATTGTTGAAAGAATTGAATAATAGGTTGATGCTTGGCGTGGTGCATTTTTTTATAATAAAACTTCAGTTATAATATCTTCAATTTTGGACTTGCTATCTGGCCGGGGGTCCAGAGAATATGTAAATGTGGTCCATGTATTTCCAAGTTTTTACTTGTTTAGATCATTTGCAAAACTGGGATCTTTGTAATGGTCGCTCTTTGTACTATACCCCAGTTCTTCTGCACGAATGAAATTTTATGGAATATGACTACCATGGAAATGAATATATTTTGATTAGAATATGACTACTACACAAATTCAGGAATATTATGTTTGTGTAGAAATGGCCAAAAATGTTTTCGATTAATTAATTGTGTTGCCTTTATCTTTGGTTATGCAGAGGGTGAAAAAGCGTTTGCAGATGATGTAGCTGTTGATCCAGAGGGCAACGCATACATAACCGACACAAAGGGAAACAAGATTTGGAAGGTTGGACCGAATGGAGAATTCCTACACACCATTAAAAGCCCCCTCTTTGCTCCAAAAGAGTGGTACTATAACTTGGTTGGACTCAATGGCATTATCTACCATCCAAACGGATACTTACTCGTCGTTCATACCCTATCTGGGAATCTGTTCAAGATTGAAATAGGAAAGGGAGATGAAGTAAAGCTGGTTAACATAATTGGGAGTTCATTAAGATTTGGGGATGGAATGGAGCTGTTATCTCCCACAAAGCTCGTGGTTGCAGGAAATCCTTCAAGATTGGTCGAAAGCTCGGATGATTGGGAGACTGCTCATGTTGTGGGCAAGTTCACAGGTGCTACTCATCGATTAGTTACAGCGGCAACTGTGAAGGATGGCAAGGTGTATCTAAACCACTTGTTTGGTTTGGGGTACCCTAAGAGAAAACATGTGCTTGTTGAGGCTGTTTTTTCTTCATAAATTGAGGCATAAATTTGATGGTTAATAGGGTCAATTGCTCCTCCTTTTGTCGAGCGGGATAATTATGTCTGCCTTTTCTTTTTGGGTCTTTGCCTTTCTTGAGTTATGCATAAGAGTTGTGTGTTGCTGCATACAAATATAATGGCCACATTTTTATACATTTGTAGAGTTTGTGGTATTTTGTGGTTAGAGTTTCTTTGGATTACCCGTAATTTCCAATCTTTAAACAAAATAAACTTTTGGAAAATGATGATGCCATTATTGGAGAAATTATTAATGCTGAAATGAAATACTCACTCCTAAGTCTTAAGTCGTAATCTTTCTCTCTCTTAAAATGAATAACCAAAAAAAGGAAAAATCCTGTAAATGAATTAGCAGATTAGCAAAAGGTAAAATGATATATAAATTATTGCGCTTATACTAGTCAGGACTTGGGCTTTATCTGTTATGTGCTTCTTTCCCCACGACAATTGAAATGCTAGGTGTTAGAAAGAAACAAAGACAAAACAAGGCAAGGGTTGGACCAACTTTAAGCTAGCCTATGTCAGAACTTTTGGCCCGGCCCAACTCATAATAAAGCATAGAAAGAGGAATCTAATCTATAGATTAGATGATTAATAATTAGATGCACATTAACTCGTAGCATTTAGGGCCATAATAGGCATTAGGCACAGCAACTCCCAGGCTGTTACCTTTCTAAACTTGTGGCTTTATCTGCTGCTTCCTTCTTTTTCCTCTTTATTACTACTCTTAAATCCTACAATAGAATAATCCAAAAAGACCAACAAAATAAAGCAATTTTAATCAATTTTGCTGAAATAAGATAAAGTGAGAACACAATTATGTTTTATTTGCTTTGTTCTTTTTACAATATATATCCTCATAAATGAAGTTTACTATAGCTAGCACTTTGTTAACTGCGTTATCAATTTGCTAAAACTGTATTGTTCAATATCTATTTGACATGAATTGTACTATTTACTTCAACCCCTTATAGTATATATATATATATATATAAAGAAATAAGTGAGTCAATCTAACTGAAAAGTACACTATTGTTGTACAATTAATACATACAGAACTCCACTCACTTTTGTATAGAATTAACAATTGTTGCACGACAAACATAAATAAATGACCTTTTATGATGATTGTACCAAGAGGAAAACATTTCAAGGGAGGAGATTTTTTAATTTAATTCTTTTAAACTTGATAAATGTGAACAACTGAAATTACTTGAGAAGATAAGAATTCAACCTCCGTATTTTCCGTCTTATTTATCCATTATTATTTAACACAAAAAGAAAAAAAGAAAGAAAATGAAAATGTGGAGGTGTTTTTTTGATTTGGGACATGTTATGTGGTTTACAGCTTAATGCACGATGGCATTTTCTGCAACGAATTATCCGCCGTACCATCTTTACCAAAGAACTACAGAAAACTCCTACCATCTTTTTTAAACACTTCTGAGAAATCAAAAATGGTGGAATAAACGCTAAGCTAAGACTCACTAACAGGTGCCAAAACCCTCTCCTTCTTTTCTGTGCCAGTGCTTCTCTTTTTTCTTCTTTTTATTATTTTTTAGTTATATATGAGTAATACTTTAATATTAAACTTCAACACTTCACTGCATGTTTGGTTCTCAACACTACCAAATCTCAACAACTACATTTCTTGACTTAATTTCCCTTTCTCAAAAGAGTCTTGAGTACCGCACTCACAAGCAAAGAAAAAGGGAGAGATGGAGAAGCAGAGAAGTTTTTCTATCAAGCCCGTCAGATTTTTGGTCTTCTCATTCACCATCTCCTTCTCTGTAATCTTTCTCATTTTCTTCTCCACTTGGGTTATTAAAACCACCCCTTCACTCCATCTGGGAACCCATAATCTTGGTTTCAGTAGTACTTCTCTTACTGTACAGAGTTTCAAAGGATTCAACCGCAGTTCTTCGGAATATGTACTGAAAAACTCAATCTTGATGGGAGGCCATTTAGGGAGAGATGAAAATTCTTCACAAATTGCTGATGTTTCAAGTTTTGCGGTTGCTCAGAAAAGGGAAAGCGAAATTACAGTGGTGGCTGACGCAGAAAGCAAAGAAAGTCTGTTGACTGGTAATTCTAGTTTGACTACTTTTGGTAAAAATCTTTTTGCAGATGGTGTTAATTCTTCATATAGTACTAAATCAACTGTGGATGACTCTGAAGAAGGTGATAGTGTGGATAGCAACAGTACTGATAAAGAATTTCAAGAATTGAATGATGTAATAGACACAGGTAATGTGGTACTGGATAATTCCACTATTGGGAAACATGATATACTATCTGATATTTCATTTGAGAGAGAACATATTTCAATCAGAAATAATATCGTCGAGAAGAATAAGGTAGAGTGTGACATTACAAAAGGGAGGTGGGTTGTTGATGAAAGCTATCCCTTGTACACAAATATTACATGTCCCTTTATAGATGAAGGGTTTAATTGTGAGGCTAATGGAAGGTTGGACAAAGATTACATGAAATGGAGGTGGCAGCCTCAAGATTGTGACATTCCTAGGTAAGGCCTGGACCTCCTATTTAAGTCCTCATTTAGTGAGAACTGTCATGACCATGTAACTTTGAAATGGTCTCAGGTGTAGGAATTTCTGAAATGAAAATTCTTCTGTAAATGCTTGTAGGTTGAATGCGACCAAAATGCTGGAATTAATCAGAGGAAAGAGGTTAGTGTTTGTGGGTGATTCAATCAATAGGAATTAATGGGAATCCATGCTTTGTTTGTTGATGGGAGCTGTCAAAGATCCAAAGAAGGTATATGAGGCTCGAGGGAGGAAAATAACTAAAGAGAAGGGAAATTATTGTTTCAAGTTTGAGGTAATTTCAGTGAAATTTCTCCAGACTTCTCTTACTTTGCGACAATGGCATACCTGTTCTATTGTTGAGGTATCTTCTCTTCTCTTTCCTTTTTGCAGGATTATAAATGTACAGTTGAGTATTATGTTTCACATTTTCTAGTTCATGAAAGTAAGGCAAGAATAGGCAGGAAGAGAGTTCAGACATTGCGTATTGATACTATAGATAAAGGGTCATCAAGATGGAGAGGGGCGGGTATTCTAGTATTCAACACTGCACATTGGTGGAGTCATCACAAAACAAAGGCCGGGTGAGCTTTATTCTCAAATTGTAGAAATAGATAAGGCATCCAAATTTCTAAGCTCTTCACGTAATGTCTCCTTTTGCGTAGAACATAATAATAACTGCAAAGTCTCTATGCATGTATAACCGAGTGTGTACTTGTAATTGGAACATGAGAAACCATCTTAGAGTACTGGTAGATTGTATTATGTGTCAACTCTTATAGCGCAAATGCCAGTATGTCATTCCTGAAATATATATCTGATTGGAGCCTTAACAACCCAAATGTATGTTTTATGTTTATACCAAGGCCCTCTACTTTTTCAAGTAATGTGTATGGTGATGGGAACTTTTGTTGTATCTTGTGGTTATTTCCCTTGATTTAAGTTTATTGCAAGAGGGTGCCATGTGGTGATTCTTATCTGAAGTATATGCTTTTACATCCTTCCTATTTGTTTTTGACTCCTTGGATCATAACAGGATTAATTACTACCAGGAAGGCGACCAAGTCCATCCTCGACTTGATGTTACAAAGGCCTTCCAACGAGCTTTATTGACATGGGCGTCATGGGTTGATAAGTACATTAATCCAAACAAAACCCGGATATTCTTTAGAAGTTCTGCACCTTCTCATTTCAGGTTTGCCATGAAAATACTGTCAAAAGCTGAATTTTTTTTATCCTCTTGGCATCTAATTTCACTTATTAACGATATATTCCTGAATAGTGGAGGTCTATGGAACATGGGTGGCCATTGTAAAGAAGCTTTTCGACCCATTAACGAGACATTTACTTCTAATTACCCGAAGAAGAATTTGATCGCGGAGGAGATAATAAGCCAGATGAAGAACCCTGTTACTTTTCTGAATATAACAAGCTTATCAGATTATAGGCCGGATGCTCATCCATCTATTTATGGAAGAAAATATGTGAATGCAGGTGTTCAAGATTGCAGCCACTGGTGCCTTCCTGGTGTTCCAGATAACTGGAACGAATTGTTGTTCTATTATTTGCAATTAAGAACAAAGGCCAATTTTGTAGACTAGAAATTACTTTTTATCTTCCTATTCTTTCATTCTGTTTTTGCCTGTTCCAACAGGATATGTTGTAAAGCCAGTCTAGTTACGCTCATAAATTTTTAACTTTGACATGCTCCCACTCTATTAACAGCTGCCGTTACCAGAGCTTTCAAAGCTTTCAAAGCAATCTCCATGGTTTTGAGTTTGGCAAATCCTCAAATCTTGTTAGTAATTATAGATACCCAACAAGAATACAGTTTCGGCTGTTCAGCGAACACACTGCCGTTACCAGCTTCTCCCATTTGGATTGGCTGTTCTGGCTTCCTATTTAATTACTCAAAAATACATCAAGCACTGCCATGGAAATGGTAAACCATCCACCTCAACAAGAATTACAAGAAACGTAGCCTATTCGGCAAGCAGGTGAAACTTTTATTCCTCATGCATGTAGTACGCAGTTGCCTGCACAAATTTTAAGATAAAAACTGTAGTCTATCTACTTTATGCTGTCTAATAGACTATACGTGAAGCCATAAGGCCACGCCTATAATCACATGAAAGAATAACCATTAACATAGTGCCGCCTCAACCAGATTGGTGCTTCTTTGCTCGACCTTGGGGTACTGGTAAATCATCTCTCTTTGAAGCCTCAGGCTTCCGAGCCCACGCCGGTGCTTGATCTGGACCGTAGCGATAATCATAGAAGAGCTCTTCACCAGCTTCAATATGCTCATTGGCGTAGATGCCAACACGGTGATCACCAGCCACCAACATTACCTGTATCGAACATCCTATATCAGATAAAGAAAAAGAACATTGTCCCTGAAGAAGATCAATGACAGACAAATACCTTTGCATAACAGTTCGGAGTTGACGAGTGGTTTGCAAATTTCAACTTGTCTCCCTTGCGGTAGGCATCAAGGACATACTGAAACAAGAGAACTCTGTGAGATCTCATACTCTGACCACCTTTTTTCCTGGATACGAGGCTTTCTACATATTGTATTAGCAGTGGCTCATTTACTACATATGGACAAGAAAATGCAGGATCCCAAAGGAAAATGGTGTCCAAGGAGATTAGAGATTCCCTACAGTGGCTCATTTACTACATATGGACAAGAAAATGCAGGTGCCCAAAGGAAAATGGTGTCCAAGGAGATTAGAGATTCCCTACCAACCTTCCTCTGGTCTCCTAAACAAATTATGATTTTGAGTTTAATTGGATTCTCCCAAAATTGTTTCCACAAATGGAATTGTCTCATTTGTCCTTTCAATACTCCTTCCAATTTAAGAGGCTGCAAAGAAGCAAGAGATCATACTGATATACAGAAGGCATTTCAGCCAGGTAGTACATGCTAACAGTGAGAGATTCAAAATTAAGATTCAATGGTCAATGGTTGCCGCTAGCTCACATATACTCAATATGTCTGAATATCTGAGGAGTAAATATTTTTATTCAGCATCTCTGCAGCAGAATCTAAATACAAGTATATAATTCCGCAATATCTAGATATTGCCGGAGGAAGAAGATTTAGAATGCTGTTAACCATTAACCCCCGAAAATCCAATTTATCCAAATATCTTAAGACTGAAATTTGTGACAGGCATCACAAAATCCACCCCACAAATGCCATTACTTAGTATGAAGTCATGCCTCACGGTGGATAGGAAGGAGATGTTTTGGTGGCATAAAGGACAAGGATCAGTTACTGCATCACTACATGAACCAATCATTTTGGCCAGTCTCAACCACTCTGGTTAATCATTTGATATGTATTGCATCAATGAGGTACGAATGGGTATCAGAGCACACCTTGAGAGTAACACTGATATTGAGTTGGGAGTTTACATTGAATCTGTATTAAAAAGCCAGTGATCCAGCCCTGTCTTAGAGATAAGTAGTTCTTTCAATTGTTTATAAGATCTTGGATTGCCTATTGCATGACAACATAAGCTCAATCCCTGTAGCAGTTTGGTTAGCATTTCCACTTGGCTCATTTAATCTTGGTATGTAACACTGGAAGTTTCACGTTGCCTATTAGTCAAGAATGAGATATAGATTGACCAGATCACTGATTTACAATCTTGCTATAGTGCTATCGCATTTCATAGTTTATTACACTTTTTTGCAAAGTCTAAGAGAATAACAATCAAACGAATGAATTTTTGATAACAAAAATTATTGACGAGATAGGATTATTTGCAAACAAGAGATATTACTTGCCTTATCATTCAAGTCAAAAAGGAAGGATGAATTTGCACGATCATAGATTTTCCCTCGCTTATCTGCTTCTTGATGGGAGATCAATTCACCAGTATATTCTCCAAGGTAATCATTTTTATTGACAGAGTTCTGAAATTACATGTCCCACTTTAACCATCACATGCCAACAATCATGACAGAAAAGTACACTTCCTCTCATACCTTAAGAAATGCTCCCCAACCAGCGACATCAGACTTTGCTAAGAGGATCTATCAACAAAAAAACAAGTGCATTTCTAAAGAGTGCATTAAATGAGAAAGATAGTAAATTAAAAGATCCAAAATCTGTTACCCTTTGTTGTTGCCTCAGAAGCAGCTTCATGTTACCACACTGACTGTCTCCTCGTCTTGGTGGTTCTCCTAATGAACCATCGCCGCAGCTGCACAAAGTGGGAATTTTTTTCAACATGTTTGTTGGTAAATAGAATCAAATACAGTAAATTTAGCTCTCTGCACAGTCAAAATGGAACAGAAGTTTTCTGGGATATGCAACAGGACACATCCCGAAATGTTTCTGTTTTTTCTTTTCTTTTCTTCTTTTTTTTTTCTTTGGATGTCTTAAAGATCAACACAGCAAAAGGGACACAAAATAATATAGTGCGACAAAATCGAAAGTCTCAGGTGAAAAATCTATAGATGTAATCTCCAGTCTGTGGATGTCCATGGAGATCAGCATGGCTAATGTTGTGGAATAACCAGTTTTCACAAACAAAATTGCTAAGACCCCATAATGGAAAAATATTGATTCTTTTTCTCATTATTACAGTCTCGGTAATTTTTAAAAGATCACTTGTTCATTTGATAAAAGATGTTGGTAAATGAAAAGGAAACTCCTATCATAACTTAAAAAATGAGTCAGGCATCAGTTGTGGATATGCACCAGAACATAATGATGTTATTTATTCCAAGGTCTCTTTCCAAACCAAGACAAGGAAACCTCAATGCCTTATCTGGTTTTTCCCCAAATTTGCATCAAGCATTAAAAACAAACCCATCAGAAATATATCTCTTCGAATGCAATAGAACATATCCTAGTACATGATGTAATTAATTCCACAACATGCCCCCACACTTCTCATCCTAAATCCTTGCTAAGGAGTATTTGATATATCAATTGATTCTAATCACAGAAGTAACCCATCAATTCTCACCACTTTAAATAACAGGAAACTAGATTAAACACCCATAAATATAGTGTTAATTTGTAGTATAGTTCCTTGACAGAGGAGACCAAACAGAATGAGGGACTAGGCAATAATCAAGGCAATGGGTAGTGGAGGAAAGGGAGGAGAAATAAAACATATGATTTCTGGAGCCAGGGAGGTTCCAAACTGTCAACTGAAGTTGAAGAAAAAAACTTATGACATTCTAAGCCGCAATTCCAGAAATGCGCAGACATGAAAATTAAGTACCTAACCCAACAGTTTCTGCAAACATCTGGGTCGCATTCACGCCCAGCTGCAAAACAAGGGCATTGCCGGCTTTTGCATTGACTTTTAGCACAGTGGCATCCTCTAAACCGATTTTTGCAGCTTTTTGAGCACCTGAAAATAAAGGCTATTGATTAGACAATATCTGCGTACTTCAGCCTTGCAAAAAAATGAAAAGAAGAAAATCAAAGACTAGTATGGCTGTAGGCTAATTAACTTGTCCTAAAACAGCTTGCAACAGCCATTTCTATTCACTGAGAAATGCAGGATCCCACTTTTGTTCTTCTGGCATTTGCAGGAACTTATAAACTTAACTGCAATATGTCATATGTTCAATTGGACTGGTTAATAAATCCACAAATAGCCTGATCCATGGTATAATAACCTTTCAACTAACGGACCATTGATTCAAATATCATTTAACTCATTAAGAACTATGAATGCTTTCCAAAATCCAGGACTGACTTTCAGGGATGGCATTTGCAGTGGCAATAAGCCGGACCTGGGTAAGATGCGCACTACTTGCCTTGAAATTTTTTATGTTGATGATATTTAGTTTCCAACACTCACACTCTTGCTCTCTCTTCACAACCAGTCACTATTTTCTCCAGTTTCATAACTTTTAGGTTACTTATATATTATTATTTCGAAAGAGAAGTTAAAATTAATTTGACTGGAATACAATGTTCAATATCTTGAGAGTGTTCCAAAAAGATTATCCGTCTATGCATTTTCTAGTTTGGTAAATTTGATCTTATTCCTCTGGATAGAACTCACACAATGTGCAATCACTTTTCAAGGAAAACTACCATTCATAATTGATTTTGTTTCCTCATTACACTTCTCAAAACAACTCTGATACAAAATATATCAAAAGCACATGAACCATATTCAGCCCAATGACGCAACAGAGTAACCAACAAATACAAAACATGATTCCACACTTAGTTCAGTTAGTGCACAATATTATTCAGGTATGGGTCCATTTCATTGCACCTATTCTAACAAATTTGCTTTAGTCGCAAGTTTAACTTGAATGCTGTCTGCCCCAAGATCAATTACTTTCAAATTTCAAAAAATGCTACATTTTTTTTTTGTTTTTGACCAAAGTCAACTAAGGTAAGCATGACAAGAAACCTCATTAAAGCATTAAATATTCTCACAGATCACAGAATGAAAGGAAAATTAAAGTTGGAGTACCCGCAGTATTTTTCACAGCAAGTTCCATTTTGTAGACAAGGGCACTGCTTTCCACACAAGGGCTGGCACCCACATGGAGCATATTGCTTACATGGCTGGTCTTTTCCGTCTGCAATCCTTCTCCACAGGGATGGGTGGCCAGCAGACTTCCAAGAAGACTTAACCTTGCGCACTCTGCCCCTTTTACGACACATTCTTGACTTGACAGGCATATCTGGCTCCTGATATATCCAAAAATAAGAGTAAATAGATGTCTGCAAACACGAAGCAACGCAACCTGCGTTGCTAATGATGAATCAGCTTCACACACACTTGCTGAACCAATTCCAGTACAAAGCAATAGCAGGTGCAATTTATTTTTCCATTTTTCCCCATTTTTTACTGAAAAGGAAACTCTTTGATGAACAACTTTTACAGGATAAAGAAATTCAAATTAACCAACCATTTTGTTGTCTGGAGGTAGAGATGTGATCCCAGATATTACACATAGTTCTAAAATAACCATAATAATTTACTCAGACAGGCGTCTGGAAAATTTATCAGAAAACTATAATTTATTTTGAACTTTAATCCATCTGATCTGAAGAAGCTTACTAGTATGAGTGTGGTTTTCTGAGGGACATCCATGAAAAAGCTTACTCCCATAATATTTAAAAGGGTTATGCCCGAGATACAATATCAATTTTCTGATATTAGGGATACAAAATAAAGAATTTTTTTAAGAGGTAAAAAAATTATCCCAAAAAAGGTTATCCATGCTGATGTAAATAACTAATATTCTCAAACATTGAAAACCATCAGTTTAGGATGGAAAAACTCATGAATGAAGAAAGAACTTAAGTGAGAAATGCTTATAACTGTGAGCTGTTCCAGTAAATTCATATTACGTGAGTCATAACTCATATAATTATTTGTCAGACAAGGATAAGCAAAGACTACAAACCATATGATCCATGTCAGCTTTCCCAACATCTTCAGAAAATGAGCTTAGCATAGCCGAAGATCCACGAGACATCACTGCTCCATCACCATACATATAACTGGATACTTCTTTGCAAGTTTTCAGACCAGGGAGCAAATTCCTAGCTATAAAGCAACTGTTGAACATGAGATCTCAATTAGCTCTACATAACGTAGATAGCCAATGTAGTTGTAAATAAATATTTACAAATTCCCAGAAGTGTAAGAAAAATACTACAAAGAAAGAATGCTTCATATGCAAACAGCCTTACAGGCAATATTCTACTACTTGACAGCAATCATGTTACTCTGCTTTTATCCCCAAATCTGACTATGAATTACCCTGAGGCACTTTAAGCTAATTTAAGAATTTTTTACTATTTTTTGTTGGAAAATCAGCAGATTTTGCATACTGAAATAAGTGGATGGTTGACATGTTAATATGTTCTCATACTTTATTTTTTGAAGGTTTTCCTGGTCCCTGCTAAGGTACCATCTATATTTCTAGTCAAAGTCTGTATGCTGCCTTACCTACTCTTGGCACAGAAAGAAGTCAGAACCTTAATAAGCTATTTTAAAGAACATTTTTAACTTAAATGAGAAATCAGGATTTCATGCAATAAGATACTGCATATATAACTCAGATGACATTCTTGACCATGAAGAAAGACCGACTCTAATTATCTGAGCAAAATGGCTAAAGAAACCAGAGGTTCCCGTACCTATTTCTTCCAAATATCTCTAATCCCTTCAAGTACAAGTCTTTCTCAAAAGGTTTCCAGTCGCTCCATCCACATGAAGCTTTAACTGATTTTCCAATAAAATTGCATGCCTGCTTCAGAGGGAGTTCGGTGATATTTTTTCCCTTATCTTGGGCAGCATCCCTGACCTTACTACCAGTTACACCATGAGGACAATCAGAAGCATCTAAATTGTGCTTTTGAAAAACATGCACTGAACCAGAGGCGGACTTCTCGAGTTCATATTCATGTGATCCACCCAATTCAGGGACCTGGCCCACTAGAGTTGTACTATGATCCAGAGTATTTGGGTTGGCCAACTTTAGTTTCTTACTGGATGAACTTAGTAAGTCATCAGAAACCAATTTTGATGCTTTAGCCAATGAATTCGTAGGTTCAAGTATTATGCGCCTTCCTTTGCATTCTAGATGATGTGCTATCATGACAATAATGAATTCTTGTAAGATGATCATCAAGATATTTGATAACAGACAAGGCAAAAGAACCAACAACCTCAAAACTATCTAGTTTTCACCTTGTTCAGTGGCATATGGAGACAAGAGAGAGCCTTCCTCATCGGATGCTTTACGCCCATCCAGGGGATCTACTGCTGAACTCTTGGGCAAGTCTTTCAAACCATTCAACTAATGGCAACAAGATGAAATTTTCCATAAAGGACAAAATTAATATACTAATAGGGTGGATTACTTTGCACTCATGAAAATATTAAGTGAAGCATGTTCATAGGAGGAGATGCGTCATCACTTTTAAGTTCTAAACATTATTTCGCTCTATAGACATCATCCTCACATGTTTTCAACTCCCAAAGTTTTTCTTTTTTGGTCAAGTGATGAGTGTACAAATGTGAATAAAGATAAGGACTTACTCAAATTAAAAAGAAATCACAAGTTCAAAATATGCTCAAGTTAATAAGAGAATAAAATAATAAAAATAAAAATAAAAATAATAAATAATAAATAAATAAAAACACTCCTTGTGGGGTGAGGTCCAACAATTTTAAGATCAACTAAATGCTAAACCTAAGCTGTAAATTGTTAGTTGCAAGTTCAGGACATACAATTTATCTCACAAGAAACTAAAATAACAAAATCATGCCTTAGAAATGCACACAATTAGGTTCAGAAAATCGTAGCTGATTAGGGTCATTATTTTCGCAGAAACACTGCCAATTCTCAGCATATGAGATAAACACTAATTTAGATAAAAGATGAACTCCTTGAAGTTTGACAGGTGTTTCAAAGGGATAAACTTTTGTGCTTGAAAGGAACAATGATCCAATTTATTTTTTTTGGATTTTCCAGTCTCTGAACCTTGCTTACTGATTGCATGCAAATCTTCCATTTCTTCTTTTAATATTTCCAGCAATAAATTGATATATTAAATATTTAAAACATGACGCGGTCAAGATCTACAAGGGGAAAAAACCAAGTCTTATACATCTAATGCTGAAAGATAGCCTCATTAATATTGGAGATTCTTTACGAAAGCCATACCAGAAGATAACATTGATCGCCACAGGGTTTACGGTCCTCTTCGAGATCAAATGGGTAGGGTTGCTTTTCATTCTGCCAAACATAACTTTTTTGAAATCAACACATGAGAAAAATCTCAAGTATCCAAAAGAAAATGTAAGCAAACCTTTGGCTTACAGGATAAATTAGATTTTGTGAACAACCATGCAAACGGCAGTCAAATACCTGTCAATGGGAAAGAGGTAATAATAAATACAGAGAGTAACAATAAGCGTGACTTGAAATTCATAATCCGGGTGACAGTAGAATATCTTTCATACTAGATGCAATCCATATGGCCATATTTATGCAAGCAAATTACCTATTTTAAAGTTTAATAGGGTATGAACTTTGTAATGAAAATAAAAAGATGAATGAAAGGCACAAAGGAAGCTATTTGATACCAGTGCAATAAAAAAGAATGAGAACCCACAAGCCAAGACCACATACCAGACAACGGCGACAAAATAAATTATCAAAAGAATCTAAAGCAGCACTGAGGCTTTTGTCCAGGAATATATTATCTTCAGATCCCTCTTCCGTTGAACTTTTCAAGTTCTGTTTCTCTATTGGTTGATCTTTTTCCATGAGCATGTTGCAGCGCTCCTGCATATCACGGGAATGAATACATCTGAACAATAGAAAGAGACGATTGTAAACATACAGAAAGTACAATTAACAGAAGACAAGTTGCGGCCTTCCAAAAGTGAAAGAGAAATAATAAATCAAAACAAAACCACCCAATAATTGTGAAATGTTAAATTTTATCTCTTATAAATTTTTGAAAAGTTAGCATAAAGAAATTACTTGGATTTCCAGAGAGGTTCCTCCAACAAACTGGGTCAACATATTGAAAACTTCATTGCCAACCCCACACTCCTGAAAAGCCACCCTACGAAATCACAATTTGCATAACATAATTTCTGAAACTTTCAACAAAATTAACAGACAGAAAAATCAAAAGAGAGAAAACAGTCACACCAATTAAAAAAGTTCATACTAATGATATCCACAATTTTTAATATAATAGAGTCAGATTTTTTCATAAACACGGGATTGTGTACTCTTAACCAGCAGACCGGGGTATAAAACAGAGAACACGAAACTTAGGGTCTAATGAAAGTGCACGATGTGTAAGACGCCTCATATTTATAGTTACAACAAAAGTTTTCCGACAAATAGATAAAATTTTAGCAGTTCAGTATTGATTAGCCAACCCAGCTCAGTCAAATTTGAACATTAAAACTTTGCCCATTCAGCACTATAAATTCGCAACTCTTTCCTGTTTGGATAGAAATTTTTCTTCTCTTTCTTTCTGAAATAAGGCTACTGATTTAATTTTCTCAGGCAAGGAATCCAGCTCATGCAACTTAAAAAAGAAACATAATATAATTGCCGAGATTTTTGGTAAAGACAGACAGGATCACACAACCACTATCTAAATATAGAGCGATAAGATAAAAACAGAAATAAATGTGCTCATGATTTGGTAAATCAGTTTGTTGGATCTCTCCTTGACAAGTATTGTGAAGCAGGTGACGCATTTGTGTTCCTAAAGAAATTTTCGGGCGGGATCAAAAGGGTAATAGACCATCTGATGCAACCTCGACGAGTGCAGAGAAAAACATTCTTTTCAACCAACAACACATGATAAACATTACGGTGAACACGAGAATATAACACCACTCATTTTGCATGTCTTTTAACACCTACAACATAATGCAACTCACAGTGAAAGATAATATAATACATTACACTAAATAGAAGCTACAAGACTAAAATGAGCATAGTATTTATATATTTCCAAAGCACAAATATCATATTAATAAATTTAGGTCTCTCGTTAGGGACACTAAGATCAATCGGACAAACTACACAGGTGAGGAAATATGAGACTAAGACATAATACAGTAATGAATTCCATAATATCCAGTTTCTTTGAAAGCACTACAGGCATATTACAAACTGACCTCATAACACGATCTTCTCCCTCAGAAAATTCATGTTTCTCCCCCTCCACTTGTCCCAGCTCTTCTTCACTGTCACTACAGATCAGTGCCTCACTACCATTTTGATCATAGTAAATGCGTCTACGCCCTACGACCGACTGGTCATCAGCCATTCTCTGATTTCTGTGCTGTGTGAAGGAAACTTGAGTAAAAAATAGCAAAAATACATTTAAAGTTCAAACAAGAAGAATGAACTGCACATAGGTATGGTGTAGCACATTTTGATTTCAAACAAAAATAAAAAGAAGATAGCTCAGCAGATAAATATAGTGCCCACAAAAATAAAAAGGTATCTACAAAATTTATTAAGTAATAATTCAACTTCAACGAATGGAAGCAGAAGTATGTAGAAGTTATAATCCGTAAGTATCAATTCTTTGAATTTCCTGATTCAGTAAGGAACACATTAGTTGGTCATCTTTAGTCAGTCATACACTTTTGAGTTAACGATGTTGCGGGGTGATGATCAGCTCCTTCTCCCTCCCCCTCCCCTACCCTTGCCCCACCAGTATATAGAAAGAGATCCTCCAAACGTGTTGCACAATATCCGAAACAGTCAAATGGTTCATAATATAATCAGCTATGTGATCAACTATGGGCACGGATCTAGATGGCAAAGTAATTTGAAGCATTATATCATGAAATGGTAATGGTCGCGGAGAAATCTGTAGTTAAGGAACCAGCAGAGAGAATTATCCCAAAATGAATTAGACGATGCAGACATGCACTTTATTTCAAGTCTTTCAATCTTTAGTCATAGGAAAAAACACAAGAAGCTAGTAGAATAAATTTATCAATCTCATTACATGATGTCGGTGCCCCAATAGAAAACCTATAAAAAAAGGTGATACTATATGCATTTGAAGAAATACATCTATACTAGTTAATAACATTATCAATTGAATGCAAATGCGTTAAGCTTTTGCTAAGCCATTGCTTTGTGGATCAGCATCTTGAACTAGTGATGTTAATAGCCTTGCGGTTTCAGGATCTCATTGTTACTTCTGACCACTTGCATGCTCAGGAGTACAATAGGTTGTGCCAAGTCCAAACTCAAGGTATTATATCATATGCTCCCAGGTACAAATTACTGGCAACTAATTGCAAATCAAGTCTATGATATGATCCATGTATCATTTAGCATTGACATGATCTGTCGATCATATCATATCAAAGAAATGATATCTCCACTCATCTTGCTTAGAACATCACTTAATCTTCTATCAAGTAGGCTAATCTCTTTTGCACATATAAAATGAATATCTAAAGGTAAAATCAGAGAACACTCTCTCTTTTCAACCTGAGAATCAAAAAAGAAAACCAAAGAAAATCAAATAGCCACTGGATTGTAGGCAATAAACCATGAAACATAAAAATCAATTATGTTGATTAGTTACCTATCTAAGAAAATCCAAGTAGTGTAGGGAGGTATCCTCTCAATAAGCGGAAGTTTGGCAGTCGTAGAAAATACAACTTCTTCACTATTAACATCATCTCTGTCTGCAGATCCTTGAGCAAGCCCGCTAACTTTGCAGAGAGGATAGTTCATTCTCAAAGAGAGGAAATTGCCTGAATCATTACTCCTTGAAACAGTATAATCAGTCCTTGATGCAGCCAACGCTTCGAGGTCGGAAACATAAGCTTGAACCCTCTTGCTATTTTTCTCAAGTTTTTCCTAGGAAAGAATAGTAATTCAAACCATGACTTCTCTAAGCAATGTTATCAAGACAAAATGAAACAAGTTTACAAAACAGTATGTGGAAAAGTCAGCAAAGTCAATTCACTTATGACATCTGGATTTGAGGCATATACTTTTCAGCACGATAAGGTTCAGGATTTAAATAATAATCATTATAATCATACACTACTGTTTAGTTTTAATGACAAGCATAAGAACAACTCATGAATATATTGGATGGTAAGATACCAAACTAGGCATTTGTTTCCACAATCTTACTAGTGGGCGAAATAAAATCAAGGCCAAGACTGAAGCATTTCATCTAAAGTGAAGATACACCATTAGGACAAAGAGAGATTGACCAAATAAGAGACAAAAATTGGTGAAAATTACTCCAACTGAAACAACTCTTTCAGAGTGAATCTGCCTTTTCAACTGTGTAAGTTTAATAGTCAAGTGTGCCATAGCATCACTCCCCTGTTCCCCATGAGAATTCTGTCAATCAATGAGCCAAAAACGAATAATCAACATATCAATCCATTCTTGACAAAATCTGAAACGGCAAAATACCATGGTACTCACAAAGTAAAAATCAATTTTTCAACAACAATGCCAAAAATTTTCACATTCGCATTTCAATAATGACTGGATACCAAGAGAATTCATCAATTAAAACAAATCATTTTTATAGATTATCAATCTACAGACACTTTACAAGAGACAAATTGCTTCTAATACTTACTTCTTTTCCATGCCTCCCCTGCACTCAAAAACAGAGGACAAATTCAAGAAAATACAAGTTCATCAAAGTCTTTCTCTTATCATTCCTTCATGAAAAGAGTACAAAAAGAAAATAACAAAAATGTACACTCATCCTCTTTCTCATCAAACTTAAACACTACTCCCGTCTCCATAATTTTCTTAACAATTTCTCTATTCAAGCTTAACAAGGAAATTAAACAGCAATCAAGAATTCAGTCATAAGATATACGAATTCAATTCGGAGAGAAAGTTAAAAAAATAAAACTACTATTTGATCATTATCAAAATCTTGAAGCAATGATCAAATTCTTGCCACAGAATTTGCAGAGATAAAATTGAAGAAATCAAATATCAGAAAAATAATTCACAAAACAAAGAGAGAGAAAACAAACTCTGACTTTAGACTTTGAGACCATGATTATGAATTCTGAATGAATTTCTTCTTAGAGTGAGAGACAGAGTGAATGAGAATGATGAAAAAATCAAGAGAATCGACTTCAACGTGGAGGGATGCTGACGTGGCAAGGCGACTCCGTTATAAGGAAGAGAATTTGTATGAAGCGGTGCACAGGACCGAATTGGTTGGAACTTAGGATCTACTTCTGTAGAACATGTGGCGTGATCCTGACGTCCAAATATTCTTGACAGTCGTCATTGATATTTTTTGGGGTCAGCGCCCTTGAATTTTTATACGTGGTCGAGAATTATGATGGGTGCATCTAAAGGGCGGTGCTCTTAAAACACAAGATTCAAACTGATGTGAAACGGCAATAATTTTTTATTACTGGCTAATTTAATATTTGCCATTCATGTGTGTACTTGGGTAATTTTTATTTTCATTTGTGATATATGTTACAAAATGTATTATTTTTGTAAAAAAATAAAGAAGAAATTTTTAGAAAAATGTAAGTTTTTTTTTTTTTTTATCCAATGGAGCTGTCTAGTTAATAAGATATTGAATTGGTTATTTTGACACTTTCAATAGTCGTGCTTAAATAATTTTGATATGTTCATTACCAGTTAACTAAAATATGTAACACATCAAACTACAAAAAAGTAGCTATGGATAAAGCTTTGGTACATATGAACATATCTTAGCATTCTAGGGTCTACAGTGTTAGTCAATTATTGGTTTCAAAAGTTTTTGAGAAAAATCATTTGATGTTAAGTAAAAATATATAAAAGGGCAATTCTATGACTGTGTAAGTTATTTATAACATAAAATACTACTACAATTGTATAGTGAAAATATTCATTCCTTGAATATCTATCATAGAAGTGAAAATGAAATCTTAAACCATGTCAATGGCTCATGTATATTGAATTATTTGTTCCAGAAAAGGTTGAGGATTTCTTTCAAGATGAATGCACTATAAGCAAACTGCTTGTTTTACATTATGTAAACTGATAATCTTGACAAGAATTTAGAATTTAGATGCATAAAGCACTCATTTTTTATGAAGCTTCAGAAATAAGAATGACCCTACAATCTGATAACCATTTGACATCCCTGTTTGTGATATACAATGAAACTAGCTAGCAGACTTAAAGAATTATAGAAGATTTCCCACTGGAAAATTTCTCCATCTCAATGGAACTTCCAAGCAGAAAGAGAAAACAATGGGGTTCCTTTCCATCCCACTAGCAGGCATTTGCTACTTACATCCAGAGTGCAAGATTCTCCACAAGGAAACTGATTCACAATCAAGCAAGCCTGATATAGAGATGCTGTGCTAAGTTCCAATTCTATCATTCCGAACCTGGCAAAGAATGCTCTCCACACATTAATACTCACTCTTCTAGTCACCCTTTCATAGCCTTCTGTAGCAACAATGTTGCGTATCCCCTCCCGAAATGTCCCTGATTCAATTGCTATTGTGTTCTTATTGTCCCCAGCCATGCTTTCTTCAAGGCTATCAAAAAAGGCACCATAATAGAATAGTGCTTCATTGAAATGATTCACGAATGAAGGTGAATTGTGGTTTGCCTCTACTTCACCAACCACCATTACTGATGGCTTGATCTTTTGTGTTATAGTCATTAGGTTCTTCAAGCAAATGGGCTTTGAGATCAGAGTCCTCAGCATGAAAGGAAAGAGAACTGCCACAGCCTCTTCAGGTTCAATATCCAAGTCTTCTTCCCTGAGATCTTTAATGTCTGATGCAAAGACTACCTTGTAAGAGAAAGCCAAGTTTAAGTGCCTAGCAAAGCTTTGTAAGAGCTTTCCTGTTTTCTCTGCACCACGTTTGTCCACTGTTTCAATGGCTGTAATCTTAAGATAACCCCTTGGATCCATTTTCTGCTCGGATATGGCTTGCATGAATGCTGCCCAGTGTATACCAGTTAATATTTGAAAATCAATCAGGTGAACTTTCGATTTCATCATAACATTTTCCAATATCGTCTGCACTGCTCTGAAATGCACAACTTGGAAGAAAGGAAGTTCTTGATGCATGGCCACAAATGCAAGGACATTTCTCTTCAGACAGGCGTCATGATCATCTTTCCCTTTCTCTTCTGAACTTCCTCTTTCCTTATTGATTCTCTCCATAAGTGCTTCCGCAAAGTAGAAGACAGCCCTTTGTACTGGAGTACCTGCATTTGATGCTATCCGTTGGCAATTGCTGAGCAATCTGCTTGCTCTGTAAAGTTGCTGGTGGCCTACCTTCTCTGCTGCAGCTAGAAGAAGTTGTGCAAGTTCCACATCTTGTTTATCTTGGACAGAAAGACCTGAGAGAGAAGAACCATATGGGTGCATTGACATGTTAATATTAATGAAATTTTGAGAAGAAAAGTGCACGAATCTCTATCCTGCCAGCTTCAGTATTTGCTCCGTTGATAGTTTCTGGCTAACTTCACTAGTGTTGTTATTCATATCACTCAAGTTTGCCCCATTGACATCCTTGAATATTTTTGGAAAATTGCTGACAAGCTCTAATGAATCTGGAAAAACTGAAGACTCCATCATCTTGTTACACTTGTTGAGAACTAGATGCCCAGGTGGAGCATCCTTGAACTGTGGAATCTGTTGGTCTGATACGTACCCGGCATCAGGGCAGATAACATTTGTTGTTCTTCCTTTCATATTAGCTCTTGATGATCCTTTGGCATATATACTCGCTCCTCAACTGGATTCTCGTGGTAGAAGCCATATTTAGTACAGAATGAATCAATATCTCCCCAGTCAGGCATGGCTGATAATCGGGTTTGTTTTCCTATAGTTGAGGTTGATATCCCACAATCGAAGAAAGAATGACAATGAATTTGATTGATATCGGATGAGGCAAGAGCACAAAAGGGATTGGCCATCTCAAACCAGCAGGCTGATCTTAAATCTGATTTTCTGCTTTCTCAAGTGAAGTGGAGGGTACAATTTATGAATATGCTTTCTACTGCTAGAATACGATAATGCATGAACAACATCATCAAATGCTGTAAGATTTGAGAATATAATAAAATGTACAAGACAGGAAACAACTGTAAAATCCATTATTGTGACAATGATTTGGTTAAGTCTGTCATTCTGGCAGTATGTGGTGGTTTTTCCACTAACTAAATACACTTGGATGTGAACATTTGTATCAGAGAATCAAACACGGCCTGCTATTTTGTATGCACTCCATTTTCCGTGAATAGCAATGTCATCTACTCGTGTACTTTCAGTTCACTTTCTTGATAAGTTCAGCCATATTGGGAGCACACATTGAAGCTAATCCGGAAGAAGAGTGGAGAAGATTCTGACTTTCTATCATGCACAGAACATTAATTAATGAAGTGAACGGCTAAGTATCCAATGATGTACTAAAATTCTTGCCAGTTTTATATGCCAAAACATCATCCTTTTTGGCAGCACTTGTCACCCTATGAGAATTTCCAAGCAGTAAGAGAAAATTGGAGTGGTGTTTCCTTCCATCCAACAATGAGGCCCTTGCCATTATAGATAGAAGTAAATAGCCACGCTGCTTCAATATTTAATAAATATTGGAATTGGATCAAAATAAAAGATTTTTTTTTCTTTTAATTCAAACTCTGAAATATGAGAAAGAGAGATGAAGGTTATGATTCGAACCTGGTTGGGGTCAAGTACCACCATTTTTAACGAGTGTAAATAGGATCAAATAAAAAAATTGAGTTATGGTTACGAGAAGGAAACGAAACTTGCTAGCAACTTCATATTAAAAAACTTATAACTAAAATTGATTCCGTTTTCTTGGTTAACTGTTTTGTACGAGGAATGGATGGTTTTTGCTGTTATAAAAAATAAAGAACATTGATTATTGCGAATGTTTCAAACAGAATGTTGAATTTTGCTCATGGCGTAAAGAAATGGGCCTGGTGGAGATTTTTTTGTTAAAAGAGTAGGAAGTTTCTAATAACTTTTAACTAATTAAGGAGAAAGAAAGGATCGTAAAGCTTTACAAAATATGTCTGTTCGATAGTTTTTTATTAAGAATTAATTGAAATTGTTTTTACAAATCTCTCACTCACATGGAATAAAAAGTGCAATTTCTCTATGTCCGAGAAATTTGATTAGTCAACGCTTGGAGAAGAATGAGCAATTATGTTATCCTTAATTCATACAGGTTTCGACAAACTAAAAAAGAAATCGCAATTTGATTTAATGCCAACTTTACATCCAAAAAATTGAGAAAATATCAAAATCGATTCAAAATTATATCAAATTTCACAAGAAGATTTCAATCAACAAGAACTTGATTTACAATAAACATATCTTAAACAAAATGGTTGGCGAAAATTACATGTATATCAAAGCTTTCACAGCATCCCGAAATGTCATCAAATCTTGGGCGATTTCTGCAACTTGAGATCTGTGTTTTAATCCTGGTGTAGACTTAATATAGAACAACATCTTCTAGTTCAGATACTTGTGCTACTCTCAAAAGAGTAGCCAGAAATCCATTATTAATTAAGAAAGGTGTAAGTGAATTATTACATTCAGTGGTTCCGCACACGGAATCATGAAATAAGGCTTTAAAAATCCTCTTTAAAAAAGTCTATCGCTCTTGATTTGTGGGTGAGGCTCCATTTTTTGTAATTTGAATCTTCTTTTTAATTAGTGTTGCATTTTATATTACTCTTAAATTTATATAAATTATTTTAAATATATAATTAAATAAATATTTTGTACAATTAAATATTTTAAATTAACGCGAATGCATTTTTGCAAGGGAATAATAATAATAATTTATTCAAAAGTTATAGTTTGATCGAACTAGCAACGTTGGTGGCATGGTCACCTTTTTTAACTGGCCGATATCTAAAAATCCAGGTTACGACCGACAAGAAACCTTTGACCACCCTAACTGCCCCTATCGCCACCGTCAAATAATACAATGACCACCCCACAACACCCGCCACCCCAACATCCATCCTCAGCTCCACTATGACCCACGGCAGAACCACCAGAGCGTCCGCCTCCTCCCTCAACCTCCGCCACCACAGATTACCAAAGGCAATCGCCAACACCACCTTCTCCACCCAGCTAAAACCCTCTCCCGAAAACCCGAAAATGGTCTCATCCACCACAGGCTTCACCACATTCCTCCGCCAGAATACCATCGTTTCATTCAATCCCAAAGCAAAAACCAATCTTCTTGGCAAAACTAGACTTCCCACTGTGTAGCTATTTATTTCCGCGTCAACGGTCCCCTGAATCCCCAAATTCAGACAAACTTGTATCAAGAAAAGCAGAACCCATGCAGCATATAAACGACGCCGCTCGCTGATAAGGAACGCGGCTTTACTACCAGTTAAGCAATTTGTAAGAGCTGCAATGGTAACGAGAGAAACAAGAAAGGTGAGGATTAATGTTGTCTTGCTGTACAAGAAAAGAGAGGTCAAAAAGGAGATTTTATGGGACTGGATTGTTTTATCATTGGTGACTGATAAGAAGTAGCGGCCTGTGGAGAGCCGGGCGAGGAGGAGGAAAGAAAGGGGGAGGAGGAGGCTGAGGAAGGTGGTGGCGAGGATTCTGCAACCCTCTTTCACGACGGCGCCGCCACCCCTTAGTTTATGTGGATATATTTCTTGGTTCGATACCATTTGAGATTGGGTCAGTTCTTGCTTTGCATGCTACTGGCTAGGTTTTGAGAACAAACGATTGTTTGAGGTATTTGATCATCATCAGAATTCAAAGAAATGGAATGAAATGTTGATGAACAATTTCATTCGTTGAAATTTTGACCAAATTTGAGGGGGAAAAGAAATTTATGGGAGGTTATCAATAGGACAGAAATTGCATTCCATTAATTTTTGTTGTGTATATTTTATTGACAAAATTTTATACATAATTAATAAATAATTAATACAATGTAATAAATGATATAATAAATTCAATTAAATTATCGTCTTCAATAATTCATAATTATTATAATTTACTTCTAATTTGTAAATTCAACTAATAATGGTTTTTTTTTATTGTGCAAATTAATGTCATAAATATTGCATTGCCCAAACCTTCATGACTTGGAAGATGTTAAACAAACGCGATTTTGTGCGGGAGTAAAGATCGTAGACCAGTTGTTAACTAATAATTATACAGAAAAATATCCTCTGGACATTTCTCGTGTTTTCTTATTTCCCAAAAAATAAATTCTCTAGTTTTCTCTTCTTAAACTTAAATGTTACATGATAACTTCATACTTCGAATTTATGGATTTAGAGTTAAAAAATTTAAATTCATAATAAAAAATTTATTAAATTTATTTGAATAATTTCATATTATAATAAATTTTAAATTTTTAAACTCCTATATTTGGAGTTATTTTTCGAATTTGAAATCAATGAATTCATTTGAAATCTTCTACTAAATACTCCCCTCAAATCAAAGTACTTTTTATTAAAACGCAACCTTAAAGAATCCAATCTCAAAGTTAGCTATTAAATTGATAGAGTCAAATGTCAAGTAACATGAGAGTGAAAAAGTTAAATTTTATATATTTTTTTAATATTATTATCCTTAAAATAATAATTGAAATTTGATAGTGTTATATTATTAATTTAAATAAAAAAAATTGAAAATAAAAATAAAAATAACATTAATTGAGAGTTAGTGGCAATCGATTATTGAATTAAATGAGATGGTAGTTTTGGTAAAGAAAAATTCTCTATTTTTTCTGCTTACGTTGATAGATAAAGATCAGATTTAATTTAATCCTAGAGTGAGTAAATATTTGTTACGTATTCACGCTACAAAGTCAGTCAGTACCCATTTGCAAAATAATATCACAATTTGCGTATATAGTTGACTAGTCAACTAAATTTGATCAGGATTCTTTCCTGAAGCATCAGACTTGTTTGCGTGAAAGTAGAGATTGAGACTACCCCATTTCTTGGGTGTATTAGATTTAAACTGTTATTTAATAAGAAAATCCCTAAAGAACTACATACTATGAAGGAATCAAAACTATTACCGCTTGATTTTACTGAGTTTGACATTGGATATGAGTTGCAGATGAGGTTAGGTTCAATCCCTTTTAATTAAATTGATCTACATTAGAAAACACGGAATTAGTGGATAGTCTCAAATTAAAATTCTCAAATACTTAAATCAAATTGATTATTCAAAAAATAACAAGAAGTTTAATACTAACAAATATTAATAGAGTATGTAAAGTCACATAAACTCAATTACTATAGCAATTGGAGATAGTATACAGGCAATAATTCACGTGTGCAGAGTACGTGGTTATGTAGACAAATGATGTCATTATGATAGACCTTCTCTTAACACGCATAATATATCCAGTGATAGCAAGTCGGATCCATTCAAGCTCAGAGTTGGGATCGAGTCGAACCCATATAAAAAGACGCTGATCTTAGCATATTTTGTAAATATGCCTCATATTTATTGGCAAAAGAGGCAAATCAAGACCTATGTATATTACGGTTATATTTGAATTTAGAATTTGTGGGAAAAAAAAAAAGAAAAGTATGAAATATCAAATTTCATCAAAGTTTTGTTTTGAGAGAAATAAACATCAACACTTTTTAATATAATTGAATATTAAATTTTTTAAAATGAAATAGATAGAACCTCTCATAATTATATTCATAGAATATTTCCTCTGCTTTTTCTTTTATAGCCAAACGAAGGAAAATAGTTTTGTTTTTTTCAGCATTTTACTCCAAAGTCAAAGCTCCAAATGTAGCCTAAGTCTCTATTACCTTCTTTCATGGAGTCTATATTGTACATTAATGTTTGAGTGTACACTCTATCCTTTTGCTAATGTCTAAGGTATAATCAATGTATACTACAACTTACATTGCCCCATGTTATCATTAAAGTTTAAATAAATTGAGTTGAATGGAATAAAATTATTTAAGTTTAATTTGAATTTTTTTTCGAACTAAAAATTAAGTTTGAATATGATTTTATTATTAAAACAAATCAAACTCAAACGAGTATGCCGAAAATGAGTTGAGCTTACGTAGGTTCATATTTTTACATTTATTTAATTATTTTTTAATTGAATTGATATTAATTCTTATCGAATGAAAAAGGTATTCAATTTATGATTTGTTATTACTGAACGAATTAAATTCGAACAAGTTTTTAATAACAAATTTCAAATTAGGTATCAGATAATTTAATTTATTTTTCAATTCTACTATTTTCAAACTCAAATCCATTATATTTTAATTGGTTAAGGTTTAATCTTGAAGTGACTAGTTTTGTAACTAGCCAAATTCAAAGAATAAATTTGACGAGGATGAGGATCCCATTGTGTAAATATTTTTTTTCTTTTTTTTTATATAAAGAATATTGATTGATTCCCAACTTCCCGAATTCAGAATATAAGTACAACGTATTTATCCTTTTATGTAAATATGTAATTTATCAATGTAAGAGTAGGTGATATTTATCTTTTTTTTTTTTTTTTTTGTCTCCCCATTTTTTTTTTTTTTTTTTTGGGATTAGGTACATTAGAATGATCTGAAGATTATATGTACAGTTTAGGATTTTGTTATGTTAGTCTCATAGTTTGATTGGGATGAATATTTTATAGAACCTATATTGTAGTGCCTAACATTGTTATTTCTACCTTTCAATTCATGTATTATTTGACTTCACGTTAAATTAATAATTTTTGTTTCTTTTTTTTTCATTTTTTTTTCTTTATTTTGCTCGTTGTTCTACATCACATGAATTCAAGGTAGATGAAAAAAATTTGTCATGCTAATTGGAATTCATTGATAGAAAAAATAATAAAATATGAAGAAAAAAATTAAGGTACTCGAGTTCAATTTAAAAGGTTATTCAAAAATAAAAAATTAAATAAATTTGAATATTAATGTATTCGATCCGACTTAAATCGTTTATATTCTTATAGATTACACCCAACTAATATAACAAGTTTAATATTATTTGTCTTGTAATGGAATCATTCTCTTTTAAATGCGTATTAATTACATGATAAATATAATTTACTTGATATAGAATTGACTTATTCGTTAAGTTAAGTCAGATCCAAACTAGAAATTATCTTTCAATTTTTCAATAAAACATAGAAAAAAAAAAAACCTAGTGGACAATATTCCAATAAATAAACCAGAACCTCAAACACACATAGAGAAAGAGACAGAAACACATTACATTCATTTGTTTGTCTTTTTGCAAATCCAATTGTGTTGGGAATATCCAAGTCGTTTTTGGGTTGTGAGGTTTTGCCGGAGATTCCCTGCCTTGTGCGTGCTTGTTAGGCCAAACAGCACTACCTTGTGTTACACGTTCCTTCATTTCCTACTATGAATATGATTTTTTATTTTTTATTTTGTTTTAATGGAAGAAACCAAACAAGACATATATATATATATATATATATGTGTGTGTGTGTGTGTGTGTGTGTTGGTGTGTGTGCATGGAACTGAGCTGATTCTCCCAAGCATGAGAAGTGCTAGGAGTTCACGAAATCAGACATTTTATTTATAGTATTGGAGCATAGAAATCAGATGACTATCTCATAAAAGTTGTACAAATCAAAGATCTCTGTTCGTTTCCTAAATTATTTGCTTTATTTGTTATAATACAAAGTTAAAACAAGAAAAAAAAAAAAAAGTTGTACGCACGTCAACCACTTCAAATCTATTTCGATTTTAATCTTGTATTTCATATAATATATACATATCATATGAATATAAATAATTTTAAATATATTTAAAAAAATAAATTATAATAAAAAATCCCAACCAACCAAGTCTATTGTGGATACTTACCCCCAAAGTCCCTACTTGTTTGGAACTACTTCGTGTGTCTCCATTCCAAGATTGAATTACAAAAGAAATGAGTGATCAGGAATTGACAAAAACCTCCAAAATCTATAGATGTCATTCATTTCTTTGCAAATTAGACCTCTAATGGAGCCGGCACCCCCCCCCCCCCCCCCAGCAAATCCACTAACATAGAGTGGATAACCAATTTAAGGAGATTTGTGAAAATTTTGGCATTTTGCTTCTTCATGGAGAATATAATAATATCTTTGTGTGTATTATATGCAAATTGTATGTGAAAACTTTGTTGAATTAATTTCACTGGGGATGGTGGGTGGCGTGAAAAAGCATTGTTCTGTGTGTGTGTGAGTGGATGTGGTGTGTTATGTGTGGGGATCTTTATATTTATTGAGTGAAAAGAAAAGAGAGAAAGCAACTTGTGGGGTTTGTCATCACTCTACTTATCTCTCTTTTCTCTCTCATAATCAATTGAATGTCTGGTTTTTGATCCATCTCTCCTTCTCTTTATTGCTTCTGCTACTCCATATTCTAAAGAAAATATCTGTTTCTGTGATCAAGCTTTTAGCTTTCATGTAGAGTGAAAAACCTGAGAGGAGAAGCAGCAGCTGTAAGAGAAACCATGCAGGAAATTGATCAGCCTGACTTAGAGTCTGAATCTTCAAGACCAGATACTCATGCGTCCAAGAAAAGGTAAGTAAGAGCATTCTTTTTAAGTTCTAAATTTGTGGAAAGTCAGTTAAAGATTGGATTATTTTTTTGTTGAAGAGGGAAATTTCCAAGATTAATTTCAGTGTTCTTGATTTTGCAGGAGGATGGCTGAGAGGGTTGTGGTGTCTGTGAAAATAGAAGAAAATGATAAAAGGCAGCAGAGAAGTGAAGGGCCTCCTTCTGATTGTTGGTCTTGGAGAAAATATGGCCAAAAACCCATCAAAGGATCTCCTTATCCAAGGTTTATTTTCATTCACACCCGTGTTTCTCTTCTTCCTCCAAGCACCACTGCCACTGTAGACTCTGTAGTGTTGATAGATCTTTACCAATTGAATTTTCTTTTCATTTTCATTTTACCCTCAAACGCCGCCCCACCCCCCTGATTACCCATGTACTTTTTGCCTTCAAGTACAACCAACTTTCTTGATTGTTGGCTCTCCAAAAAGATCTTTTTACACCTTCTATGGAATTATGAATTAAAATCAATTCTCCTTTTCTACATTATTTCAAGTTTCCACCAAAATGATGTTTTTTTTCTCTTTTCCTTTCACTTTAACCGCCAACCCCCAAAACATAATAGCATGCAGAAAAAGAAAAGGATGATATTCTCCTTGTATGGAGACTAAAATGGAGTTGTTCATTGCACGCAGAGGCTACTACAGATGCAGCACATCTAAGGGATGCTCAGCTAAAAAACAAGTGGAAAGATGCAAAACAGATGCATCAATGCTCATCATCACCTACACATCAACCCACAACCATCCTGGCCCTGATTTCTCAGTTCCCACCAACCAGAAACAAGAGCTAAACGAGATTAATTCAGTCCCTGAACTCACTGATACTCAGCTCACAACTCCAAAACAAGAACAAGAAGCAGAACTGATGCCTCAGGAAACCCCAGTAGCCAATGCTGAAGATCATTTCCAATACTCCCAATCTCCATTCAATTCCACCCCAGACCACATCATTGTCAATCAAGAAGACAACCCTTTCCAAGAAAACCTGGAAACACCTGGAGTGCTTTACAATGAAGATACCAAACCATTTTCTCATGATCCTATGGACTTATCATCACTGCTGAAATCAGAGGAAAATGACTTCTATGATGAGCTTGAAGAACTGCCCACGTCTTCATTTTTCACATCCTTCATGAGAAGCAGTTTCTGTGAGGACAGAATTATTGTAAATCCCTCTTGATCCTGGAATGCCTTTCAGTGTCAAGAGGAATGTGTATTTTAGATCTTAGTTTGTTTGTTCATATGAAAATACCCAGTAGCTACTGGTAGTAGGCTCAATTTTCTGACCCCCGACCCTTGTGCTTTTGCTTTCTTGCACTTGATTCACGACATCACGTGAAAAACAAAAACACCAACTTTGGTTTTAGAAAAGGGTGTAGAGAGAGAGAGAGGAGAAACAGAAGCAGATAAGGCTAAAAGTAGTAGATTTATGTAGTGGTACTTTAGCTGTCGTCTTTACCACACCCAAAGTTACAAACAGCACGAGACTCACAGGATAGTGCCCACTGCCTAAAGGATCTAATCATATTTCCCTTTTTTCTCCCCCTGCTGTGGTGGATTTAGTGGAGACTGGAGAGTACTATATTTTGGTCTTACAAAAGGGCAAGTGCGACAAATTTCAGCGTCTGATATGCACTATTATGAGAAAGCCAACTATTAAGCATATATGCATGCTCTACATGTTACCAACACTCTCAATTGTGTGTAATTACTCATTGAACCCTACCAACATCAAGTTTGGAGGTTATACTTTGCTTTTTGTTTATGTTTCTTTCTGGGTTACCTCAAAGACATCAACAATCTGCTACTCATTCTTATGCCATCATTTCAGTATCAATTTTGTTCATAATAGAATTTGATTAAAAAAATAAGGGGCAAGCGTTTTTATTCTTTATCATACATAAAAAGACACCACGATCGTTTCTGCACCACCATCATGCTGTAAACCACGACAACACTCTACTATTGCAGATCCTCACAACGATAGCATCATTGCTCCGCAAGCTAATTCAACCCTTTGATGAATGTGGGCACCACGTGTATTGGGTGTCCACATTGATCCCAGCGCACCAGCTGTTTCCAAGAATTTCCCCTTCGATCTATGCATCATCCCCACCAACACATTTGCCTTTTGATTAGTTTATTAAATCAAATATTTGTCACATCAGACAAACAAGTGCATCTAAACCAAAGAAAATCGATAAATCATTACAAAAACATCTCTGTGGAAAGGTGGATAGTATCTGTTTCGTTGAGAGTGGGACCAGAGGTGGGCCGATCTAAGTGCGCATAGAAAGAAATGAAATCTGATTTGCACAAAAAGGGCTGGAGTGTGGCAAATGATGGCGGCAGATATGGCCGGGTAAGGGCTGAATGGCGGCAGTGGAAAGCTGGAATGCGATTGGAGGGCTGCAGATCTAGTTGCAAGGATGACGGGGGTAGTGGTGGAACGTGGTGGGAGCAGTCAGACTGACAGATGCAGGCAGTATTCAAATGAACGAAATCAATGCATGCCCAACTACGGTCTACAACAAACAAGAGGCTAAAAATAAGCCTGTTACATAGTCACGTTCTTTATGAATCTCCTGAATATTGAATTCAATATGCTTGTAAAGAACAGTTAGGGATTAAGAAATCAAGGCAATGAGAGTGCAAACTCCACCTCACAAATTCCAATCCGTATCACATATAAAAGAGATACATCCACACCAGAGGATACCACTAAGTTCATCAGAGTAGAAATTGCAAATGCAGTACATACAGGTTCCTGAATTCTCAACTATCATATTTATGGCAATGTTTCTAAATTCTCTAGCTTTCAGTGGAACCAATATAATCTAAACATTTGCTTATTTAATCGGATAGGGTAATCATTAAAAAGACTGAAGATTAAAGACCAAGAATTATTGTTGTTCTGCTGCAGCTGCAAGTGTCTGTAGAGCTTTAAGAGGATTCAAGATAACACCATCTATTAGCCCATATTCTTTGGCTTCTTTAGCACTCATGAAAAAGTCACGATCTGTATCTTGGTTGATCTTCTCTAGGCTTTGACCAGTGTGGTAGGCCAAATAACCATTTAAATTTGCTTTGTGATGCAACATTTCATTAGCCTAAGCAAGAAGATGGTCAACATAGACAATGAGAAGAGCGATTTTTTTTTTTTTTTAAAAGAAACAAGATATTAAGTTGCTATCAATAGAATCCATCACATCACATATCCACTTAACTAACGAGGTTGTGAATGCCATGTTAGACAATGTAGAGAGAGTGTTATTTCATCCAATCAAGAGATCAATTAACTATTTCGGCTTCCTATGTAAGAGTGTTAGTTCAGTGTTATCTAACAACGACCCAGTAAATCTTGGAACATGCCTATTGCGTTAGGAGAATTCAAAATCAACACAAGCATGAACAATCCATTGTCTGGATTGGACCAGTTAGGCTAGTTTGTAACCCTGCTTACCACATTACATAATCCTAAAAATATACATCAAATTCCCAAAAAACTGCACCACAAGGCAAATACATACTATTTTGTAAGAAGAAATTATACATCTACTGCCTTATTAAAACATAATTGTCACGCGCTAATTACAAAAGATACAATTACCTGAATATCAATGTCAGTCTGCCCACCTTGTGCTCCACCAAGAGGCTGATGGATCATTATCCTCGAATTGGGAAGGCTATATCTTTTTCCTTCAGTGACCATCAAGAAGAAAAGAATATTATAAATTTTGAGAAAGCAAGATATCATCATTGAAACATCAAACTAATTAAATGATCTGAATCATATACCTTTAGTACCGGCACTCAGTAGAAAAGCTCCCATGCTGCACATGAACAGGGAGGATACAGTCAGTTTAATTCACAAAGTATCTTCATATCATAAATTCATACAAATAGGCGAATGCCAGAGGCCCAAGCACAGTATCAAAGAGCATTTATCAAGAGTTGAAAGATACAATATGCATCTGCAAAATATGGTAGAGGACATTATCAAGTAATTCGAAAATTGATATCAAAGAAAAGATATTAGCCAGGTGGATGATGTCTTCCATTCAGTTTTATAAACTGCTAATGCATACTGAAGCTACAAACAAAGTAACAATAATCTGAAGATGTTGTAGATAACAGCTCAAAAAAAACCTAATTTATCGAATAATACAATAGGAACCTGCAGCAGCAGCTTGTTAAGGCTTGTAGTACATTCATTAATTGTTCAAGAATAGTAGTCCATTGAATATTAAAGTAGCAATCCAAGTTTTGTTTGAATAAAGACATAAATTGCAGAAAGTTATACAGAACCAGAGTCAATATATCTTCACCTAGCTGCTAGTCCGACGCATACAGTTAAAACATCAGGTCTGATATGCCTCATTGTGTCAAATATAGCCATACCTAAAAAGTGAGGAAGCAAATAAGATATCTGAAAACACAGCGACTAGAAATAATGACATAAAACAATATGTATTACCAGCTGTAACCGATCCACCTGGAGAGTTCACATACATGACTATATCCTGTTCAATCACACAAAAGATTGATCAGTAAAAGTATTGACCTACATAACAATCTATATTCAAGGGAAAAGTTCCATTAAAATGGTATGCTTGCTTGTGTCCATGTGAAAAGAATGAAAAATTATTCACCATTACACTTCCATGGGGTGAACACTTGATTATAAAGCAGACTAAGAGTGAAAGCTATCATTATCACCACACTGTCTAGTTCACTGTTCTTTTTTTAGCATGTCTGATAGAGCCAACAGATCAATGAATGTGCTTAATTTTTTAGCAAGACACACTTCAAGTAATAAGACTACAAATTTTCTAAACGAGTTTAACAATCTTACATTGGAAAGGTTGAAACCTAGTACTCTAACGTTCTAGGCCATCAGGATGAAAATAGCATCAAAATTATTGTTACTGCAACCGAATTGCAACTAACACTTCCATCTTTCACTCTCCAAGGTGGAGTAATCACAAGATTGATTAAACAAAATAGAAATGATAAAGGAAATGATAAAGAAAAGGTTTCAGCTATGAGGTAACATCAAGCAAAAGCATGCATATTATGTGAACAGACTAACCTCTGAAACTGAAATAACAATAGAACCAATATCAATAAAGATGGTAGCTTCGAGTTAATCAGATTGCATTGATTCACACAACATGAACTACTGTTCTCTATAACTGAAGATATACTTATTCTATATGGCAGCCAGTGATGTGCAAGCGCACAAATATATGTGAACATAAACTATAACCCTAAAGTTGGTCATACATATCAACATACTGACTAAGAAATCAAAAGGTTACACGTGGAAAAAAAAAAAGAAAAAGAAATATACCTTAGTTGGATCCACAGCATCAAGATAGAGCAACTGAGCAACAATAATGTTCGCCATATCATCATCCACAGCTCCACCACATCGTATTATCCTCTACAAATAAAATGAGTTACAACTTTAACATGAACATAGACAGACATACCAATAACCCAACATTTCAATTCAATCAAACAAACATCGCCTCACATATTGAAAAAGTTGGCTGATAACACTCATAAAACGTTCTTGCACCATTGGAGGTGGACCCTGTGCCCCTTGCGCATATGCTGGAAAGTATGGCGAGGATGGAATTTGGAAATCATCCCTGAAAGCAATAAAATTCGGCTATAACCATTTAATTATATACTTCCTCTGTTCACATATGAGTGGACCCACACTAGAGTTTAAAGTCAAAACTGTCTGATTTTTGACAAATTTACTAACAGCCATGGAACTTGCAAATCATTCTAAATGCAAGCATACTTCTCTTTCTGCACATGAATCTCCTAGTTGCTAAAGACAAATGGTGTAATATTTTGAATAACTTAATTTCATGACATTTTGAGCGCAGCATGATGAAACATTCAGATTATAATACTATTTGGTTATGTTTTTTTGAATACTAAAATCCAAATGCTTTTCAAGTATATTAACAAAAACCATTCACAGTTACATTTGAAAGAGAGCCAAATTGAGCGGTGTAACTACAGAAACAGGACATTCAATCTGGAACTAGGTCGTATTAGGTAGTACACTAAACAATTCATGCTTTAAAAACCGGATAACTACATAAAATTCTAACCTAATCGACCAAATACCATGCCGTGAGCTCTTTTCCGGAGCATAAAACTCTGGAGCGTACACAGACTTAACCGAAGAGCTCTTGATATTCGATTTCTTCAATTTCCTGAAAACTTCATACCTGGAACGAAGGGTTTGGAAGGGGAAAGAGAAGGTTTTGGAGGAGGAAGGGGAGGAGCTAGGGTTCGGCGAAGACAGAGAAAGTGAAGATGAGTTAAATCTAAGAGAAGAAGATACGCATGAATGCGCCATTCTGAGAGAGAGCAGGTGGTGGTGCGGTGAGAGGGAGGCTTATCCAATTAACGGCGGCGACTCTGACTGGTTGAGAGACAGATTTTTGTCCATTTTTCGGGCGGGGAAAGACTCAAGGCCGTTTGTTTATACTTTTAAAATAATTTTTTTCATTTTTTTTCTACTAAAAAACTCAAGAAATATTTATTTTACCAATATTTCAGTAAAAAAAATAACTTTTTTTATTTTTAAAGCTCTAAAATTTGAAAATACTTCTAAAGTTATAGATATCATTTTCATACTTATAATCCCTATTTTGTCAAAATAGAATCTATCTATCAATTTAAAAACTAAAATTCACAAATAGTTTTTCTTTGTTTGTGCATAATATTGATGTCACATAAACAAAAAAGTAATAAAAATCACATTAAATTAATTCCTCCTAACAAAATTGATTGATGGGATATAAAGAGTAATAATAAAACCCATAAATTAATAATTTTATAATAAAATATTAGTATTCTTTTGAAAATATCATAACCAAATAAATTTATAAAAAAATTACATCTTTTTATGTGCAGAAAATTATAAACAAAATATATTTTCATTCTTATTCTATATAGTCACTATTTCTACATAACTAATCAAAATATATTATTATTTTTTATAAAAATACAATAAAAATATTTTCAACATTAAAAATACTATTGACAAAGACCCTCCCATTGTATAATGGCCAGGGTTGAACTTTAAAGCAGTAATACCCAATGTTTCATTTTTGGTGCCCCCCACCCAACTAAACACTCCCATTTGTTTGTTTCCAATCCGACTCCACCCGTAGGCTTGGTTTCACAAGATTTATATATCTGACATGTAGCTGGCTAGGCAGACTTAAGGAAAACTCATCTTCAGCCGTCCCACGGACTCATGGAGTTCTTAAAATTCACATTGGAAGTACGTTTGATTTCTAGTGGCATTCTTGATATTGCATCAATACATGCCATTTTTCCTTCATATATACTTCTCATGGTCGTTGGACTACAGATTGGAACTCAAAGGTGTTTCCTTAGGATTTGATTTTGTGAGGGAAAGTGGATGCTTGATGTATCATCAAAATATGGCATAAACCAGCCTACCATGGGGATTCAGTTCACCAACAAACAAGCAAAAAACTCAGTAATGATTAACTGTCAGAACTGCTGATGTCTTTGACAAATATATCAGTTACCAAGGGAAATAAAACTTAATAAGAAGTTTTCATATCGGCATGATGCCTCCAATAGATACAAAGAAAGCTTCCTGCAAATTAAAATGTTTGCAAAGGTCCATTTCAGAGCTCAAACTATCATGAATACTAATTCTTTCTGCCTTGTGAGAAAGGAAACTTGGAGACAATGTGTCGCCATGCGTCCCAATATAATAACAACATGTGCAGGAATACTTGCATGAACTGATACAAGACAGCCACATTTTTAGCAGGCCTTCTCACTGTGCATCTTTTCATTGATTGCCTTGTAGCATTGGAGACTGCAAAGAGGAAGCTTTGATTTGGAATCACGGTACTTGTAAGCATTGGTACAAGAGGGACCAGCACACTTCTCACGTGGAGGAGGATAACTGAAATTTCAAAATGCATCAAAAAATTAGGGTCATTCTTTCTAGTCATTAGGAAAGTTTCACTAAGCCAGAGGAAAATGGAGAGAGAAATATTTGGAGAAAGTGTTGTGTGCGCAAAAGCATCTTCTTAGCAACATCATTCCAAAGGAGAGAATAAACAATGCTTACCTGCAGGGCTTGGAGTCAAAAAATTTAGGCAAGCCCATTTCTTGTGGGAATGTGACAGTCGTTCCAGTAGGTCCCATGACCATCCTAATGGTGTTTGATGCAAGCATTTGAGCATTGGTCGCCTTCCCCTGTTTTTATTTATTTATATTAAAGCAAAGGTAGTAGTGGTTAATTTTCATAAACGCATCTAAACATCATGTTCCAAAGGCACACAATACCTGTGCCAACTCTTCCTGGCGCTTCTTCATCTTCTCTTCTCTCTTCTTCCTACTGGAATCTTGACCGAGTATTTTTCTAATTGCCTCTGCCTACAATTTTAAAGTGACCAGCTTATTTTCCATTTTAACTTTAAAAGCTAAACAAAATGGGGTATAACAGAAAAGCGAACCTCTGATTCACGGGCTGCTTTCTCATTCTGCATTCTCCGCCTCTGAGCAGCCTCCGCCTTCTTCAGTTGCTGCTCTACTTCAGACAATTTCTCCTTTTGTTCTGTGTCATACAAAGTTAGCAGAGATAAGTTCAAAAGATTAATTCTAGGAAGAGATCCAAAGGTCATAAGACAAAAGGATTTTATACTGACTTCGAGGTGGAGCTGGTGGTAAACCATTTGGGAACTCAATATGACTTGCACCAGATGCAGAAGAGGCATCCTTGCTTAGAAGGGCTCGCTGACGAGTTGTAAGAGCCATTTCCCTCTTGTTTTCTGTTGGTAAGTCTGATAGATCCTTCTTTTGTTTTTTCTTGTTCTTCCCTTCAGGATCACCATCAGATGGTTCTTCTTCCTCCTCATAATCCATGTCACCAGATCTGGATTTCCTGGCATCTCTACCGAGCCGTCCAACATCTTCCATATTGTCATACTTACCCCCATTCTGAAGTTTTCTGGTTGACTGTGCCTCCAAGTCCTTATATCCTGTTATCTTTGAAGTCTTAAGTTTCTCCAGGTACCGGATCTCATCATCTTCATCATCTTCATCAAATTCCCCATCCAAAACTCGTCTCTTAGGCACTCTTTTGCTCTTACGTGCTGAATCTGACTTATCTCCTTGCTTCTCAAAAGCATTCCTTGCCAATGTCCTCCCCATATCCTCCCTCCCAATACTGAAACTACTTTTTGAGAAATCCTTCCATGGGATCCCTTGCAAGCCACTTTTCTTATCCAGAGGCGGAGAATGATATTCATCAGAACTTTCCTGAAATAACAAAAACATGCCAAAAATGAAAAAAACTGAGTCAGCCACACAGTAAAATCAGTTAAATCACAATCATCAGACTTGAATGCAGGAGATTTGTTTGCGAAATAAATACTAAATTCCCCTTAATGAATGAACCTCGTATCCACTATGTCAGCACTGTATATAGTCCCAACATAGACCCAATAAAGTATTTTGCATCTTCATAATCATCAGGATAGTAATAATTTGAGACGATGAGAAGATAAGTAATCGACCAGAATATTCTAAGGATAACAGTTAATTTTCAAGTCTTTCACTCTTTCCAGGATAGCGCATAATTCAACATCCCAGCCAAAACAAAAGTTTTTTTGGACAAATTATTTGCCACTTAATTAAGTCAAATGCAAATTCATTTGCTAGATGTTGAAACTCAAGCTGCAATGGCTAGGCAATTTCCTCATAGTCTTACTAAATTACCCAGTAAGTTTGTGAGCAATAAAAAATAAATTTCAGCAAGCTCTTAAGAATGAAAGTAGATTATGTCAAATTTAACTATTCAGCATAAATAAAGACCATGACAGAAGTGAAACCAATTCCAGACCAAGTTGAAACAGTTCAAAAAACGTGTGTATGCAGAACGGTTTTGATGGATCATAATCAGAGAAGCAAGGATCATAATCAGAGAAGCAAGGATCATAACCTGAGGGATCAGCCTCTGCCGTTGTCGAGCATTATCTGAGGATTGATTGGCCTTTACCAAAGACCCGCTGCCTGATGCCCCATTAGAACTAGATTTGGTTTGAATTGTGCGTGTCACACCACCAACCTTCAACTTAACTTTTTTCAGTTTATTCTCACTTCCTGCTCCATCACACATACCATTACTTAGAATCACATTTGATCCACTGTCTGATCCACTTACTGGTAAGGACCTTGATACACACTGATTCAAATTGAACATTTTCCCTCCCGAATTACCATCGCCAATGTTCTCATCACTCGAGACCTTACTCATATCATCTGAAACAGGCGTTGATGACATAGGGGATCGATCAGGGAGTGACTGAGCCTCAGGTCTAGGTCGGCGTGATGTTTGGCTTCTTCTTTTTTTTATAGTAACTCCAATACCCTCCAATCGAGGAACCCTGGATTGATCCATTTTAACAAGATTTCTGATTTTTTAAGACTGGTTAAAGTATGCGAGCCACGTCCAGCATCAAGGTCTCTGCAAAAATGTTCACAATTTAACCCTTACACTAGATAAACACACAATAATAATTAATCTCACAATTATATTTGAGAATCACATATTAAAATGAGTGAAACTCAATTTTTTAAATATAAGGACTTTGGAGTGCATAAATCAATAAAAAGGCCAATGGCACTGCAGTGACAGAAGGTTACTGGCAAATCAATATTATTAACCACAACAGCATCAATGAAGCCAAACAATGACCACGATAGTAATGCCAAACGCGGCAGTGATAATTCAACTCAGACATCAGCAATAATCCCTCCCTCTTAGCCACCCACCCAACAAAAAGGCCAAACTTAAGAAACCAACTAAAAAACATGAGCAAACACAAGGCAATCCATGTGAGACAGCCATTCAACATGCAACAATAAATATAGGAAAATTAAGTCCCGAAAAAAATATAATATACAACAAAAAAATAGTAGATAAACTTACATCAATGCCTTCACTCCCTGATAGAAGCGCAACAAAACATGCTTAATGAACTGTGGAGAGAGGATGAAGAAATAACTAATTCAAAAGTCCCATATTTGCATGAGCCCAAGACATCAGAACGTAAATCAAATAGGCCCATACCAAAATATATATATATATATCACAAAACTCAAATTAACTAAAATACCAATTAAACACATTCCACTCGACATCCCCATATAAAGTCAGAGACCCAAAAACGTATGCACAGAGAGAGAACACAAATCAGAACACGCCTCACATTGGGCGATCACCACAAACCCAGATGCCAAACACAGCTCAAACCAACAAATTCACCAAAATCCCCCAAATCCCACCAGAGAAAACCACTCAATTAGCGCGCACAGATAGAAAATATTAAAGCAAAAGAGAAAAAATAAAGAACAGAATTTACCTTTCGATAAGACAGACGGAGAAGAAACAATAGAACGAGAGAGGCGGAGAGATGAAAAGAGGGAACAGAAGATATAATTGAGGGCAAGAGATAATGGGTCGGTGAACAGATAGATACACATAAGTGTAGGTATTGTAGAGAGAGAGAAAGAAATAAAAAAGGCTGTTTGGATGTTTGTGTTAGGGTTAGAGAAGATAGAGAGGGTAGTGGTGTTGATATGGGTTACTATAGTAGTAAAGATGACTCCCAATTTCTTCTCCATTTTTTTCACACCTGTTTGTGTATGTGTGAAATTTTTGTATGTGTTTGTTTTGGGTGGGGGATAATTGGACTCGGTTTCACAACTCAGTAAGGTCCTGGCGAGTTGACTCAGCTCCTCAGGCCCCTTGGCTTCTCTCTTTTATTTTTCCCTCCTCTCTTCAACAATTTTGTGCTGCAACTATGTGCGCAGGATAAACTCCTCTCCACCCCACCCCACCCCACCCCGGCTTATGTTAGCGACGCCTTGTCCCTTGCACGTGCAAGTTTTGACCTCCATCCAAAAAAATTGTTTTCGAAACAAAAAATTATGGAATGGCCTCCCATCTTTTAGGTTTTCCTAGTTTCGCCACAAATTTTTTCTCTTTCTCAGAGATTGGCAATTTGTTAGTTTACACAAATAGTTAATAATCAATTGTCACCTATGATGCGTGGAAGAAAACACTGAAAAATAACATCCTATGCTTGAGTATGAGGTTATTGAATAATTAAATCAACCACTTTTATGTTTATTCATTGATCTCACTATTTGCCATGCTTGTAATATTGCACTTATAAATCAAAATTTATTTGAGCTTATAAATGACATATTCCAATATTTATTTTGGAAGTGGAGAAGATAAACTAAAGACCTGCATTAGCATCAAAACTTTATTTTTTACTGACCTAAGTTGAAATGTTGAATGTGTTTGATGATATATATATTTTTAGAATTTTTTTAAAATATATTTATGTAAGTGTTTAATTCAAAGATGTGGAAACCACACAAATCCAAAAAAATGAATAATATAGTACACATATGATGTTCTTGCACTCCTTTTAACTTTTTGTTGGTGCCATTGTTATACATAAATCTTCAATTTTGATTAATTCAAATCCAAAAGTTAATAGAAATTCCATTAGCACGAGTTAAAAAAAAAATGATTTAATTTGCGATTCATTAGTTGGTGATGAAAATGTTAAATTCACATACAAATAATTTTATATTATTCGTGCCGAATTACATTTCAATGGAATGAAATGGGTAATGAAAAATATTCACCCTCCACTGTTTTCAATAAATACAATATGCCCACTAATTAGAGGATTTGTCTTATTTGATTAAAATATTCCACTGATATAATATATTTTTCAAATAGGTTTTGATAAGATTTTTTATTTTTTTATTTTTAAGTAAATCCAAGTCAATCCATTCGATATCAGATCTAAACTAAAACTAAAATTGTCGATTTTTTATAATATTTGTTCAAACATATGAGACATCGACACTTGTACTAACACGTGCCCATATGTGACTTCTCTTACTAATCTAACATATGAGGGTCAATTTATTCAAACAAGGCTAATGATTTGTGGCTATAAGTCTAATATTATTTAAATTATCGACTTTAATTTTATATTATAATTATTTAAAATCAAAATTGTACACGATCCCAACATTGCATGTAAAATATATTCAAATTAACCATAAAGAGTTGTATGTTTCATATTACATAAAGTGCAACTACTATATCTTTGTTGTTATTTTCTCCAACTCACTTTTGTCCATGTGTATTCCAACACATACTAATTTATAATTTGTACATTGGCCAATCACAAAGCTTCAATAAATATCCCCTCTTCTAATTTATAAAATTTAAAATTTTTATTTTCAATCATGTAACCAATTAATTTTATTTAATGCTCCAACATTGTTCTCATAGAGTTGGTCACCATTAAGATTGTGGTTACACCTAGATTTTGCTCCATCTTTGGTCTGTTGTTCCTCAATAGTGTTACAAGCAAGTCTTTTATCTCATTTTTTGGAATGTAGTCGTGTGTTAAAGGTATCGAGGATGAAGGATGAATTTGTGACAATTGTTAGGTTGAAAAACTAAATTCAACAAATTTAAGGGACCGGTGAGTAATAAACTAATAGTCATGTATTTAATCAGAGCCGATAAAAACCAGGCCCATAAACCCTGGTTGAGCTCATATGGCTTAGCCGCCGACCTCAATCATACCGCGCTTTATAATTCACAGAGGTAATAATCAGTATATCTGTACTCCTCTCGCAAACCTTTACCACTTCCCTTAATCTTTATATTAGCATTATCAGATTCCCCCAAAATGCAATTCTAGGGTTTAATATTTCCGCAAGATGTCGAAACGAAAATTCGGATTCGAAGGCTTCGGCATCAATCGCCAAGCAACGTACAACTTCGAGCGATCCCAACAGCCTCAACGTTTATACGTCCCTCCTTCGTCTCGCGGAGGCGTCGGCGTCGGCGACGACGACGCCGACCTTGACAATATCGAATATGCCGACGATCGTGACTCTTCAAACGATGTCGTGTCTAACAACAATAGCGGTGGTGCTGCTGCTGAAGACGAAATTGATCCTCTGGACGCGTTTATGGAAGGATTACAGGAGGAGATGAAGGCGGCACCACCACCAAAGGCGAAGGAGAAGTTGGATAAGTACAAGGATGACGTGGAAGATGATCCAGTGGAGATTTTTCTGAAGGCGAAGAAGGATTTGGGGCTGCAATTGGCTGCGGATGCGCTGCACGCAGGGTATAATTCGGATGAAGAGGTTTATGCTGCGGCAAAGGCGGTGGATGCAGGGATGGTTGAGTATGATTCTGATGATAACCCTATTGTTGTTGATAAGAAGAAGATTGAGCCGATTCCCGCGCTTGATCATAGCTCAATTGATTACGAGCCATTTAATAAGGATTTCTATGAGGAGAAACCTTCGATTTCAGGTAATTGAATGTAGCCTGGTATCTTCACTTTTTTTTGTGGAATTCAATTTAGTTCTTTGAGAAGCTTTGCATGTCAGGTAATTGCATATAACCTAGTACTTTGACTTATTCTTGTGGATTTCCATTTACTGCTTTGATCTGAGACAGGAAGTGTATGCTAGTGTTAGGAGGGGCTTATGTTTAATTTGCAGTTTTTGTTTTACTGACTTCAATTACTATTGGGGTTTCTTTAAATGATATGTAGTAGTCAGTATCAGTATAATTTTCCAACTGATAAGATATAAGGAATCTTATTCCGCTAGCAGCTACTCTGTGGTTTGAAAAAATACCCGTAGTACTTAGGTTTTCCATGTGTCTAGCAAGTTTTAGTTATGAGTTTTCTACATGTATCCTAATATTTTATTTAGTTGAGACTCATGTCTATTGGGTTATAACTTGGAAGAGTTTATTCTTTATGAGGCATTCTGTACCCTGATTCAAAGTCACTGAATCAGCAATAATATCAGTTTCCACATCGATTGTGGAGTATTGTGATATTATCGGGCGATATGAAACAAATGCATTACAGGATGCTCAAAAAATTCGGAAAAAATTGTAAAACTGTAGAAAAGATAAAGAACCAAAATTACTACACATTAGTACATAATAAAAGCTTTTATGAACCAAATATTAATAAAGTCAAACATAAAGTTATTTTCGAACTTGAATTTGTGATATCAAATAGTTTTGTAGTGATTATACAGCAAACATTCATTATACATGTGATAATGAAACTAAATTTTATTAAAACACAAATTATAAAAAAAAAAAAAAGTGTAAACTCCATTATTGGATATAACACGTGAGACAATCCAATATTATTGGATATCATCACTGGTGATATGTTGATGCAGACGATAATATCATGGTATTGGTGATACAATCTGAGTATCCGACATTATCGGCTATTATTGGCGATACATGTAAACTCAGAGAATAAAAGGTATCGTCCATGCATATCGGCTAGGGTTGATCCTGATACGTATCGGCCGGTGTTATCTGATGTCGGCCGATTGGCCGATACTTTGAACAATGTTTTGTACCCTTTTCTTAATAAATAAAGGCAGAGGAATGAGATATCATTTTTTGTTTTTTTGAGTTGATGAGTATGATATAGCTGGTGCTGTCAAACAAGGGTGATGGCCTTTGAGATTATTGTAGATAGCTAACAAGCCTTTTGTGCTTTATTTTGTTTTGCTTTTGCATTTATCTGGAAAGATTCTGATTAATGATTTTCTCAGGTATGAGTGACCAGGATGTTTCTGAGTACAGGAACAGCTTAGCTATCCGTGTTTCGGGTTTCGATGTTCCACGGCCAATTAAGACTTTTGAAGATTGTGGCTTTTCTGTGGAGCTAATGAAAGCCATAGGAAAACAAGCATATGAAAAACCCACAGCAATACAGTGCCAAGCTTTACCTATTGTGCTTTCTGGAAGAGACATAATTGGTATAGCAAAAACTGGTTCAGGAAAGACTGTTTCATTTGTGCTTCCTATGGTTGTCCATATTATGGATCAACCTGAACTTGATAAAGAAGAAGGTCCCATTGGAGTGATATGTGCACCTACTAGGGAATTAGCTCATCAAATATATTTGGAAGCCAAGAAATTTGCCAAAGCTCATGGTATCCGCGTCTCTGCAGTTTATGGTGGAATGTCCAAGCTTGATCAGTTCAAGGAACTAAAGGCAGGATGTGAGATAGTCGTGGCCACTCCAGGGAGATTGATAGACATGATAAAAATGAAGGCACTGACCATGTTGAGGGCAACCTATTTAGTACTTGATGAGGCAGATCGAATGTTTGACCTTGGTTTTGAGCCACAGATAAGGTCGATAGTAGGTCAAATAAGGCCAGACCGCCAGACGTTACTCTTTTCAGCAACTATGCCTCGAAAAGTTGAAAAGTTAGCTAGGGAGATTCTCTCTGATCCTGTAAGAGTAACTGTGGGAGAGGTGGGTATGGCCAATGAGGATATTACCCAAGTTGTTCATGTGATTCCATCAGATACAGAAAAGTTGTCATGGCTGCTTGAAAAGCTTCCCAGATTGATAGATGAAGGGGATGTTCTGGTTTTTGCTTCAAAAAAGGCCACCGTGGATGAAGTTGAATCACAACTGGTACAGAAGGGTTTTAAAGTTGCGGCACTTCATGGTGACAAAGATCAGTCTTCTCGTATGGAGATATTGCAAAAGTTCAAATCTGGAACATACCATGTCCTTATTGCAACTGATGTTGCTGCTCGTGGTCTTGACATCAAGTCAATTAAATCTGTGGTCAACTTCGATATAGCTAAAGACATGGACATGCATGTACACCGAATTGGAAGGACAGGTCGTGCTGGCGACAAAGATGGAACTGCATACACTCTCATAACACAGAAGGAGGCGAGATTTGCTGGTGAATTAGTTAACAGTTTGATTGCTGCTGGTCAAAACGTATCCATGGAGCTCATGGAACTGGCTATGAAGGTAATTCATCGTTTAGTTTTAGTTTTTGCTTTCGTTGAAAATTTTATCAATATACACAAATTATATCCCTTTTCGTATTTTTGGGATTTTTAGTTGTTTTATGAAAATGGTATTTGGACCAAATAAGGGATAAGTTAATCACATGTGACTTCAGTTCTGGTGTATGATTTTTTGAAATTGAAATGTACCATGCTTTTCAATATCTTCAACTTCCCCCCAGTTTTCCTCACTGCAAATTGTAGCATCCATGACAGGATGCTTCACTTATACAGTTACTTAATAGAATTGTGCAGGAGCACTTAGGATCCATATGAAAAAGAGGACAACAAAAGCAGCACCTTTTTCCTTCTATCACACGTATTACTGTTCTGCAATCCTACAATTTATGTTTTAAAACGGGAATAAAAAATTGCGTATCTATTGTCTCCATGATGGCTTGAATTTGTTCACTACTTTGTTGCATATATGGTGTTTCTGTTTTGTGTTTGAGTGACATTTACTTTGTCAATCATTAGGATGGAAGGTTCAGATCCAAACGTGATGCAAGGAAAGGAGGTATGGAGTTTCCATTGTGTATAGTTTTCTGGATGTTTGGGAATGAAGTGGCCGTTTTTTCTCGATAGTGTTTGTGTTGGAGTTCTTTATGTGACAACAAATTACCAGCGGGATTGAAAGAATCTAGTACAGGTCAACCTGTAACGTTCTTTTTGTAAATGTTATTGGAGTTCTGAAAACCTATCCTACTGTTGCAGGTGGAAAAAGAGCAAAAGGAAGGGGAGGAGGTGGTGGTAGAGGTGTTCGAGGTGTGGACTATGGTTTGGGTATTGGGTATAATCCAGAATCAAATGCTGTATCCAATGTCACTCCTAGTCGTTCTGCAGCAGTTAATTCACTGAGGACAGGGATGATGGCACAATTCAGAAACAACTTTGTCCCTGCATCATCTAATTCCCAGAATCAGTTTGTACAAAACAGTTCAAGCGTACAAACCACTAAAAGAATGGTTTTACCTGGGTTTGTATCTGGTGGGACAATTGGTGGTGACATTCATGCCCCCAAAATAAACAGTACTACCGCTACAGCTTCTGCATCAAACACTACCCTGAACTCCAGAGAAATTGCAAAACAAACACACTCGGATAGGTGACTTTCCTGTGCTGAACTGTTCTTGCTTTATTGTTTTTCCCTGAGTCGACAGTCATTTAAACCACTGATATTTATATTGTCTCAAGTCCCATGGAAAGTCTTCATTGCAAGTCCAGCATTCTAATCAAAATATGGGAAAAGCTTACATGCTCTTTTCTTTTATGTTCTGTTCAATGAATATACTTTTTGATGTGATTGCATATTTACAACTCCTTGTGCGGTATTTGCCATTTCTTGTTAATTTTTCCTTTTGTGTTCTCTTTTTGCTGCCAAATTAACTTTTTTCCTATTTTCTGTTGCTTGCAATTTCAGAGACAAAGCAAGAGAAAGACGGAGACCCTCTGGCTGGGATCGCTAATACATAAGAGGGAATGATATGTTTGTTTGTGGAGGCAAACTATGTTTTGGTTAAGTTCCATTTGATGCTGTTGTATCTGTATTAGTGGCCTTGGCCTGTAAGTGCCTTCCGTTTTATGCATTTCTTGTTTGGTCTGATTAGTGTATTATCAAAAATTTCTTTTACTGAACGTCTATTTACCGATTATTAATGTCTTAAGGGCATATTCTGTCATTAATCCTCTAGGTACCTTGACCGTACAAATTAGAGATGGCTGTATAAATATTATTTGCTTCACAGCAACACACGTCCCTCCATGACATTTTGCATAAAAGCTTATAGAAATGGGCTTCCTTCTGCATCCAGTCTCAGTATGGAGTGTTGGAGTGCTGCTTTTAGAAACTGTGAACGAGTTCGGTAAATATATTTTAAAATAGGATGACACTGATGGCTGCAATTTCTAAAATCTTTTGTTTATGAACATGTTGACTCGAGTCTTTTGAGCATTTTTCCTTAGATTGATCATTTGGAAGGTGAAAATTTATGGGATTGTGGAACTATGATAAAGGTTCGTCTGCGGATCATCACGAAGCACTAGACGCTGGCAATGCAAATCCATCCATATGCTTGGTAGTAAAGGAATAAAAATACTGCAGTGACCATATAGGATTTGGTTACATGTTATTCTTCGAAGTGGCATTGAGAACAAGAAATAGAATTCTTGATGAACTAGCCACACAAGCAGTGTGTTATTTGCAAAAATTCAAATGATGAATATTATTGTAGTCTTCTACCATCAAAATATCATAGGAGAGAACAGTGCTGGTTTAGTGTTGATGGCAAATTTCTTATAATGCTGGAATATATTTTTAATTGATCGTTATTCTGTACTCCAATACAACATCGAGGACAGGTACTTTAATATAGATGTTCTATATGAAGCAGTTTAAGCTTTTGGACATTTTAAGACATCCATGGCACTGTTAACTTCCTTGCGTCTATTGGCAGTTGGGCATATCTGAAGGCATGGCTCCTTGAGTGCACTGTCATCCTCTGGTGGAGGAGGGTTCACCCCAAACTTGAACTGCCATGGTGAAAACATACCCAAAGAGGAGACAAATATAAGAACTCCGTCAGCCAAAACAAAACCAAAAAAAAAGGGAACAACAACAACAAACAGCATTTTAGATGGCCTCTTTCGAAGGCAGTAACATGATCACAAGCCCAAAACTCCGAAAAATGCCAGACTGCTGATAATCCGGGGGCATTAATAGCAAACTTTTGTCATAGCAGTCTAAAAGAGATTGAAATCCTAAAGATATTGGAAGAACATAATCCACTACTGTTTGAGAAAAACTCAAAAGCTATGCAGGCTATTCTCAACTCGTAGCTTAGAATTTCGCATTGAAGACCAGCGCTAGGTATCGGGGACAGGGACACCCTCCTGATTTTATGTAGCCTTGGAGGCATAATATTTGACTAGTGGCCAACACAAAAAATTCTGTTTATCAACCATGCTGAATTTACCATCACAAAATATTTACATATTTATTGTGGTTTGGCCAGAAAGTCTAGTACACAGAGGAGAAGCTGAACATACAGGCTTTGAACCCAGTTAAGCTATAAAGCTTTAGCCACTAGTTCTTGTGTTTATCCATGTATCTGTGCTCACATTATCCCTCTAATTTTTCAATGTGGAATAGTTTTAGTTGCCCGTAAACAACAATGCAAGTTTGGTGGAATTCAACTTGATCATACAGTTAATTAAAACTACTATTCTGTGACGATGATGTGTTTCTGTATGAATTGAATTTTCGTATGCAAAATCAAATACAAATGCAAAGACAAATGTCATATGTTCTATTGCTAAAGCTGCACCAATACATTCTCGAGTAAGCTATGTTACCTGACAGCTATAATCACTGAAGTTGGGTTCCATCACTAAAGGAACTCCCATGTACTCCTTGAAAAAGGTCTAGAAGATTAAAACAACATGAAGTTAGATAATGGAATTTAATTGAGAACATATTGTGTGTACTCCTTCCTTTCTTATATTATGTATGCCAAAGCACAGGCACAAAATGGAAATACTTCAAATGGATAAAGAACACAAAACTAGCAACGGACATTTCCAATATAGACAATAGGAATAGCAACTGGGCAGTAGCAGTAAAACAGTAAAGGAGACTATGAGACATACTTATGATAACCATTTATTTACCAAAATCCTGTTGTTTATCTCTAATGCTAATCATGCAGCAAGCACCGAGAGCGTGGAATAGCAGAATTGACAAATATTTGCAAAAGAAAAATTTCACACTGAGAGCGTGAAATAGCAAAATTGACAAATATTTGCAAAAGAAAGGCTTCACTAAATGTCCTTATGAGCCTTTTTTTCATATGCAACGAATCAAACTCTCTTCTTAAAGTTTAAAGTTGTACCTTACTATGAGACATATGATCAGAAAAATTTCCCCTACATGTATGCATAGTCATAAGACTTTTGAATGCTCACTTGCAGAAAAACCCTTTTGTAGAAATAGAAAGCTTATAAATCTCTTTAACTATGCATCCCATGAATGGTTATAACAGTTTCATGTCAGAATTGCTTCCTTCATGGCTAAATCATGACAAAAAGATGAAATGAACTTGTGAAGGATAATAATGAGGAAGCAACAGTTACCAACCTGCGTAGGAAGCTTACAGGTATTGATACATACACCCACACATTTGCTCTCCTCCAAGTACTTGCATTTCTCAACAAAGACCTACATGATCAGCCTCACCATTACGAATCAGATCAATTAGGAAGAGTAACAGCACAAATCACTCGCTCTTATGTAAACAAGAACTTAAAACATTACCCCACTAGACCATGAGGATCCATTCGGCAGATCGACAGAGTTAACAGTACACGTTCCCATCAGCCACTGACATGAAAGTGCAGTCACCCTTGCTTCCAGAAACAGAACACAAGCAACCATTCAATTACATACCTTAAAATTCCATGAATCAGTACACCACTCAAGCAAATTCCAGGTTCAGTTTCAAAAATGGAAAGCCGAACAACTCGGATTAAGATGAAACTGCAATATGTGCTGAATTTAGACTGCAAACAGGGTCAAAACACTCACCAACCATCACGGATGACACTTTGCCTCCAGCAATAGGTGAAATAAGTATTTTGTAGAGCTCTAATAATAATGGAGGAAACAGTGATCTTAATATCCGTATCTGCCACAAAAGTAATATCATCATAATCATCATAATGACAATACTTTATATTACATAAATACTCTAAACTTCAATCCCAGTTCTGTATGTAACTCCATTACAAGAATGACTTATCTCAACTGAAAAGAAAACACTATCATGGTTTTATCTTTTCTATAAATTCAACTTCTTCATTTTTTTTTTTTAAAAAAAATGGTGATACCGCAGCTTTTGTAGCTTCAGAATTGGATCGGCCAACCATTATCCGATGAGCCACATCGATTAATCCATCGTATCCAGGCTTTTCAGAGTCCCATCCAATCTCCTGTCAATCAGTAACATAATTATAAACTTTAATCACTTGGAAATTACCCACTACTCATCCTACAATGAAAAAGTATCCATTTAATAGCCCAAGATACTGAAGAACCAAGTATTGACCTGCGCCATTTTGCTGCGAAACACGTTCAAGAAAATATCATCCACCACCCCGGGCGTATATTCTTTCCTTGAAGACTTCAACTCAACTGCTTCTACCTGCAGGAAATTTCTTTATTCACGGAAAAAGAAAAATAAGAAACTCTAAAATTAGCAAAATTTCTTTTTTTTTTTAAGTGAACAAAAAGAATTGAATGTATACAGAATTCGATCGGGTAGAGAAGCATGAAATTCGAGCAGAAGGGTTGATTCTTGGAGAATGGAGAGTGGGGATTGAGATGAGTGGGCGGTGATTGAGAAGCGCCATAGCCGTACACCTTCAGGCTCCCAGTCTTCAACTCTTCCTTTTATTCATTTCACATGGAAAATATAACAGTACATAATAAATTAAGGGTAATGAGTTAAAATACGACTTTTGTGTGGGCACACGAGTTTTTGAGGTCTGACTTGTAATGCAGGAATATAAAACATGGAGACGAGAACACGTGGAGTACAACTTTACAAGGAATATGATAATTCTTAAAGAATTAAGGCTGTAAGTTGTGACCAATAACATGCCAAGACTTAAATTAAGCACATCAAAATAGCATTAAATGCAATAAAAGTCAAAGGGGGTTAAGTGCTTATATCTATGTTAATTAATTTGAAGATTAAATTCTGGTGATATTTTATAGAGAAGAATGAGGGGGAAAAGGTCAAGTGCCAAACTAGTAAAATTGGTGGATGAAGAGTTAGGCATGCATACAATTCCGTTTAATCGAGTCGGCTGAAAATTGTCACTTTAAATTTTTACATTTAATAATAACAATTTAATAATATTGAGACTCGCCACTATTAAATCGGACGATAAATTTTAACAATTGAAATTTATCCATTTGTAATCTGACCACTATATATTTATATCAAATACATGTATATAATTCAAAAAAATATATGTAACAGATTTGTATTATGTATATACATATACAAAAAACATACGTATAATAGATTCATATATACATGATGCATTGTATATTTGTCTTTTTTTTCATCCCAATTTATTTTTTATGAATACTCAAAAAGCTTTTCAACCCTCAAGAATTATGAAAACTTAATTTTATCTAGTAACACCCATTTACTCTATCTCTCACTCCTATTTATTTGAATTGTATTTTTATTTTTTATTTGGGTAGTAACATCTAATAATTTTTTATTTTTTTTACTTATCATTAGATATTTGAATTGTAATTATAAATAAATTGAATTGTAAAAAAAATTACATAATAGTTTCTTTTTAAAAGAATTACATTTATATTGGAGCTCAGCAAAACTCAAATCCAAACATATTTAAGCTCGGCTTGTGTAAAACTCCCAAGGGACTTTTGGCTGAATCATCTTGCAACCGTTCTTAAAGACAAACACGTTTTCTCCTAAATCCAAGTAAAGTCGCTGGGCACCCGGATGCGGAATGCTCAACTTAAATAGAAGTTTCGCCTTCTTTCGTTTCTCTATTTTTTTGGTCTCTAGCTGGATAAACCCTAGCCCATAAACTCTTCCCGTGTAATGTTGAATCCCAGCCGTCGATTCCCCGCCGGAGCTTCGGCATTGGTTCGAAGGCTCTCAACGGAGGTGAAAGCGGCGGCTCCTGTCCGACAGGAGGACCGTTTGTATCGGAGATTGTCTGCATTGGGGCATATTAAAGGGACGGTGGCAAGTACCATAAATAAGTACATAAGGGAGGGCAGAACCGTCAAAAAGTTTGAGCTCGAGGCCTGTATCAAGGAACTCCGTAAATACAAAAGGTTCCACCACGCTCTCGAGGTGCGCTCTCGCATGTGTGTGTGCGTAGAAATTGTGTGTAATTTTGGTGTAATTATTATATATTTGTATGTATGTATGTATATGGAAGTGTGGTGATACTTCAATTTTGTCATTTATTTTTTGTAAAAATGATTTTGGAAATCTAAGTAACATAAGTTTCAGATTTACACTTAAGTTTACCGATGGTAGCTCGAATAATGATTCTCTAGTGCAGTGGTCTCTGGATTTGAGAGACCAATGCAATTCATTTTCGTATCGAACCAATGTACTTATAAGTTGCTAGGTGTTGTGTTTACATTTCTGAAGTTGTTTGTCTTTATTTGTTGTTTTGGTTTTCGATTGATTGATCATCTTATTGAAAAGTTAAACTGCGTTTTAGGAAGAGAAAAATGGTTACCTTGAATGCATTTAGCATAGATATTTTCACCTGAATTAATGAGCAATGTCTACTTTTCTTGTCTATAAATTGCTATGGTTTAAGCCTTTTCCGGTTTTCTGTGGATGTTTTTGGGTAGAGAATGATTTCTTTACTGTGTTGCACATCCAGATAATGGAGTGGATGGAGGTTCGGAAGTCTAACTTTGCGCACAAAGATTATGCAGTACGTTTGGATCTGATTGCGAAAGCTAAGGGAATAGCTGCAGCTGAAAATTACTTCAGCGGCCTCTCACCATCTGCAAAGGTCCATTGCACTTATGGAGCCCTTCTCAACTGCTATTGTGAGGAGAAGATGACTGATAAGGCCCTAGATCTCTTTGCTAAAATGGTTAAAGAGAACATGATATCCAAACCACTGCCTTTTAACAATCTTATGTCCATGTATATTAGATTAGGGCAGCCAGAGAAGGTGGCTATCTTAGGAGAAGAGATGAAGAAAAGGAATATTCAGCCAGACACATTTACTTACAACTTATTGATGAATAGCTATTCATGTTTAAATGATATTGAGGGAGTAGAAAGAGTTTTTGAAGAGATGAAACGGGAAAATGGAAAGCAATGTAATTGGACAACATATAGTAACCTGGCAAGTCTCTACATCAGGGGTGGATATCGAGAAAAAGCTGAGTTGGCACTGAAAAATCTAGAAAAGGAAATGGGTTCGCATAATCGTGAGGCATACCATTTCCTGATAAGCTTGTATGCTGGAATTTCTGATCTTCAGAACGTCCATCGCATTTGGAAGTCCTTGAAGTCAACATTGAAAGTAGTGACGAATAAGAGTTATCTTATCATGCTTCAGGCTCTTAGGAATCTGAATGACATAAATGGGGTGAAGAAATGCTATGAGGAATGGGAGTCGGTCTATTCCAGTTATGATATTAGGTTGACCAATACAGCAATAGGTGCTTACCTGACACATGACATGATTGAAGAAGCTGAGTCGACCCTTCAAAGTGCACTCAATAGGTCAGAAGGACCTTTCTTCAATGTGTGGGAAATGTTCATGATTTTCTTTCTAAAAAACCATCAAATAAAGCAAGCTTTGCAGATCATGGAAATTGCTACGTCAAAAGTTTGCGACAATGAATGGCGTCCCAAATCTGACACCATAGATAGATTTCTAAACTCTTTCAAGCAAGAGAGCGATGTCAGTAGTGCTGAGGAATTCTACAAGTTCATGAAGAGGATTAACTGTGCTGATAGCCATTTGTACAAATCGATACTTCAGACTTATGTGACTGCTGGAAGAACACTACTTGAAATGCGTGCGAGGATTGAGGGGGATGGGATTGAAATGAGCAGTGAGCTCAAAGATTTGCTTGCAACTGTTTGCCCTGAATGATAAATGCATGTGTAAAAACCTCTTCTCAAAATTCTGTCCATGCCAACTTTGGAAAGGACTTTTTGACTTAAGAAAATTTGGATGTCTGTATATATAGGTCACTGAGCAGGAAGATTGGATTTCTTTCAATAATCACTTAGGTGCCTGCAGTGGAGTTGTGCGAGCAAATTAGGGTTCTGGTTTTTTCACGGAAAGCAAAAATTTCCAGTTAAACAGAATGACACACTTGCCTACGAATTGGTACAGAAAATAGTGCCAATGCACCATAAGTTGGAGTTTGCGTGCCTATCAATTTTTGGGAGCAATCTTTTGGGGTCGGCCTAAAAAGTTTGAACTTTGTTGAATACTTGAATTGAGATTTTGGATCCTCATATATTGAATTCCAATACCATACTACAACTTAATAATAGCTACAACTTTGTCAAATGCTTGCACTGAGATTTTGGATCCTCATACGTGGAATTCCAATGCTTTATTGCAGCAATACTATATAACAATTAATAATAGGTAAAATAAACTCTCTCGAACCCCCGTTTTTGTCTTAGCATTTCTGCTCCAAGTAATTCAAGTACAAATTGCCTAGTACAAACATGAGAAACAATCCAAGTACGAATGCCCAAAGGAAAGAAACCAGAAAAATGGATGAAATGACTGAGCTGCTGCCAAAATTAGGAACAAGACTTGCTCCAAGACATCAAATCTTTGTAGCACGACCAATGCAATTTGTGTACAAAAAAAAGTAGAAAACAAAAAGGAAAAAGGAAAAAGGAAAAAGTGAAACAAATTATACAAATCGAGCAAATGAAGCCCTATGCATCAGATGCAATGACACAAAGCTGCCAAGGTTTAGAGGAATAAGTATCCGCAGGTGATAATGCCACAATAACAGAATAACTCAACCATAAGATGCTTTCTTTGACGATGCAGATGGTTTCATCCTATGATGCGCGATGCTATCAAGGAGCACAACATCCATTAGACCTTTTGTTTTAAGGTCACTTCTATGATCCCAATGGGTGCTTTAGGCCGATAATGCTCATCTGTATCTGCCTCTTCAATTTCCTGAAATCCATATCATAGAATGATGCATTTAATGTAAAAGTCTTTAAGTTTCATTATGACAGCCTGCTAGAACAGAACAGAAAGAAAAAACCAGTATCAACATAGAATTGAAATGATATTGGCTTCTTGCAACAAACAGAGATTTAAATTAGCACAAGATATAAGACCTAGTCTGGCTTTAGAGGTTTTAAGGAATAATGAACAAACTACTTTTCCAGGCAAAAACTGCACGTCTGATCAGTATGATTAATTAAAACTGAAAAAGAAAAGGGTTGAAGAACAGGCAAAAGTTTTTACCTGAACAACATCTTCACCCTTGATAACACGTCCGAATACATTAATTTTCTCATTCAGATCTGGGATCGGTGCTGTTGTGATAAAAAGATCGAATCCCCCACCATCATGTTTTGTCTTGGAGGTGCCCAGCATAAAAGCTTCATGCTTCAGGCTAATACAAGTATAAAAATTTCAGTAAACATGGTTTTTTAAGATAAAGTTGACTTTGAGAGAGAGCATATTAGATCTGAGATAAGGTAGACCTTGTATCAAGTTGATTGTAATGCTTTCCTCTTGAAGTCCAATCTTCTGTAGTTCCGGGTCTATTGACATCACCTCCTTGAATGACGAAGTTCTTTATTACACGGTTAAAGAGCATTCCTTTGAAGCGTCCCTTCTGACTGCAAATTAAATTGGATAATGAAACCATGATAATTGAGGATTTTAGAAAATAGAAGCAATACATAGATCAGAACCTTAATCAGCTAATTGAGCAGAAAATTTTAATGACAGAAAAAATAACTAAGCATTGGGCAATTACTCAGGTGCAACATAAGCTACATTTGCAGAGATCACAATGCAATTTGTTTGTAAAATAACCAGCGTAGTACATACCAAGACTCAATAAATTCATTAACAACTTCAGGAGAACCTTCCTTGTAAAGTTCCACAGTTATTGAGCCTTTTGAGGTGTTTATCACCTGTTAACATACATATATGTGTTAACATACTCCTGAATAGATAAAGGAAACACGAAAAATGAAGGAATAGGAAATTGCCAAAACAACCATACCTAAGAGATCTAATCAGATTTTGAAAAGACAAAATTATGAGCAACACTAACTACACCATTAACAGTAATTGTTTGTTAACTTCAATATAAAGCACTCGCATCAGAACAGAAATTCAAAACAAATTACAAGCTAGGAAACTGAAACGCATGATAAGTAAAACTATAATTAACATCGAGGTTCATTGTAGGGAGTATCAGTTTTGCTATATCTCATGAGAATATTCAATTCAATAAATCTATCAGTGCAAAATCTCAACGAGTAGAGAGTCGAACCATGAATAAAACTAGCACAGCAGGAAACTTACGGCATATTTGGGGACATCAACTTTCTTTGAATCACCAAAGGAATTAACATGCTGCAAAAAAGCAGACAAAAATTAGTTCAGAAGAAAATGGAAGCAAATAAAGAGAATGGCATTGTTGGTGCCTTCGATCAAGGAAGAATGTTCTAACGTACTTTTAACATCAAGAGAAAGTAAAGTAGAAATCTAAGACTATATAATCGGCAGTACAACTAGGAACTTCCATTTGCCAAAGTGAGAATCTAGTAAAACAAGTACTGAAGTGCAAAATATATAATAAAAAGAAGTAGTTGCTGCAGAAATCATTACGGGCCAACTGTACCTCTACACCTGATAATATATCATCCGTCTGAAATTTGGACCTGAGCAAGATAAACAAATGACGGTTATGAACAATGTAATGATCACAACCTTCTGTTTTAGCACAAAAAATATATAGATTGCAGTAAATCTTCTAACTACTTATCTAACACATATTCCTATAACTTTATTCAAAACATTTACTCCTTGGACATTTATTGGTTGCTTTCTGTCCAAAGGAATGCATATCTTTGACTTGATACTTTACAGTAAAAATCTGTACAACCAAATTAAAATCCAAGCCATATCTACAAACAAGGAGGTCACAACACGTTTAATACTACAGTTAAAAGAAAATATCTACGATAAATATCTATTTGGATGAGACTATTAGCAACAAAGGAATTCAAACCTAGTCCAAGAAAACAAACCCTGGTAGTTCTCACCTGAATGCCCCTAGAACCATCATAGATCAACATAATTTCACGAGATTTATCTCAGGAAGATCATAAATAGGTTACCAAAACAGCAACTCAGCATTCAAAATAAGCACCAGTATAATAATAAAACAAAAAATATATCATAAGGAAATATATACGAAAACAGACCTTCGAGTCCAGTGTCTGTAGGAAGTGAAAAGAAAAAATGCCATGACAACAACAATCAGGCCGTAAATTGCAATTGTAGCAACACTGATTCGACTCGGTCCCTTCTTCTTTTTACTCTGTTGTAAGAGAGCTTGAGGTTTGATCCTCGCCATTATGTCTACCCACAAACTTCAAATCTTAAGCTCTATAAAAGAAAATCACGCATCAATAACTGGAATTTTAAAGCATCGGCTACTCATGGCACAACCTCAGATTCAACATAACCATACTAAACATCACATTGGAAACATCGAAAATCAATAATCAGATTTTAAATTCTCGTGAAATTATCCTATACAAAAATTAAATACTCCAGAATAAAATTAACAATCCGAAAGTCTAACCTCTAAAATTTTACAATTTCGACCCGATAAGAAAGGAAAGTAATAGTATATAGAAGCTAAAATCAGTCTGAATTTACAGGAAGAAAGAAAACAGAAAATCATTAACTGAAACCGAAATTAAGAATATAAAAATGACAACGTGATAGTACCTGATCCTGATCTGTGCTAGGGCAAAAGTCCACAAATGAGGAGAAACGATATCTTCAATAATTCCGAACAAAATAATCGGCTAATTCCGCAGTCGAGAAAAGAAAAGTGGTTGCTGTTTTGAAAATCTGCTTCACAATTTTGTTCTTTTATGTTTGCTTCACTGTCCAGAAATTGAAGTTCAGATATTTATAATATATCAGGAAAATAAAATTCGAATTACAGAGATGAATCACAGCCACTGTGTCATATACGGGATGGTCAACTTTTTTCTATTTCATATTGTTTTTCCTTACACCCAGTAATGACTTACTTTTAGAAAACGACGACGTTTGACGAATGGGTTTCTTTCTTATGAGTTATATTCCACTTTGACCCCCAAAATTATCCCTAATTCGAACTTTAACCTCTCTGAATTATCAAATAACAGAAAAAAATATAAAAAAATTGGGGTAGACTCGAATGTACTTCTTAAATTAAAGACTGAATAATTTGACAGAAATTTGGGGAAGCTTCAATTCCAAGATTTTCTGCATTCAAATATTCAGTAATCACTAACCACACCCACTTCGTGCACATTAAATTATTACATCTTCGGGCTTTTCTTTCTCTCAATTGAATTATACATGTCTATTCCTAACATATCTTAGTTATGGTTGGATCTTGAATTACACTGAAAAAAATTATAGGCAATTTGTTTTACAGAAAAAATGCAGAAGAAATGCTTGTGATATTGTAAGGGATATATTATTTTGTACACGCATTTCATTTCTTATTTCATAATATTCAGCTACATTTGAGAAATTATTTATGATGGATTATTCAGTTTTCATTTATTTTACTTTTTCTTATGACTTTCCTCCACTAAAACCCTCCTCTACATTTACATGTTAGTTTTTTTGCCTTTAACCATCTAAAGAGGACAGGGAAGATGGATACCTTGATATTCATAAGCGGTTCAATTCAGTTAAAAATTGACAAAAAATAAACATAAAATTTTGCCTTGCGCAGCTGAGCAGTTCTCCAGTTTCCATTACAGAACCGAAAAACAGCAATCTTATGACCAAATGTATGGCCTCATAGAAAATCAGTTCATAACAGTTGTGCTGGGATAAAAGGTAGTAGTCCTTTTCTGAAACAATGTCACAAAGAAATCGTAACAACCAAAAAGATTATTACATACCAAACATGAATAGTAATCAAGAAAAGCTAACTTTATCCAATAAAAAAAACAAATAATTAATAATCAAGGAAAGGAGATGCAGCCTAATGAAGAAACATGGCTAGACTAAAAGGAAGAATGGTCACAATGGTGGAATGTACTCGTGTGAATGTAGAGAAACCTAAAGAGTGTCCATTGCTTTGAAGTTTAACCTAAAGATTGTCCATTGGTATGAAGTTCGCTGTCCTGCTGGTTCCAGAAATTCGATACCCGATAAAAATGGACATGCAGAAAGCCACTACGGAAAAGAGGAGAGAAAAGGCTGTGCCAGCATCCCACGGGCTTCTTTGGGCTACCTTGGTGAGCTCAGAACTGCCTGATATGAAATCAAGAGGAATCCAATCACAGCTAATCGAATAATGCCCAGATCCATGCCATGGTTTGTCATCCATGGGATACCAGAATGCAGCTGATAACTTATTTGATTTGCCGATTGTGAACTGAGCATCCTGTGTCAGCCATTAATGTCACTATACGATTAAATCTTGGACACAAACGTAAAGATTTAGTATGACTTCCACACATTTCATTAACAAAAGATCTTGATTAAGTGTTTACGCGCAAAAGTGATGTTTGATGCTTGGCTAAGATATTTGCACAGCCCACATGTTCTATAATCAAAATTATCAAATTAGACCAATGACATGAGGCAGTCCATTCAGGGTATAAAGTCTCCTTAAACAAACAAATTAAGGAACACTGAAAAGCAACTCAGAGCATGCTCACTATGGTTGCATGAAGGATTTGTCAAAATGTTGCCAACAACGTATTATCTCTTTTTTCAGTGTTGCCTTGAATTTGCTTAATAGCTGCAATGAAAGTTACCTGTTGAACACGATCCATGGTTCTCAGAGGCCTCGAAAATTCAAAATAGTATGCTCCCTTTTGACCCTCTGATGCATATGGGCTGTCATCCTTTATGAAGCCTGTTTGATAGAAGGCTTATAAGAAAATGTTGTAGATTCTAAGCACAAACCACCTATGTTCACAATTAACAGTAACAGGCCTCCCTAGCACAGACACGTTAACAAAATCACAGCTATATGCCTGCAAGCAATCCTCCCAAAAAGCAAAAATGAAGAAAATAATGATAATGGATGATCAAATAATCAAAATTATCACCAAACAAAATGTGGTGACTCTTTGTTTCGACCATTGCACATGTCATAAGGAAAGGTCGGGTGCTTTACTTTTATCAAAATGGTCCAGTATACAAGATTCATCTGAGGAAGGTCAAGGTAATTTACAACTGAAAAAAAAAGAAAAGAAAAGAAAAGAAAAAAAAAAAAAGAAAAGAAAAAAAAGAAAAGGGAAAGTATAAGTGGGCTTCACAAATTTTCAAAAATTCAGCTAGAACTTCTTTAGATTGACTTCACATCAGCACAATGCACACAGACACACATACATATGCATGTATATTTCTATGAGCACGCATATGTATAATTTTATATATTTGTGCGTACTGTGACCAACAAGCAGTTATTGTAATTGTGGAAAAGTAGATCAATATATAGCAGAAAAGACCAAAATAGAGAAGAAAACATCATTTCTGGTAAGCTTACCTGAGTGGTCAGTCAAGCTACTGTGCCACCATGATCCTCGCCAATCATTCTGTGCACTTGTGTCATTTCCTAATTTAAAGGGAATAAAACATAACCATCATGAGAAAAGACAACAATTTACATGGATTTATTAATTCTGACATGCTTAAGCCACGCCCTAATGACAGTTTTAGTTTGAGATCGGTTTATTTGAGGATTCCAACAGCAACCTTAAGATCAAATTGTGATGTCACCCTAATCTGAGAAAAGTAACTAAATTTTGCAAACATTCTGGTCCAAATTTCTATAAATGTAGTTATGAGAAAATAAGTACTAAAGAATTAGTTATAAGAGGACCAGATATATCAGTGTAGATGAGTTGATTCCTTAAGGAAATTATTTTTTGTTTAACTGGCAAAAAAATACTGCAAATAACCAAGTCACATCATGAAATCATATTCTAAAAAATATGCTACATCCAACCTACAGGGAGAAAGAAAAAGAAAAATGGGGGAATCAAAGTATAGATATTATATTAACAAAGATACCACATTCTTTTTGCAACTCAACGGATCTTCTTCAAAATTTGTCTTTCTACAGATGACGTTGGTCACTTCATACATTACTCACAATCCAAAAAGAAAATGTATTAAGGAAAGAATAGAAAAACTGATTATGTGCAGTCTAAGGTTAACTAGGGTGGGGACCCTTTAAGCAAAACTGATGGTTGATTGCAGAATTAATGAGAAATACAGCAGGCAACCATATAATTTAGAGATAATGTGCACCAGTGAAGGCAGTCCACCTTCATATTAACAAGTTACAATTTGGATGTATGATGCAGCTTAATATGCTTGCCCCCACACTGCCACCGTGCAAAAGTAAGTTGCAAACATACCTGAAGGGCTGAGGCCATCAAGGAATCTACAGTGTGGGTTCCAAGCATACACATCTACCAAATGACCAAACCTGTTAGTTGGGACCAAAACGTGATACAAATGTTAGAATAAAGTAATCAAAAAAAACTAGCACCATGATGAATATAGCATCAAACTACATTACCTGTCACCTCCATATCCTTCTCTGTTGTCAACTGGATTTCCGCCATAGAGTCGTCCAGGAATAGCATTTCCTAGTGAGAAGTGCATAATGTCAACTTCATGCCCGTGGCAAGTCTTGTTTGTGCAAGTATCTGGTCCTTCTTCACAGCCACCCATCTTACAGTACATAGATTTCTCAATTCAAAATACAGATCAATTAAAGAAAATAAGATTATAAGGCCAAACAAGATGCAAAAGTGGATGAAAGTAACTACTGACTTACTCTATGGTAGGATGCATTTTCACCAATTTGAAACATTAGTGCAACTGATGCACATTTGTTATTGTCTCTGCAGGAGATAGGAAAGAGAAAGATGAAGCTTAGCATTAGTTTTTACAAAGAATTGAAGGACAATAAAGAGTTGAAAATTCAAGTAAAAAAGTTATAATGCCTTAAAATGATCAGAAGAATTCCCATAATGAGTCTTAACCCAATCAATGAGAATGGAGATCATAATATTGCAGGAAATTTATGATTTAACACCTACTTTGTTAACAAAATCACAATTAAGCCATTCTAATCGCAATTGTGTGGCAAAAACCAAGGGTCATTCCATTCCAAATGATGGCATCATAACTTAACTAAGCAAGTTAGGTGAGCAGCAGTGAAAAAAGTATATGTATTATAGCACAATTATTAGGAAAAAGGAACAACTAAACCATTAGATATCTTAAAAAAAATTCAACCTATTTAACCCTTGGTATCTACAAGGTATAATACATGTTACACCCAGTGGACAATGTATTGTCCGCTAGGTGTTTGGATGATTAAAATGTGTCTGGACACTTGTTAATAATCACACACTCAATGTATTGTCCATGGATGTAGCATTGCAAGGATTCCCAATGTATTGTCCATCGGATGTAGCATGGCAACGACTGTATCTACAAACTCATGATACACACACACAAAAGGAAACGAAGTAATATTATCTGAAAAACACTACAGAATACCATGTCAATAGAACAACAAATGCCAACAGAAGTCAACTGTTCCATTCCAAAAATATTCTCCTTGTCAATTTATTCAAAAACACAAAAACCCAAAAAATGAAAGCACGCACTTTTCTCATGTATAATTACTGCTACTCAGTTCTATGGCTATCCAAACTTCCAGAAATAATACCCTTGAGTATATGCGTAGTTTCCATTAACTTGTAGCATGAAGTACGCCTCTTTCCCGTCATGCACTGCCTAATAATGATGGAAACCACACAAATTAATACCATAAGAGTATTTTGAACCAAAAAAAATCAAAGATATTTTCCGAGCTTTTATCTCACACCTTGAGAGTCATTTTTCCAGCATTGTATTCTTTATCAGCGTCCGGGTCTAAGGCGGGCAATAGGGGAAAATCCGAACCGTGAACGTCCTTCCAATCGTCCACTTTTCCGTCGAGTGTGATGATGCCGGGTCGGAATTCGGCCTGGACTCGGATCCCCGAGTCCTGATCGCAGTGCCATTCCCCGGACTCCTCGTGCGACTTCACTCGCCCGATCCGGGTCGGGGACAATAATACAGCTGCGATGAGAAGCAAGAGGACTTGAGCCCGCATCGCCTCGTTCGAGGAAGAAAATTCAAAGGATTGGAGTTGGACTGCACCGTTCTCATTTAGGAGTAATACATAAAGTGGGGCTTATGCAAATGTTCGGTTTTCATTTTTATATTTTCTACTATTTAGATATTTATAAATATACTTAGAAATTTATAAATATACTTGTTTTATTCTTTTTTATTTCTATACACGTAATCATCATTTTAAAATTTAATACACCTATTTTGTCAAGTAAAACCCTCGTCACTTATTTTTTAAAATTTTCTATATATTTTAAAACTAGTCATTATACCATAATTATTAATATATTACTTTAATATTGCTATTTTTCAATTTTTAACGTTTCTCACTTTTTAGAATTAGTAAAGATTCTTTATTAATAACATTTAGTGTAGTATAATTTTACTAAATAAACACCTTTAGATCTAGGCATGAGTATAAAAGAATTTAGCCCAATTCTAAGTAGAACTTTTTTTTCTTAATATATCTAACTTGAAATTATTTTGGAGTTTGATTTGATTTGATTGTATCAAATTAAACTCAAAACTAGTTTCAACATACTCAAGGATGACTCCAGTTTGAATATCAGATTTTTTTTAATATTTATTTAATTGTTTTCTGACTTATGAATCAAGTTTATGCAAAGCTTCAATATGTTATTGAACAAAAAAAAAAAAAAAAAAAGAAAGAAAAATGTTATTCAGATATTTGAGTTGAATCTTGGTTAACTTAATTAATTTCTTAACCCTAGTCTCGGATTTTGCATTTAGATAACATGGTGTTGGCTCATTCAATTTTCTAATTTGTTATCATAAATAGTTGCAACCTTCTATTGAAAAACAGAGAAAAGAGAAGTAATAGACAATATCACTAAAGTTTAAAAATACTGGAACAGAGGATCCGATTGTTGGTAAACGTTGTTTTGTGTCCTCCAAGTGTTTTGAGTGAAGAATATGATTTTTTTTCAAAATTGTCAATAACTGGTATCATGTGAAGATCATGCCATCATGATAAGTAGTTTCAACACTAATGGATGGTAATAGATGATGAATAAAAATGACGATCAATAATATTTAAAAAAAAAAATGAAAATCTACTGAATATCAAGTGGTGGTGTATTTCCCGACATTATTAAGTTTTGACCGAAAATTCAAGGAGTAAAATATAAGGTCGAATGATTCAGAAAAGTAGCAACAGAAGTTATTGTAACAGGAATTATATAGGTGAAAATGTGTAGGATATGTTTAATGATATAAGGTTGTCTTTATTTGAATAATAATAAAATAAGAACACATTGAAATGCAAATTGCTGCTTGGAAACAGTAGTAACATGCATGTTTATACTACCAAACACAGTTGGCAGCTACTACTTATTCAATTGAATGTATTCCTTCTCAATTTCAACGGCCTTTCTGATTGACAAACAGTGAGAATATATCATCGGTGTTATCATTGACTCTAGTCATTTTCACCTCATCTTCATCTCCAAGGTTTAAGGTATTCCGATGCATGGCAATGAGGCTGTTGTGATCGATTTCTTCTTCAAAATTTTCAACATCCATGCTGTCTGTCGTGCCTGAAGTGGTACATCCCCCATCATAGTTTTCCTGGAGCTGAAGGCTGATTCCAGGCTCCAAAGCACGTCGCCCATGGTGGGGCGATCGACCCCGTGATCTGCTAAGCATTTCTCTGCTGTCTCTGCAAATTTCTTCAAACAATCTGGGGCGATCTCTCCTTTCACTTGAGGATCAACAATGTCTTCCAGGGTCTTGTTCCTTGCACATCGCAAAGCCCAATCAGCCAGGCTCACTTGTTCTTTTGGAAGGTTTGGATTTAAGGCTGGCCTAGCGCATAGCACCTCAAAAAGTACAACTCCAAATGAATAAACATCAGACTTTTCAGTTAATTGTTGCCTTCTGAAATACTCAGGATCTAGGTAGCCGAAGCTGCCTTTCACCACTGTGCTAACATGGCCTTTGTTCATGTTGGGGCCTGTTTTTGAGAGCCCAAAATCAGAAACTTTGGCGACCCATTTCTCGTCCACTAGAATATTTGTGGTCTTGACATCCCTATGAATGATGGTGTACTTTGCACCGGTGTGGAGATAGTGGAGTCCGCGTGCTGCCCCAATGCAAATCTCTAGTCTCTGCTTCCAAGAGAGGGTGATTTCATTGCCTTTGTAAAGATGCTCCCTTAGTGTTCCTCGCCCCATGTAATCATAAACCAATATCATTTCTCCGTTGTCTTCACAAAATCCAATCAATGAGACCAAATGTCGGTGTCTGAGCCGAGAAAGCATCTCAATTTCAGTCTGGAATTCATTGACTCCTTGCTCTGAAGATGGGTTCGATCTCTTGATCGCCACTTTGGTTTCGCCATCAATGATGCCTTTGTACACCTTCCCAAAGCCACCAACTCCAATGACGTTTGACTCGTCAAAATTCTTGGTGGCATTCTTGATCTCTGCTAAGTTGAAGTACCGACAATTGCTAGCGGCGTCTGTTGAAATAGAGACGCCACCTTGACTTTTACCTAACACAGAAGATTTGGTTGTGGTAGAATTGGAATTCCAGGAAATCGGCAACCAGCTAGACCCTGAATCTGCTCCAGGAACTCTCTTCTTCGTGTTGTAGGCGATGAGAAATATGACGGCTGCTATCCCAACTGCGGCAGCTCCTCCTGCGGCTCCAGTGATCACTATTGTGGAAGTGTTTGATTCATTTGAAGTTTCAAAAGGCTTTGGTGCCAATTCATGAGCTTCCTGATATTTCTTCATCATATCTGATATTGTCGGGTTAGGTCCTGCGAGATTCGACTTTGCATTGTCACTGAGCTTGAATATTTCTAGTCCATTGAGAAGGGCATCAATAAATTCAGCTTTCGTGTTGTCCGTAGGATGAAGCGCTACCCAAAGTTGAGCATCACCTGTCTTGTTGCTGACATGAACTACATAATCTTTTTTTATGGGAGTTGCAACTGAATGTGCCCATGCATATATGTCCACTTCGCTTGATGCAGTTTTGTTGTTAATGAACACATCGAACACTCTCTGGTTGGGTTTTGTCATCTCAGAATCACACCAATGGAATCTGACAAGGTACATGAAATTAGGATCTACTTGGAAAATCCATGTCAGGTTAGAATTCTTGTTTACATCTGCAAAAGCACCCATCGATCTGTAACTGCTATACACATCTAATGGTGCCATATAGGAAGGCAAACTTTTGTAACTGATTGAGGTATTGGCTTGTAAGGCAACACCATGCCCAGCACCATATATGTAGAGGCTGTCATCATACCAACTCCGCATCAGACCATCAGAATCATTTGTCGGGGCGATATATTGGCCGCCCACATTTAACCTGTACATTGTTTCCATGCTGCTGGTGTCTATGGGTACCGTTGTTGAGGCTTCAAAATCATTATCTGATCCAGCTGAGCCCACCAACATTGGATCCTCATCAAAAATTATGGGTGCAGAAATCACCTCAATGCCATTGACAAAGGCGAAAGATTGAGTTTGCTTGTCAGATGGCTTAAAGGTGACATTAAGAGTCGCGAGGATCGACGGAGCCAGATAATATTCTTTGACGAAATACGCCTGGGAAAGGGCTTCGGCGGCTAAATATGCGCTAAAATTCTGCAATAAAGTGACCCCTCCAGCAACAACCGAGAAATAAGAATTGGAAATGTTGAAATCAGGGTAAGAAGAGGGGTAGAAATGGAGGCGAAACAAAGTGCAGGAGGTTGAATTTTGGAGGGGAAATTGGTATGTTGCTTCGGATTGGAAAATTCTGGCAGTCATGTAAGGAACATCAGAAGATAACGAAGGGTCTTGTGTTTCAGCCTTAGCCACGACAGGTTTTTCACCAGACACAAGGTATTTGGCGTCGGGCTCCCATGTCCGGTCATCTGCATCTTTCCCACCATCTGAAGAGCCACAACTTAAAACCAATGGATTCGGGCCATTGCTTGCAGCATGGATTGCATTTAGAAAGAGAAAAAGACCCAAAAGAAGTTGAAAAATGTGATTCTTGGTTTTCATTGCCAGACAGAAAAAAACCAAAAAGAAAATTGGCATACAGGAATTGAACAAGGCTTTTCCTGTACGCCTGGCAAATTAATTATATGCTGCTGCTTCTTTCTTTCTTTCTTCTTGAAATTCTTGAAATCTAATTCCTTTTTTCTTTTTTGCTCTTAAGGATTTGAGCTGGACCAGTTCTTGGCCTCCATGAAGAGATTCCAAGGATCTGCAAGACGACCCTCGAATATTGGGAAATGAAACAAATAAAAAAAGTAAAAGACAAAATTGTTTTTTTTTTTTTTTTTCCTATATTCCCTGTGTTTCCTGCCTTAGATTTTCCTGACAATCCATTGAGGAGGTGCGATAAATTCGGCAGAACGTAGGAAGACGAGTGAAAATCTCAGATTTGAGAACTAATTTTGGGTCAAAAAACGATATTTGGAGTTCTAAACAACGAGGATTTGAAGTCCATTCGTCAAGGCTGTACTTGTGCGATGGTAGGTTTGCTCGCATGTTGTAGCGAAGGTTATTTGCTGATTATAAGATAATTTACTAGTTCACTTGAGAAATAAGATGGAAGTTGTTAAGAAGGGGGAAAAACTGTTTAAATCTTTCGTTTCTCAATCTAACAATAATATTAGGATTGTTTTAGCGTATTTAAATAAACAATTTAAATTATATATGATTTTACCATAAATTTTTAAAATTGAGGAAAATGCATGAATAAGGAACAATGCATACAATGTAAAATCATGTAGGTAACATAGATCAATTCTTGTATTGAATACTTTATTTTCATTTCAACATAACTTATAATGATTTAATTTATATTGTGTCTTTAATTTTTTTTCTTTTTTCAGCAGTGAAAGAGCTATAAAGCTCTTTTAGTCTTTTTTTTTTTAAAAAAAATATATTAAATAAATGCATATTGTTGAATTTAAAGATATCATTTTCTTAATTGATTATACTATGATGGTGTAAGGAATAAGCAGACGTCCTTCAACAATATATTGCCTGTTTTGACTCGATTTTTAGATAATAATGTCTCACTTTTATAGTTTTAAAATGTCTCTTATAAAGAAAACAACATATTGATCATTTTGGTGTCTCTTATATAGGAAGCAATCCTTCCTGCTTTATATGCACACAAATGAACAGGCATCCCGTTGCAACCACGTATCAACCTCACGTCTTTGAAAAGACACTTCTAGAGGAATGAATCATATGCGCACAAGCCATTCCTTCAACATATGATGTGGGACGAATGTCATTTACATTGAAATTTGTCATACATCGTGTGTAAAAAATGACTTACATCATGTGTATAGAGAGTGACTTGTGTGCATATAAAGGGACGATAATTTCTTTCCCTATAAAAAATATTTTAAAATTGTCAAGATATTATTTTTAATATAAATCGAGACAAAAACAAATAATATTTGGCAGCAGACACCTACTCACTCTTTCTCGCATCACATCTAGTTATAACTAGTTTTAAATTGAAACTCTCAGCTGCGTCACACCTGAGGATAACCTCTTGTAGATTGACTTGGGAGTTGAAGGAAAATCCAAACGGGTAATCTAATCTGTTTTCCATTTCATTCATTTTTATTTATTATTTATTTTGGAACAAATTCGGCGCCACTGTATTTTGCTTTGCCAAACACACCTCAATGTCTCATGTTACAAACTTACACAGCAAGTTTGTACTGCGCGTAAAACGCACGAACGACTATAGCGAGTAATCGTGGTAACCTGAATCCACAACTCAATTGTCCTGCTCCTCATTTTTAGGCGAAAATCCAAACTATAAAATCTATGAGGTGGAGATTCCAATGTTCAAATGCTCAATCCAGCAGCTGAATCATCGCTCTTTACTCTTTCCAGGAAAAATAAAATAAAAACAAAAAACAAAAATAAACAGGTAAACAGGTAAACGCAGAAAGTCCTTTTAGTCAGTGGTGGCTGCTCACTTTCTCTCTCTCACTAAACAGTCAAAAAAGGGGGAAAAAACCCCACCTTTTTATCTTCTTCTTATGCAATGGCCTCCTCAACTCCGCCACCGCACTGTACACTCACAACCACCAAACCCTACCAAAACCACCACTTCCACCACCTCCAAAACCATCCCACCACCAACGTAACTCCTCCCATCAACACCACAACTGGACCCCACAAAAGGTATCCTTAAACAACCACGCTTCTCATGCCGCCGCCCCCAGGCCTCCTCCCCCCTCTGCTACGGCCGCCGCCGCAGCTGGAAGCCCTAACTTTTCCTGTCTATCCGCGGCAGATTTTTCCGGTCGCCGCTCCACAAGATTTGTCTCAAAAATGCACTTTGGCCGCCCTAGGTCAACTGTCTCCTCCCGCCACTCCGCCGCCGCTGAGGAGGCGCTCCACCAAGCTATTATTTGCGGCGGCGAGGTAAAATGTATGGATAATATTTTACTTAGTTTCGAGTCGAAGCTTTGTGCGTCTGATGATTATACATTTTTGCTGCGGGAGCTGGGGAATAGAGGGGATTGGTTGAAGGCGATGCGATGTTTTGAATTTGCGATTAGTCGCGAAAAGAGAAGAAATGAGCTGGGGAAATTGGCTAGCTCGATGATTAGTACTCTTGGTAGATTAGGCAAAGTTGATTTAGCCAAGAAAGTGTTTGAGAATGCTGTGAATGAGGGTTATGGGAATACGGTTTATGCTTATTCTGCTTTGATTAGTGCTTACGCAAAGAGTGGCTACTGTGATGAGGCTATTGGGGTGTTTGAGAGTATGAAACACTCAGGCTTGAAGCCGAATTTAGTGACCTATAATGCTTTGATTGATGCATGTGGGAAAGGGGGTGCAGATTATAAGAGGGCTTTGGGGATTTTTGATGAGATGTTACAGAATGGGGTGCAACCAGATAGGATTACTTACAATTCGCTTCTTGCGGTTTGTAGTGGTGCGGGGTTGTGGGAGAGTGCTAGGAATTTGTTTGATGAGATGGTTTACAGGGGTATTGATCAAGATATTTATACATATAATACCCTTTTGGATGCCGCATGCAGTGGCGGGCACATGGATGTGGCTTTTGAGATAATGGCTGAGATGCCTTCAAAGAATACTTTTCCCAATGAGATAACTTATAGCACTATGATTCGTGGGTGTGCCAAGGCAGGGAGGCTGGATAGGGCGCTGAATTTGTTCAATGAGATGAAGTTTGCAGGTATTAAATTGGATAGGGTGTCTTATAATACTTTGCTTGCTATTTATGCTAGTCTTGGCAGGTTTGATGAGGCTTTTGCTGTTGGTAAGGAGATGGAGAGCATTGGGATTAAGAAGGATGTTGTCACTTACAACGCTCTATTAGATGGATTTGGTAAACAGGGGATGTATGATAAGGTTAATGAACTATTTGCAGAGATGAAAAAGGAACATCTCTCTCCTAATTTATTAACTTACTCAACATTAATCAGTGTTTATTCTAAAGGAGATTTATACAAAGAGGCAATGGAGGTATACAGAGAATTCAAGCGACAAGGCCTGAAGGCAGATGTTGTTTTCTACAGCAAACTGATTGATGCCTTGTGTAAGAAGGGGCTGGTGGAATCATCTGCATTGTTGCTTGATGAGATGATGAGGGAAGGGATCCAACCTAATGTTGTCACCTACAACTCGATTATAAATGCCTTTGGTCAAGCAGAAATTGTTGATTATTTAGAATCTCAGATAGAATCCTCAAAACTAATGGTTCTTCAGCATATTGCAGACATCAAGGTGGAAGACAAAGAGGATGACAGAATCATAGAAGTTTTTAAGCAGTTGGCTTGTGGGAAATCAGGTAATGAAAAGCGTGACCAGAGGGGGAGGAAGGACTTTCGATGTGTTTTGGGTGTTTTCCGTAAGATGCATGAGATGGAAATAAAGCCTAATGTTGTTACCTTCTCAGCAATCCTTAATGCTTGCAGGTATACTTGTTCCTCAGATCTTATCTATCTCTGCTAGCTTGTGCATTTTTTTGCTTTTAATAATCTATGGAATTCTACATGATACTTTATTGTTGTTTTGTCAATGTGTGAGTAAGTGGAACTTCTCTATATGCACGAAATTTGTTCTCATTGGAGGAAAAACTAGAAAGCATATGTGAATCAAGTTTAAGTCTTCAATTAGTTGTCTGCATCATTGCGAAAGCTTTAGATTGTAGAATTTCATCGGTCATAATGTTCCATAAGTTGTCTGTCGTTGCAGCCGCTGTAATTCATTTGAAGAAGCTTCATTGCTATTAGAGGAACTGCGTCTTTTTGATAATCAAGTTTATGGAGTCGCACATGGACTTCTCATGGGTCAAAATGAGAATACTTGGTCGCAAGCTCTCTTACTTTTTGATGAGGTGAAGCGGATGGACTCTTCAACAGCATCTGCTTTTTACAATGCTTTGACTGACATGCTGTGGCACTTTGGCCAGGTAACTTACTAATTAAGTGAAATGTTATCCAGATCAAATGGTGATGCTTGGAAATAATAACCTTAAAATTTGATGTTAATCACAACTGTATATTTAATACTCCTCCTGGAGGTGCCTGGCTGTCCTTCAATATAAATATTCCTGTGCTGCTGCTATCATTTTCTCTTAAGTTATATTAGAAAATATTGAGGATTTCTCTGAAGGGTTGAACAAACTCTTATACTTGGATTCAGGGCAAAATATGGTTAAGAGTGGAGACAGGAAATTGGTTCACCCTCCATCCAGTCAGCCAAATTTGGCAGTGACCCTATTTAGATTTTACTTGAAGATTGGGCATACTTAAATATCTGAGAATTATTAACCTCTGGTAATTAAACTTGAAAGAGAACATTCGACAAGAAAAGCATCTGATTGTTGTGCTCAATTTGGTCATTCTAGTTTCACTGCTTTTTTACAATGTTAATTTTAAATTTATAGAGAGGAAAGATATTAGTAGTTTAGTACTCAACGATAGGCTTTTTATGGACAGATTTAGGAGGTGCAAAGACATGGACTGATTGTATATGCTATCTTTGTTTATCTTTCTTTGCTGTCTTCCTGAAGTCACTGAGTTGAAGAACAATTTCAGATGTGTGTTAGTAGCTTAATGGGTACTCTGGTAGTTCATTGTGATGAATTGTTAGCCTATGTCATTGTTAATTTTCTTTAGTGAAATCTGACCACTTGCCTGTGCTACGATTCTGTCCTCTTTTGGTGATTTATTTTCTTCAATGGATGTTTGAATAAACTACATGTGTTGATATTCTTCTAATCAGAGGAACCGACATTGATTTTCCTGTAGTCGCTCAGAACTTACTGGAGTTGTGTACTCGGGAAGTATTTTTTATTTTTTATTTGATATAATATCTTAACATATGGTACATGGTGGTGAATGGTTCATACAAACTAGATAGTGGAGTTAAAAGAGTCATGCTGATAAAGTGTGATTTGGAATTTTCTTTTTATATTCTTTTTCCAGAAGCGAGGTGCCCAACTTGTTGTGCTTGAAGGCAAACGTCGAGAAGTATGGGAAAATACTTGGTCTGAGTCTTGCCTGGATTTGCATCTCATGTCCTCAGGTGCTGCACGGGCAATGGTTCATGCCTGGTTGCTTAATATACGCTCTATTGTCTATGAAGGGCATGAGTTGCCAAAGCTGCTAAGGTATTTCTGTGTCCATAATTAATTAGATTTCTGTTGGTTCCAATTATATGTTAATTGATGGGATTGCTTGGGTTTTCGTTGATTTGCAGCATCTTAACTGGGTGGGGAAAGCACAGCAAAGTAGTAGGCGATGGTGCACTTAAGCGCACAGTTGAAGCTCTGCTCATCAGCATAGGTGCACCATTTCGGGTTGCCAAATGTAATATTGGGAGGTTTATATCAACAGGATCTGTTGTGGCTGCCTGGTTGAGGGAGTCAGGCACACTAAAAGTGCTGGTTCTTCAGGATGACAGAAATCATCCAGGCAGCACAAGGTTTGATTTTGTTCCAAATTTACATCAAATACCATTGTAGTTATTGATGTATCATGATAAAAGATTTTTGTCATGTGCAATAAATGTAAATTAAAATTGTGTTTTTCTTTTTTGCTTTTTCAAAATTCTGTGTGGCTTTCTGTGGAAGTGTGAGTGCCCGTATCCATATTGTGTTTGGTTTGGATTATGTCTTGCCAATTTTCCCCACATACAACAGTCTTATTGCTGCGACTATTTGAAAGTTGGGCGCCCACTAGTTTTTCTTCTTGTGCGCATCACTCGCTCTGGTTCAAATATTTCGTTATGTTAGACGCTTCAAATAACGCTTGTGCTCTATTTCCCCAGATAATGTTGATTTTGCTCTTAAAATTTACGTCAGTCTGTCCTCTAATATAACCTGTGTGATATGAACAAATATGAAAAGGAAACGGAATTGATTTTGTTCCAGAATTGCCGCATAAAAAAAATGAGATATCAAATGAAGATGGTATATAGGGTTTGCCAAAATGGGTCACTTGATCAACTTTAAAGATCAGGGGTGCCTTAGTTGATGACATCAGCCACAGGCCCATAGCCTATACTATAGATTGAAATTTGGATCAAGTTTAGCCAAAGTGGTTTGCCAAGGATTACAAGAATTCTCGTTCTAATCGGGGATAAACTTGATAGTTGATAATTTTAGCCCCTAACGCAAGGAGGTAAATGGGTTTCTCCCTTTGGGATAAGGCCTTATTAGAAGTTGTTTGGCTAAGCTTATTTTAAAAAAAATATAATTAAGATATTTTTGGAGTTTATAAAAAATTATATTTTATATTAAAAATTATATTTTAAATATTTAAATAAAATAAGATAATGAAGTATGTTAAAATTTTAAATAAATTAGAAACTCCTTACTTTTTTTAAAGGAGGAAATTATAAACTCATCTCTTAAAATTTTTACCAACCCTTGTGCATCTTATAATTTTATAATATTTTACTAAAATATTCTAAAAAACTTGTAAACTACACCCTCTTAGTCCCCTTTTCTCCAATTGCCTATTATTTTTTCCTGGGGTATGGTATAATCAATCTTCCCTCAGCAGTTGATTGTTTAAGAAAATCCGTCACTTGTTCCTAGTTTTGGAAATATACTCGGAAAGGATACTGGAGGCATTCCAAGGAAAAAAACCTTTGTGTTTAAGAAATCTATTAATCAATCATAGAAATGACTAAATTCTAGATTATTGGTTGTAAGAGGGATAAATGTGAGAAATTCCTTGCAATATACATAAGAATGCCCTAAAAGAAGTGTTTGATGATGAAGTCAAAAAGCCAAACAACAATTCTCAAATTTACAAAGAGGGGAATTATAGGGTTGGTAGCTTGAGTAATGGAGTATGTGTGGGAAGTAGGAGGCATCGTTCATATAGGATTACCATTTCAACTCAACTTGGTTTCTTATAAAATTAAAGCTCAAACAGCTTATACGATAATTGTTCAAATTGAAATAGATATGAAATTTTAATAACAAAAATCGATGAATAACTGAAACTGAAGCCATCAAGATAACTAATGATCGAAGTGATCACTGTTAATATCCGTGCACCTATCTGTGGTTTCATACATAATTACTTGATAGGAGTGTCGGTGCAGGTTGATAAGTGAGGTTTCCATTTTCATTGCTAAGTAGTATTTTTTTGTCGGAAGGTTAATCTATGAGAGAAGAGTAGTTAAGTGCAGAAATATCATGTTACAGACACCTAACCTATTAATTAAGGCTACACAAAGTCATAGGGACAGAAATGAAGATGGCCATGGTTGAGCGAAATTGATCAGTGAGACAGGAAAAATTAAGGTGGTTGAGAGTTGGATTGCAATAACACAAAATCTGCACCGCCACATGATCGAATGTGCAAGGTAAATGCGAATTTGACAATCTATGTGCTTTTAGCTTAAATACAGGAACAAAAGTCTCTGCCTCAACTGCATGCATTTATGAACCATCTCCCTCTCGTACCTTATATATACCATCAATCAATTAATGAATACTACACAGCAAGATTACATTTGCTACTCTTGGGTTGCTCCATCACATTTCTGAGTAAAAGATGGGGAAGCCTTTCAAAAATGCTGGGGTGTTTGTTATGATTTTGTTATTGGGTTTGTTCGTGGTGCAAATTGCTGATGGACGGAGGATTGAGAAAGAAACATTTGGTGGAGGTGGCCTTGGTGGTGGTGCTGGGGGTGGAGGGGGATTTGGAGGTGGTGCTGGTGGAGGTATTGGAGGTGGTAAAGGTGGTGGACTTGGAGGAGGGGCAGGTGGAGGTGGTGGCGCTGGTGGAGGCCTAGGGGGTGGAGCAGGTGGAGGCATAGGAGGTGGTGCAGGCGGTGGTGCCGGTGGAGGAATAGGAGGTGGTGCTGGGGGTGGTGCTGGTGGAGGATTTGGTGGTGGTGGAGGTATAGGAGGTGGTGCTGGGGGTGGTGCCGGTGGAGGATTTGGAGGTGGCAAGGGTGGTGGGGTTGGTGGAGGTGCAGGGGGTGGTGCTGGTGGAGGATTTGGTGGTGGCAAAGGTGGTGGTGGAGGTATAGGAGGTGGCGCTGGGGGTGGTGCCGGTGGAGGAATTGGAGGAGGTGCAGGGGGTGGTGTTGGTGGAGGAGTAGGAGGTGGTGCCGGTGGAGGCGTAGGAGGAGGTGCAGGGGGTGGTGCTGGTGGAGGAATAGGAGGTGGTGCTGGGGGTGGTGCCGGTGGAGGATTTGGTGGTGGGGTTGGTGGAGGTGCGGGTGGTGGAGCTGGAGGAGGCGGTGGTTTTGGAGGTGGAAAAGGGGGTGGTGGCGGCTTTGGTGGAGGAATTGGAGGAGGTGCAGGGGGTGGTGCGGGTGGTGGAGCAGGAGGAGGCGGAGGTTTTGGAGGTGGAAAAGGTGGTGGTGGCGGCTTTGGCGGAGGAGCTGGAGGTGGTGGTGGATTTGGCGGAGGAGCTGGGGGTGGTGGAGGTATTGGTGGCGGACATTAGTTCGGCTTTGTTATGCTTGTTATAGGACATAATAACGTCCAAAAGCAGTCGACAGTGCATGCATGGCATGCCGTTCTCTATTTCCGTAATCTGTAATAACTCAGTTTTCTTAAATGAATTGAATAATGATATAAGAATTACAAAGTTGCTCATGTGAAAACAGTGAAATTGTGGTGCCCATGTAGATGGTTCCATCTTCAATTTCATCATTAGAGAGGCTCTCCGTCTTGAAATTACTAGTCTGAAAATTTAATCATATCACAGAATCATGAAAATTTTCTATTTTTCTTTGAGCGAAAAGAGATGAGATTCGGTCCAGCCACATCAAGCTATCCCTAGCAAAAGCAAACGACCTTTTCAACCCAATCCCACGAGATGGTATCGGATCCCTCGAACTGCTAAAAGGACAAGAGGAGCTAACATTTGTGTAATAATAAATGCTTCAAAAGAAAGTGAAGACATCATTATTATCAATAATAAATGGCATACATACTACATAAGATTCAACACATGAAAAATCATTAGCATTGCAGAGGAAAAGGATATTTCTGTAAAGCCAGACCACTTGTAGCGCGCACACACACTCACACACGCATTCTTTTTGTTTTGTTTTGTATTTTTTTTGTATTTTTTTTTTTTTTGCTCAAGTGTACTTATTTTTTCTCTTTCTTATTTGGGTTGGTGGGTTGGGGGGGGGAAGGGAACTTAATACAGAAGGAACAAAAGAGAGAATCTATTCTTCAAGGGTGAAAAAAAGCATTATTTTTGTTGGATTCCAGTCTAAGACCATTTTTGGGATCACAGGAAGGAAGAAAAGGGGGAAAGGAGTAAAACATTTCACGTACGAATGTGTATAATAAACTCTTTAAGTTGTTAATTTGGTATTGTGAGGGAAAGAAAATCAGACAAACCATACAAGGATTGAATTTCTTCATAATTTTCTATTCTCTTCTGTTTTTTGTGTGAACTGTTGAGGAATTTATAGGCATTTCAAGTTGTATAAGAAATTAGTGATGAGCCACAAAAAGGAATGGAATGAACATACCAAACAGACACAAAAAATAAAGCAAAAGAGAGAGGAAATATACCCCTTGTAAAGACGCAACTTGATCAAGATCATCTATATATGAATGAGCATCTTTTGCAGAGGAATATTCGGTAGCTAATGGCTAAAGACGACTAGAACTGGAGATTCTACTCTTTTTTTTTTATTTAAAAAATTTCAGTGAGTGCTCACTTTTTATTTCTACTAGAAATAAAAATAATTATATCATAATTATGATAAAATGAAAAAAAAATATTCTTTCATTTCCTTTACCTATTATTCTCATATTTTTCCCCGTTATTTTCATATGAGAGGCAATTTTTGGACCTTTTTCGCTATGGCATGGATGACGAATAATGGATGATTGATATTTTACATTTTTCAACTCTTCACCTGCAACTCAACAAATTCGGGGATTCAGTCTAATTCGCTAAGTGCCAAAATTCGGGGTTTGACATTATCCTGGATAGCTAAAATATATCCAATAACATGTAGTCCAAATATTTAAATATAGTGCATTTGCATGTGATAATGTCAAAATAAACCATATTATCTAATAATAGATAAATCCAATTAATTATGCAAGGAAAAAAAAAAAAACAAGAAAAAAAGATTAATTTTATTTGAATATGAATAAAGTTCCCAACAAATGCTACATTAACAAAAGATTCAGAAAAACTGTCACATCCCAATTCAGGACCCAGTCATTTATGATCTTTACAGAATGCAACTGGGCTAAAAAGGCTTAAAAGCCTAATGACAAGCTTGTAGAGTTTGATTACAAGTTTGCAATGCCTTGCCCATTTTAGGCCCAACAATATCATTTTTCAGATTTGATCATATTAAATTCTTAAAATTTAAGTAATTTGTATATAGTTACCGAGTCATGCACATGTTTGGCACATTTCTTCCTGTAACTTTTTATAGTCACAAAATTTAATTTCGAAAAGCATATATAAATGGTGAATACTGAATATTAGTATTATTACAGCGAAATCAAGCTTGAAAACATTTTGACTCAATATATATGTGAATATATAAATAGGTTGTCGTATATATGTATGTAAAAATGTATGTAACATAAGTTAGAAAGAGCAGTACAAGTTCCACATAGTTTTCCTATGTTCCAGAAAATACCCCAACTTTCTACCATGTGGTTAGTCCTTGTGGAAATTTTGGCATACCTTTAATTTGTTTGACTAAAAAGTAAAGTGAAATACTTTAATTTCAACTGTATAATTATGGGCTTGTTCGACCATATAATTATGGAACAAGTGAATTGTTATTTATGTATATAACTTGTAGGGAGTAGTAGCAAATAATAAATATTTAAAGTTACAATTTAGGTCCCCCGTGCCCAAAAACTTGACTTGCACCTCTTCAAATCCTTCAAGAAGGTTCTTGTTTCTTAATTTTTAGCCACTTCACCTCTACTTCTCTCTCTCTCTCTCTCTATCTCTCCAATGGAGATTTGATAAGAACAAGTATTTCTTTTCTTGGATTATTACACCAAATTATATTGTAATTTTTTTACGGAGTAGTTGCAACACATTTCATCTATTTAAAATCATTGTATGAAAAAAAATTAAATATATATAAAAAATATAATTTTGATAATTTAGATTATTGGACGAGAAAAACATAGTTCAAATTTAATAAATTTTATTTTATTTTTAAATTCGAATCATGAAATATGAAAAAAAAAAAGAAGAAAGATTGAATTTGAACCTAATTTTACGTGACTATTACTTCTAGTAAGATGATGAACTCAATGCATCCACTCATTTTCACTCTCATTTGACATCATTTTTCGTTTTCAGCGGCAGAGTGGGGGTTTGAATTCTGGTGGAACCTGCGGCTGAATTTCGGTATGAAGCAATCACTGTGTCCCCAGTGGGACCCTACGACCGGAGTTTAGTATGGAGCAATCATTTTGGAAGCGGCTCCTTATACGCAGAAGTGTACAGTTATGGGGGGAATCTGTGATCCAATTTGAGGCATATCCCGCAATTTACCTCCTCCTAGGTGCTTGGGCAAGTGGTTAGGAGGTTCAGGACTGACTGGTGTAAGTCAGAAATTTGGGTATAAAAAAAAAAAAAAAATTCAAGAAGACCAAAATCTTTGGAAGGCCCCAACCTGGAGTGGAAGGCTTTAAGCATTGTATTTAATTTCGCCAAATCACAGCTGATTCAGCCACCCTCCCAACTACCAATATTAATTTAACAAATCATATATTTAATTTGGGCCTATTATTACACAATTATACAACAAAAAGAAACTTGGAAAGATCATTTAAAAGTATACTAAGATTAACAGAAAATGTAGGTCATTCTCTTCAAAGCAGTGATTGGAGATTCTAAAAGTACATTATATTATTTGAAAATGTTATCTGGATTAACCAATAATTAGAGCTAATTGTAATGTATCAATGATACATGACAAAGCTACATACTATTAACTTTCCAACACATACAAAATTACAAAATTCAATCAATATATGACATATGAAGATAATATAGTGTGATTGTATTGGCAAACTTAGTGCAATGACTATTAATAAAAGCAATGAATATTTTCGAGAAAAACGAAAAATAATGGTGGCGTGAGAGTCAATATCAATTGACAATGTTTCAAAATGATTACTTAAATTATATTGCCATGAAATGCCATATTGATGCCAATGTGGGCTTGTCTCTATAATTTGTACATATTATTTTAGCAGTGTAAATTTATCGTTCAAATAACTACTCTTTATAAAATAAAATATTTAATTTTTATTCATATACTAAATTATTATATTTAATATTGACTGAATAGCACAGAGATTGTCGCAAGTTCATTGTATAAAAAGCAACTTTTGCCCATTTCCAAAATTATTAACTAAATTTCCTATCATGTTATATAATTTGATTTAAGATCTAATCGTTGGACGCTCCCTTGGTAATAGAAGGGAGTCAAATTGATAGTCCTCTATCATATTAGAATATTTTTGAATCCTAAATACAAATGAGAATTCACAATCTTTAAAAAAAAAATTAGAAAATTTTTAGATCACATGTCTAGAATCAAACAAAATATCAAGAGTCTGTTTTCTATTCTTCTACCCGTAAAGAATTCTATAAGGTATATTACTAAAACAGAAGAAATAAAGAGATTTGAAGTTTTTTGTTGTTCAGACAACACTCAAATTTGACTAAATTTATCATACATTATCAGTATGAATATTACCGATATTATCTTCAAACAATAGAGTAAAATAAATATAGTTAACGCAAAAAAATAATAATAATAATTATCATCTCAATAAAACTATTTCTTCTTTGTTACGTATACAGTAGAAATACACATATATTACGGGAGAGCAACGTTATATATATATATATATATATATCATTTTTTAACATTTAAAAATCATGAAATACAGAACCCCCAAAGTTTGGTTAGAACAAAATTAATGCAAGAAGTTTCCAGTTCTCACAATTTCCGTTGTCCACACATCACCATTTCCTTCACTCATTCTCCCATATTCATCCTCGCAACATTTTTCTTTTTCTCTTGATAAGACCCTTCACCCAATTAAATTTTTATTCCCCCACCACCACCTCCAACCATCAAAAAATTGGAAAATTAGAGAAACAAAAAATAAATGAAAAATGGTGGTCAAGTAACAAGGTGGCAAATTGCAGGGGGATGCATGGACAAAAGACATACATGCAGGCATCCATGGATGGTCATAAAATCTATGTATTGTTGGAGGAGAAGGTGGCTCTGTATATGAATTTCTACCAAGTCATTTTCCATGGACGCCACTAGTCCTTTGTTTTTCATGTTGAGCTTTCAAAAACCATTGGATATGGCATAAAGGAATAAGATAGAAGAACAGAGCATAAAGCGCCCCCGACCCAGAAAAATACCCAAATTTCAGACTCCTCACCACTCATCACCAACCGTCCAAACCTCTTTATCTCTACAGCTTTCCTATGATTCTTTCTTCTTTTTTAATAAATCAATTTCCCACCCCTACACTTTCTTTTTTCCTTAGTTTTATTTTCCTTCTCCAACTCTATATATATCTGCCTTCGTTTCATATTTTTATACGTGTCTACACTGTAAAACAGCTCTCTCTTTTCAGTGCTTAGTTTTGTCTTTCTGAATTCATGCACAAGATTTCTTCTTGCTCAGCTTTTACTTCCACAGAGTCCCTCTGATTTCTTCTCTCCAAATTCTGTAATTGTTGCATATTTCTTATTGCAGTCCCTTGGTTTAAAAAGAAAAAAAGAAAAGAACAAAGAACTGTTTTTCAGCCTTCTCTAGTTTACACTTCCCTTTTACTGGTGTACCATTCTGTGGTCGATACAAACTCAGTTTCAGTTTCTGATTTTCAGGTTTTTTGAATAAGCTTTCCTGTTTGAATTCACAGTCTCTGTTCTTCCCCTGCTTTCCTCTGTTTTTTTCCCATGGCACCCCCAAATGATCCGGTAAACTCAATTTTCAGCGCCCTGATATCCAGCAAGAAAGACAATTTTTTTGAACTTCTTGATGGAAAACTCTCCGTCAGAAATGTTCCATTACTTACTGAAATTCCAAACAATGTCACTTTCAAAAGCTTCTCTTCCGTGTGCCAATCCTCTGAGGCTCCCCTTCCCCTGTTCCAGCGCGCCGAATCCCTGTCTTTCAAAGGTGGATTCCTCGGATTCAGCCAGCATGAATCCGCGGACCGGCTAACAAATTCCCTTGGAAAGTTCACTGGCAGGGATTTCGTTAGCATTTTCAGGTTCAAAACCTGGTGGTCTACTCAGTGGGTTGGGAAATCAGGTTCGGACATACAGATGGAAACACAATGGGTAATGCTAGATGTACCCGAAATAAAGTCTTATGCTGTCATAATCCCTATAGTTGAAGGAAAATTCAGGTCAGCCCTTCATCCTGGAACTGATGGCCACATGTTAATTTGCGCAGAAAGTGGTTCCACTCATGTGAAAGCGTCATCTTTTGATGCAATTGCCTATGTTCATGTGTCTGACAATCCTTACACTTTGATGAAAGAGGCTTATACTGCTGTTAGAGTTCACCTCAATACATTCAAGCTTATTGAAGAGAAATCAGCACCACCCCTGGTGAATAAATTTGGTTGGTGCACTTGGGATGCGTTTTACTTGACTGTGGAACCTGCTGGAATTTGGCATGGAGTAAAGGAATTTGCTGATGGAGGGCTATCCCCGAGGTTTCTGATTATTGATGACGGCTGGCAAAGCATCAATATTGATGGACAGGACCCGAATAAGGATGCCAAAAATCTTGTGCTCGGGGGAACTCAAATGACTGCCAGGCTTCACAGGCTTGATGAATGTGAAAAATTCAGGAAATATAAGGGTGGCTCAATGTTGGGGCCTAACCGTCCCCCATTCAATCCCAAAAAGCCAAAGATGTTAATTTCTAAGGCTATTGAGATTGAAGTTGCTGAAAAATCCCGTGACAAGGCAGCTCAATCTGGGGTTACTGATTTGTCTCAATACGAAGTTCAGATTGAGAAACTGAAGAAAGAATTGGATGAAATGTTTGGCGGAGAAGAAGAAGAAAAGGGTTCAAGCAAAGGCTGTGCCAGTTGCTCTTGTAAGTCTGAAAACTTTGGAATGAAAGCATTTACCTGGGATTTGAGGACAAATTTCAAAGGATTGGATGATATATATGTTTGGCATGCATTGGCTGGTGCCTGGGGAGGGGTTAGGCCTGGGGCAACTCATCTGAAGTCCAAGATTGTGCCTTGCAAATTGTCTCCAGGACTTGATGGAACCATGACTGATCTTGCAGTGGTGAAAATCATTGAGGGTTCAATCGGACTTGTGAATCCTGATCAAGCCGATGATTTCTACGACTCCATGCACTCTTACCTTTCTAAAGTTGGAATTACAGGAGTGAAAGTGGATGTTATTCATGTAAGTAATTTATTGGCATCTTGTACTAAACTAATAGTGGCTTTGTTTAGGTGTCCTGACTGATTAAACCAACACGCTATTTTCATACAGACACTTGAATATGTTTCTGAAGAATATGGAGGCAGGGTTGAGCTTGCAAAGGCTTATTATAAGGGGCTGTCAAAATCTCTTGCCAAGAACTTCAATGGAACTGGGCTCATCTCCAGCATGCAGCAATGCAATGACTTCTTTTTACTTGGAACTGAGCAGATATCTATAGGAAGAGTTGGTAAGAAAACTCACCTTTTTCCTTTTTCCTTTTTCCCCTTTTCGTTCTGCAAACGTTCTGCTTGAATCAATTTATTTATCTATTTTTTTTGTTTTCATTTTTCCTTTGTGTATGTGTGGTTTGTGTTTTAAATAGGGGATGACTTCTGGTTCCAAGATCCTAATGGTGATCCAATGGGAGTTTATTGGCTTCAAGGGGTCCACATGATCCACTGTGCCTACAACAGCATGTGGATGGGTCAATTCATCCAACCAGATTGGGACATGTTTCAATCTGACCATCTGTGTGCAAAATTTCATGCTGGCTCAAGGGCTATTTGTGGAGGTCCTGTTTATGTGAGTGATTCTTTGGGTGGTCATGATTTTGATCTTCTGAAAAAGCTGGTGTTCCCTGATGGTACCATCCCCAAGTGCCTGCATTTTGCTCTCCCAACAAGAGACTGCATCTTCAAGAACCCCCTTTTTGACAGCAACACCATTCTCAAAATATGGAACTTCAACAAGGTACCTCCACTAAGAAAACTCAACTTTTGATAAAATTTTATCATACATCTCTGCTCATGAGTTTTTGTGAACCACCCTTGTTCCAATTCTTGGAATGTCTTATTTTAGATCATAGCTTTCTTTAGTCCCAATTCTAGGACTATCAGAGTGTGTACAATAACTTGTTTCTATGTGATCGTTCCACCTTTTCCTCTAATCAAATATGATTTGCTTCAATTCACTGTGATTTCACAGTATGGAGGTGTAATTGGCGCTTTCAACTGCCAAGGTGCTGGATGGGACCCCAAGGAACAAAGGATCAAGGGCTACTCCCAGTGTTACAAGCCACTCTCTGGCTCAGTTCATGTGAGTGACGTTGAATGGGATCAGAAGAATGAGGCAACTATTATGGGAGAAGCTGAGGAATATGCAGTCTATCTTAGTGAGGCAGAGAAACTATTCTTAGCAACGCACGACTCTAATCCCATTTCAATCACCATTCAGCCCTCCACATTCGAAATATTCAGCTTCGTGCCAATCAAGAAGCTTGGTCAGGGTGTCAAATTCGCGCCAATTGGACTAACCAACTTGTTTAACTCTGGAGGAACCATTCAAGGTCTGCTGTACGACGAGTCCATAGTCAAAATTGAAGTCAAGGGTGAAGGGAGTTTCTTGGCATATTCCAGTGTCTCACCTAAGAAATCATACCTGAATGGAGCTGAGGTGGTGTTCGACTGGTCAGGAAATGGCAAGCTAGGATTGAACATTCCTTGGTATGAAGAGTGTGGCGGCATTTCTAATATAACTTTTGTTTTCTGAGTGTGATGCATATGTTAAGAAGTGTGCCTGCTGCTACACAGGCTAAGTAGTTATGCAGTATTTCTGTTTTTGTGTGGTATTATTTTGGTTTCAATGCTTATAAATAATCTCCCATTTACAAGGCCAAAAGTTGCTGTGGGAAGGATATTCAGTTCAAAATTCTGTTGTTCAAGAATTGCCTTTTAAGCATTATTAATTTTCCTAATCCAAGAAATGCTATGTAATGCATAAGTATTTATCTTCATCAAAAGAAGTTTTGTGGTTGGGGTTAACATGCTCAGAATTACTTTTTTTATACTCAAAAGAAGTGGACAAAAAAGAAGGGGGGCGCCGTGGCCAAGAGAGAAATATTATGGAAATAAACATTATTTCATGTCCTTTATTTTATTTTGGTATTTCGTTTTTTCATTTTACATGGCTAATGTTAAGTGAATAATTTTAAATATTTCCACATATACGTGTATATATAAATTAAAACAAGTAATTCAAAATGAAAAAATACTACCTACTAAATTAATTAAGAGACCATAAAGAAGTAGGCTCTTAAAGCCAACTCTTAAAGATAAGCCTAGAAAATTACAAATTATTGAGGAATATGGTAGCTAGTCCCACAGCAATAAGCATTGTAAGAATCACAGACGGGTTGAGATTACCGTATTTTAGGGGAAAATCAGTCTCATTAATCAGTCATAATCCAAGTCTTTATCAAATGCTTATCAAGATTACAGCTATGGGATATAAGCTGCGTCTAAATTCGGTGCTAGACTAGATTCTTCGTTTATAGCTTCAATCTGCTATACGCTGTCATGACTTGTACTGAATCATTAGTGCATGGATAAGTATATATACATATAATATATATATATATATATTAAAAAATGAAATAGTAAAGAAATTATTTGTTAAATATATTAGCCACTAAAATTCAAGATTCAAAATAAATTATTTCAAATCACGCTCCGCACGTACATTAATTAATTAAAATCCATCTATTTTTATTTGACTTATTTGTATGGAAATCGTTCCATCATTATTTCAAATTAGATATAATCCAGATTTTACTCTTATTCAACAATAAACTAGCCCTATAAGTTATGTTTTTGCGATTAATGAGACATTTTCATGTCCAATGCCCTTCCTTAATTCTTTTGTAAATGAAACAAATTTCCACTCAGAAATAGATCCTTAATGTAACCTTATTCCTTGTAGAACAAAATTAAATAAATTTCATATGACATTAGGAAAATTTGAACAAATAGATAAAACATCATAATCTAAGATGAAGTGGCAGCCCAACTTTGTTGCCAAATATTGATCCATCACATTTATCTCGACATATAAAAATAATTCTTTTTAGGTGTTTCTTGGGTGTCCTATCATTTTTATACTTGTAAAGAATTCACATGAATTGTTGTAGCTTAAGAAAGAATTCACTAGAAAATACTTCAGCTAAAGACCATTTCTTTTATATGTGGTTGGTTTGTTTTGGTTGGTTCCTACTTACGCATACAAACTTAATTAAAAAATTTAAATAAATGCAAAAAAAAAAAAAGGGGTAGGTTTAATAGCTAGAGAAAATCTAAGCACATTTTAAGAGTGCACTCAAATATTTGTTATGTGGTGCTTCCCTAAGTGGTGCATGTGGCTCATTGCGTCTTAGTTTTGAATCATATAAATATTTTTTTAAATGAAAATAATTACCTGCTCTGCCAGTGACTCTACTTTTATTTTAACAATTGGGATATAATATAAATATTCAACTGCATACGTGTTACATAATGTCTGAGGGCGCTAATTTCGTGCAATTCAATAAAATGTGATTGCTCAACTCGATTAATTAATTGTTAGATTAAATTTGACAATTCTTTCCTAAATCTTGTAATAATAAAGCACAATTAGCTAATATAGATGGCAAGATTGCAGCACGTTTGAGATATTTCTTTAGAACTTGAATTTTCTATGATTTATATAACAATATGAAATAGAGTCAGGATAAGAATGTACTGTTGCAAAATGTAATTCAATTATACTGAAAAAATTCGTTATAAATTGTGATTGTAGAATATCTTTACATTCTTTTGTCAGTACCCCATTAATTAAGAATCAAGAGATTTTTATTTTTTTATTTTTGGTGGTAACTATCAAGAGTGTGTGAATAGAGCATTCCATCCATCAAGGACAGAATGAGATGTGGACAAGAGACTCGAGTCTTATGAATTTAGTTGATGGTAGTGACTAAAAGACCAACACCTAAACACACACCTGGAGAAACATTTGATGAATATAAAGGACTGACTTGGTCTTAACAAAATCTTGATTGGATATAATCAGCAATTGTCGGCTACTTCTTGTCGGTTTGAAGTTGATCTGTTCAGAGAAAAGTGTTTCATTATTTTGATAAGGATAAAACTTTTAAGACACATTACGCATAAACCGACCAACTGTCTAAAGCCGCTTCCACGAAATATGCATTCTTATGTTCAGAGGGCCAACCGCTCAATTAACTAACTTAACCGTCCGATTGACTGGGATCATCTCCTCTTTCTAAGTCTATCATCATTTCTCTTATGTCTGAAGATACGGCATTGATTTTGCCTAAAAATTGGTCCAACATTTTAGGGTGTCTCTATCAAATTGATAGCTTTCAAATTTAGTATTTATTTTAAATTATTTTGTAAATTATTATGATGAATTTTGAATTTAATTATTTGAAATTATTAACTTTATATCACTTTTTTTAAATATAAATTCACAGCTAAACCCAAAATCTAAACCATTTTGAATCTCTCTCTCATATTTGTACACAAAACCCATTTGCTGTACATGAACACAAGGAGCAAATTGGTTTTAGATGAGCCTCATACAAACTTCAGATTCATGGAAAATTCCATCCCCGACAACTCAACAAACTAATTAACTTATAAGTATGATTAAATTTTTTTTTGCACTATAATGTGATCACAGAAAAAAAAAGTGTAAAACGCTTGCCCCGGGAATTGCGTGAATTTGACTAGATCTGGTTAGGGACAAAAATTCATCCGTCAAAAGTATAGTAACATGAGTTGTTTAATCTTAAAATTACCTTAAATTTATTTTTATCTTTAAAATGGAAAGTAAAAGCGTTTCTTGCTCAACTTGATTTTACACAGATGCTTTAAGACGTCAGAGTCCTATCTACTATTCAGAAAAGCAAGATAATCTCTACCCCAAAATCAACAATAGTACACCTGTGATGATGGTCAATTCGAGGGAATCAAGAATTCAAGATTAGATGAACCCAATCTTGTCAGTTTGTACCCTCTCCAACCTTCCAAGGAAACAAACAGATTTTTCCCACTTATCCAAATCACCAAACACAATCCCATGAAAAGTATATAACAGACGTTGAGAAGTGTATCTTCTTTTCTGGTAGGGCCTCGCCGACCACGGTTTTTACTGAAGAAAATTCAATGTTAGAGGCATACCAAATACAACTACTGCCACTAAATAATATCGCTGTGACTTTGAAAAAATGAATCAACTATTGACATCATCGTGCCATTTTTAACGAAAAAAGGGAAATTACTTTCTGATTATTCGCATAAACTAGGATCTATAAACTCAAAAGAAATTAAGTTATTTTGCAAATTAATAAGACAAAATTTATAAAATCTTATCTGACAAAAAAGAAAGAAATCGAACCTCTTTGATAAGATTATTTATGTTCACAAAGAACCCTTAGTACGGAGGGGCTACTGACTTAACTTTTCTGGGCTTTCTTTTTTAATTTTTTTTTACAACAGGCCCATGTGATGAATCAGAAAAGGCCAGACGACAAGCGCATCGAACTGTGTTTACTCAAAAGGGGCGTATTGACAGATTGGGTTGTAGGGCTACAACAAATGGGCCTACTTAAGTGGTCTGAGCCCGAGTAGTCTTGTTCTATCAATTCATCTATAAAGTCAACTCTAATTTGATATTGTAACATACTGAACTTTGTTCCTTCTATTTGTGCGAGACTTAGTTAGGACTTGGGATTTGGTTTTTTATGGTGTAATTGAATATCGTAATCACAAAGCGCATGCATTATACCATCGTGCACAAAATGGAATAAGTTCGTGCGTGTTTGTGTGTGTGAAGTATTTGTGTTGCTTGTAATTGAGTGTTTCTGGCAGTTTAAAATAAAACAAAAAAATAACAGAACACCATATGTTCCAAATAGTTGCATTAATTTGTTAAACCAACTAGCTAATAAATTAATCGAACTACCATAATGTAATAATGAACTAGAAGTCTAGAACTACTTATTCATTTTTATTTTTTTTCCCAAAGCTTGATCCAACCCTATTCTCAAAGTTTCCAAACAAATCCTAATTAAAGAGCGAGAGATGCATTCGGTGTCTAGAAGTATACAAGGAAAAGAATACTAAATCCTTTGAAACCTTGGCAAAATCTACTACTATAAAATATGCTGAATTTAGTCATTATAATTCAATTATTATTTGAAAAGTGAAGACTCGAGAGTTCCCTTATTCTACGAAGAAACCAACACGCGTATGTATATGGATCAAGATCTTCCATCAGCTTCGTGCGTAGAAAATTACAGGCAGAACACCAATCCTCAAGACTTGGAAACCAAGAAAATATTTGGGGAGATTGAAGAGATAGAGGATGAAGTTGAAAGGAGATTCAATCGCTTCAAGAACTTCGACGTAATTAGCCATCCTCCATATGATCACCGTTTCTTGACTTCCAAGCACTACGACACGAAGAAGATTGTTTCAGGGTCTAGTTTCAGCCGAAGGATTGAGCAAGAATGGAGTCTTCTGGATAAAAACATCCCGAGTTCGATTTTCATAAGGTCATATGAGCAGAGGATTGATCTAATGAGGGCAACCATTATCGGTCCACCAGGCAGCCCTTATCACCACTGCTTGTTCTTCTTTGACATTATCTTTCCGAGAAATTATCCCTCTACTCCTCCAAAGCTTCATTACCACTCTTACGGCATTGATTTGAACCCGAACCTACGGCTCGATGGCAGGGTTTGCCTTACACTTTTGGAAACATGGTACGAACGCCTCAAACAAAATTGGCATGGAAGCAATAACAGAGAAAAGTGGAATCCTAAAGAGTCTAATCTGTTGCATGTTCTTCATGCAATTCAGAATCTGATCTCGCCCCAGTCTCCAGAGCCTTCTTGTTTCTACTTGTATGATAAATCGGAACCCTTGAAGAATTATAATAGGAGGGCTTTCATGTTAACGTGTGAGAAGATGATTAGGATTTTGAGAGAACCTCCAATGGATTTTGAAGGTTTTGTGGAGGGACACTTCAGGAAAAGGGCTCATCCAGTTTTGCTCAAATTCAAGGAAAATAAGTATGATAGTGAGTTTATGATCGATTTGTTTGTGAGTTTGTTCAAGGTGTTTGAAAGGAATGGAGCTTATTGTATGCACCATCTAGATTTCTTGAGATCAATAAAGCAGCAAACTACTACAGCAGATGCTGAAGCAAGAATCAGAAATCTTGAAGGCCATCAATAGATGAAGAAGCCTTGATTTCAACGTAAAGTGAACTTTGATTGTTACCTTGATCCAACAGGGAAAAGTGCGACCTTGATTTTACTGTTGATTAGAGATTTGGAAAAAGCTAATATTAGTTCCAGATTTCTGACTTGTTTTGATCCTGCAATTACTGTGCATAAACCAGATTCTTAACTTTGATTTAGTGCTTTAATGTTAATGTTTCTAGATTTCTCTTTTACTTAAGAGATTTGGATCTTCTTAACTCTGATTTAGTACTTCAGTGTGATGTACTACCTTCACTTCGTGGTCAACTAGAGATCTACAACAGTTAATATTTAGTGCTTCACTGTGAAATACTACACTGAAACAGGGTTCATTAGAGATTTAGAATAGTTATTATTAGTTTCAGAATTTTGTTCGATCCAGCAATTATTGTGCTCAGAGCAGCAGGACAATCAAAAGTCAACTGCTGCAAGAATTTGTTCAGGAACACTTGTAGTCAATTTCTATGAGCACATATTCATCACTAAAACATCGTACAAGAATGATCACTCAAGAAGAGATGAAGAATAAGAACTTATAGGCATAATCTGCCAACATATAAGATTTATGCAACAAACTTTCTTCTCTGACCACTCATAACACAGTTTTGAAATGTGGAACCACAGTAAAACAGGTTGACACAAAAAGAAACAAATTTTGAATTTGTTTGGGAACATAGCACAGATAAAACTATCTTGTTATGTGGATTTACATACAGTTGCATCCACAAGAAGAATCAATTCTTCCTAAAAATAGATATATGTAGTCTCTTTTTAGTATCAACATTTTGTGTTCGATAAGCCACCACAGATCTTTACATTATATCCCCTGCAAAGCTAAGTTCACCTCACTACAAAATTACATAATCAATACAACAAAGTGCAAAGCAAGTTTTTTCTTCAGCAGAGGAAACAATACATTTTTGTAGCATCCAAGACTGCAAATATGTACCTTTACTTGTTTGTTAATTTTGTAACATTACAATCAAATTCTTATTTTCCTAGTACACTCAATAAAACCGTAATCAAATTTGCAAATATATACCTTTACTTGTTTGTTAATTTTGTAACATTACAATCAAATGCTTATTTTCCTAGTACACTCAATAAAACCGTAATCAAATTTCCATGATCGAAATCCTTCACAAACAGAAAAGAAACTCAAATCCTATCATCTTCAGTGATTACCTATGAGTTCTTGGCAATTAAAAGCACAGAATATTCAGCTTCAGCGGAACAGAATAAGAGGCAGCTTAACCAATAATATTAAGATTTGTAATCTCATTCTAAAGGGCAAAACTTTGGAACACCGGATGCCATCTTCAACCTAAATATCTAATCCTCAGTAAAATTCCTCACGATTAGTATAAGAAAACAAATATTCGTAAGGAAATTGAAGATCATATCACCACAGGCACGGCATATTCATATTAATTAATTCTACAAAGAAATGCAATTTCCAAAATATATATTCCCACAGAATCAGAGAACAAACCCAATTATTTAAAGCCCTCCAAAGACAAAGCCTTTCTTCTGCTATGGAAGCTGAGATTGATCCTAACTGGTAGATAAGAGTAGAAATTGAATAGGCAAGCTCAAGAGTAATAATTGGAAAAGACATATTACGAGTTTGTGCGTGAATCTAACATTGAATTACCAAAAGGGAGAAAATTTGTCAATTAAATTGACTATTAAAATCAGAATCCCCCATTATCGGTACGTGCTAAGGACGTTAGATTCCCGCACAAACCTGAAATATGGCTCTTCTATCAGTGTTTCCATCATCCACCGGACAAAGAGGCGAAACGATGTCGCAGGATTGCTGCAGCCGGCTGCTAATTTCTCAAGTACAAATGCGAAACCCTCAGCCTGACTTTTCCATTTATGGTAATGGGTGTTGTGACAGATTTTTGTCGGCAGATTAACTTTTTAGCCTTTTAACTTTTGAGATTGTGTTGTTTGGTCCTTAAACTATTAAGTATACTAATTTGTCAACTGCATTTTAAAAAGCATATCATATTATACCTACTGTCTACTACGAGACAATAGTTTTGTTTTTTGTTTTTCTAATTCAAATTGCAACTATAACAACTGTGAAATACCTTCAGTTGTTTTTGGGTGAATTGTGTTGGTAAACTTTTTACCTATCAAGTAGTATTATTAAGATAATAAATTAATTGATTTTGGCACCAATATTTCCCCTATAGCATAATTAGTATATTTAACTCAATTTATGAAAATAGAAAAGAAAAGATAGAAAAGGAAGAAAGAAAAAACATGGTAGAATTTTAACACAAAAGAGTTAGTCGTGTTCCACATTATATATAACAACTCTTATTTGACCAATACTAATGATAGCATGCTGGTAAATTCCAAAACACTAATTCGAACTTTTTATAACTTACTTTAAAAGTTTTTGCAAATTTACCATATCTAATGCAACAACAACAACATAAAATCCAATATATCATTAAAGAATTCAAAAGGGACATTATAAATGATATATAGATCTAATATTGTCGAAAATATACCAATCATATTCTATTAATAGTTGCACCTTTTCACAGGGGACAAACATCCTTAAGATTTTTGCAAGTGAACAAATTGTCGAATTGAACCAATTTTTTTTTTTTTTATCTTACTAGTAGATTTTTGCATTTAAAAGTATAGGGGCTGAAACGTATATTTGTACTAGTTTAGAGGCTTGAAAGTCATTTACCTTGGTGCTGTCTCTTCACTCTATTTGACCCCAAAAGTAGTCGGTAGTCGATTCTTCTATGTTAAGCAAAAATCAGTTGGTTTTCCCAAAGCAGAAGCAAAATGCTTCATAAAGACCAAAAAAAGCAGGCTGGGAAAGTCGAAAAGAATATTCAAGTGTAAAACCCAATCCAATGGATTACATCCTTATAAATCCACCTTAGCGAGCCCAACGAAATTAGTTGGGTTACCCAATTATATACTAAAGTATCCAGATACCGTCCGAGTCCAAGGAATCGAAATCCATACTTGGATCCGAATCTGAACTCCATTGGATACTTTGTGTTTTTATTCGAATTTGAATCCCGCAAAAGTTTGAGAATCCATATCCGGATTCAAATCCGAAACGAGAATATAAAGTATATGTATATTCTTGCACTAAATAAACATTAATCATACTTATCCATTCACAGAAAATTACTGTTAATTGCAACTTCACATAAGGATTATGAATAATCCTTGATATTCCTTTTTCATATAAGTAATTTCTTTAATATAATTGAATTCAGATCCTATAGAATTGGATCATGTAATATTGAATTTGGACTTACAAATTAAATCTTAACAAATTAGATTCAAATCGAAATTGAATAAAGATGGAGATTTGAAAATTTTAAATATGAGAAAAAATAAAGTTTGAGATAAGAAATTCAATGTTATTGCGTATCAAGTGTGTATCTATCTCTCTAATTCACACAAATGAGAAATGTTTCATGACCTTAAAAAATTGTCAAAATGATAATGCAAAGTTGAAAAAGAAAAGAAAAAAGAAAAAAAAAATTCATTCCACACCTAATGAAAACCAGAAAACATTAAAAGTATTAGGCCATAAATATTTGATTGAAAGGCATCATCTAGTCCAGTTACATAAGTAGCACGTGGTGGTTATCCAATTCTAAGTTCTAACATTGTTGGCGTATAAGGTAGGGTTTGATATATCATTGTGTAAATTAGCATATCTATGCCCCGTCAATTGTTATCCCAGAAAATAATAATATGTGAGACCCTTGTCTTTGAATTTGTCAGCCAGCCACTAATATTTATTACAAACTTAGCAAGAAAGCAAATTTAAATTATATATATACATATAAAGAATATTGCCAGCGATTGTGTGTTAGGTTAGAACTTAAGACAGAAATATCTTAATTTTGGTAGTTCAGAAAACGTTATCCCAAAAGCAAAACATTATTCTTTATTACACTATTTCCGCAACCCATGATCGTTGATGGAACCATATGGGTGGCAGATTCCAGACTTGAATATCTTTTACATTCTATAAATATTTTTATTATAGAAATAAATTTTTGTTCACCCCCAAACCACGGAAAATAAATAAATAAATAAATAAATAAATAAATAATTAAATAATTATCCATGCTGTCTTGTTTAAGCCGAAATCATTTGCGCCTCCTTCCCTAGCTACCTAATAATTTTAGGTGAGCCCCTTCAATTATAAGGGGAAAAAAAATATAAAGGGAGAATCTTTTGATATTTATTTTTTTCTTTGAATTTCTTACAAAAACAATTTAATTTCTGAAAGAAAAAAAAAGTAATGGGAACTGGGGCAGAGCACAAGTATTCGGATAGATAAAAAGTTGTTCTTTGGGACCCAAATATTGCAACAATTATATATATATATGTCTGTAGCCATACACGACTTTATTTAAAAAGTCCATATTGTGCCACGATTACATATTTAGGCACCATTCAATTGTTTTGTTTCTTTAGTTTTATTGATTGGTCTGCCTTAATATGATTAAGTTGCACTCACATTCAAGTACATGTGCCTGCATGTGATCTTACTGAAATTATATGAGAAAACGAAATGAAATTGCTATGCTATATAAATATGGAAAATAATTTTGAAACTACAAATCGAGATGAACAACTATTATTATTATTATTATTATTATTTTACTCCCAACAACTAATATTTTTCCTAGAATATGATGTAAATATTTGGTTCAACATGAAATCCCCCCAAGTGTAATCCAATATTTTCCTATCAACTAAAATACGCTATAAATTAAAAGTGATCCAAAATAAAAACATTTTTCTTCCATCTAACATATCAAATAAGTTTGAGACTATATTTTATAGTTAGGCTAGAAATAAAGAAACTAAAATATAACATGAAGAAAAATACAAATAGAAAGACATTATAAAAACCCTAATTTAGGGTAAGAGGATTTCACACTATTTTGTATTGTCATAACATTAGAAAGACGAAAAATAAGAAGTTTTGATATAATTTTTGTAACATATTATTAAATTGAGAAGAGTAGATTTTTGGTAAGAAACAAACTATTGTTAATTTAATTGTTAAGACTTTAAGGTGAAGGATGTGAGTGGTGGACTTAATGAACTTTTAATATGAGTAAACTAAGATATTAGCACCTTGGGTTATTAGTGAGATTAGAGTTTGGAAAAGGAAAGCAAGTCAATAATTTTGTGATAAATACAAAAACATAAATAATATGATTATTATTAATGTAATAAAGGGATGCATAATGATTTTAGATCAATATGAAATTCATAAAACAAATATATTAAAATATTCAATACCGTAATACCTCTTATCAAAATCTATAATTTTTCTTAAAAAAAATAATAATTTTACATTTTTAAAAAAACATAAACACCCCCCTACACCTTGAAGTTGATTTACACAGACACACACACAAAAAAAATAAGGAAATTCTTGTAATCACCTTTGTCCAAGTTTCACAAATATTGTATTTGTACTCAAACCTTATAAATGAAATAACAGTCCTTAACTTTACAGAAAAATACTAAAAAAATATAAATCGTGGATGGGTTAATATATAGTTCTGTGCTTCCATGGTGATGCCTTCAAAATTTTGTGAAACAGCTGAAAAAGAATATGCGCGCACGTTAAGATTCATCAACAAGATTTAAGTTCCTATATATCCATACGAGCAAAGATTGAAAAAGGCATTCTCAAAGAGAGAGATAATTAACACAATTTCTGAGAAGATTCATGTTTCATACGCACACCAAATTGAAAACAAACTATTACTTAAAAATAAATAAATAGGTGGATAACTAATTCTCAGAATATCATATTACACCATCCTTATCCCAACACAAAGATCTACGTCACCCCTTTTTGTTGAGACAAACGTTGGCATAAATCCATCCTAAGTCTAAACAATTAATGTAATAATAGACTTCCTGTTCTGAAACATGGGAGCCCTAACCACCGCCGTTCGCCGCCTTACAAGGGTAACATACTGCAGTAGGAACGGAGCCAAAAAAGAAAAAAATTCTAGATTTTAGGGTGGGATTAATTTTTTAATAAAAAATTAATGACAAAAGGACAATTTTATCATTATATTAACTAGATTTTAAAATTTAATAAATTTATTATAAATTTAAAATTTTATGGAGTTTGAGAGTTGCTACTGATAACCCCCAACCCCATCCTTGCAATATAGAATGGGTTCTCTACCACTCACATTGAGCTGGAAATTACTAAGAGAAATATTAATTGGCCAGGGAGTTCCTATATATAAGTATATGTATTAATACATACATATATATACTTATAGATACATACTTATACACACAGAGCTGTGTGTGTGTGTGTGTGTGCATTGAATTTGGAAAGTTGGGAAAGGAATAATCCAGGGTGTTTTTTGTGAGAGAGAAGTATGGAGAAGGTGTGATGAAAGGAAAGTTATAAGGTGGTGGTGGTGGTGGTTTGATAGGGAAGTGTTGGTAGTGAAGAGAATCATGTGGTTGCATGTGCATTAAGCTTGGAGAGAACATGCATGCCCCAAAGCTGCCACAGCCAGAAATCAATAACTCTTACCACCCTCATCTCACACATGCCTCTCTTACATTCATTGATCCCACTCCCTTGGAACATCTTCTCCAATAATTTGGCCCATGGACCCACCAAAACCAAAATTATCATAATATTTTTTTTATTTTTTTTTTAAATAAGGGCCATTTATTCTAAAATATGCCCAATTCAACTAAACTTTTACATATATGTGAAGTCTAAAAGCTGTAAACAATTAGGTGCTCTAAAATGTCAGGATGTGGGATGATACAATTGGCCAGAAATTTTTCAACTAAAAATAATAGGTGGAAAGGACCCACAGAAATTTGGCTGCCTCAAATTCTATCAATTCTATAGTCTGCAATGTTATCCTCAATGGCCACCAACCCCTCCCCCATGTCAACTATAAAAGACTCTCACATTGTGACACCTGAATGACAACTGAGTTTTGTTATCACCACCAATATTGGCTCAAGCAATTTTGCAAACACATATTAGATTATTTTTTCCTTTCTTGAAATTAAGAATTGCACTCTACAATTCTTCTATCAGGGGCATGGGCACTGGAAACTCTCAGCAGCCTCTCCTCCCATCCCTGGAATTCCTCACCAAAGAAAACTGTGAGTTCAGCAACCCTTTGTGGAGAAAACTACGTTTGGAATTCCAGTCAATGAAGAGCAGAAGGTGCAGAAGTATAGTAATGAAGAGAAGGGCTCGTTTGGATCGTTGTATTAGGCCACGAAATGCCATTGAAAGGAAGGTGAGAATCCTGAAAAAGCTGATTCCAAACTGTGAATCATCCATGGGAGTGGAAGGGCTTTTCAGGGAGACAGCAGATTATATTGTGGCTCTACAAATGAGAGTTAAAGTGATGCAGATTATGGTTAATTTATTGTCTGGTTCTGATGATGAGTGATTTTTATTCATCAGTCTATTTAAATTTGTAAAGGCTCACCATCATAGTCATTAATTCTTTTTTATTTATTCAGTCTTTTATTAAATATATTTTTTCCTGTAATATTTTACCATAGCAGCTGGTTTTAGAGAGGTCTAGCGACATGAGTTTATTTTGTTGTCTCTTTCAATTGTGTGAAAATGACTTGCAGGGGAAAGCGATTTGTTGATTTCACTATTATTACATTTTATAATAACTTCATTTGTTCTTCCTTTTCATATTTGCTGTTAGTATTTGTTGTATTTTATATAAAAAAACAAACTTGTAAAAACTGATATTGAGAGCCCAACTCATCTCTTACAAGCCCAACCATATGAACTGAAATGAGCCAGTTGTTTGTTCAAGTACAATCCAAAGCTACAGCCCATAACCAACATTATTAATATTTTTGGGCCACCATTGGGATAGGACCAGAACCATTCAGACATGGACAAAGTGGTCATCAAATATTTGAAACCACCAACATCGTCGTTAACGGGAAAAAAACCACGGTCCAATTACTCAATCAGCAATTCGTAGTAGATGCAAAGGGTGCATAATATGAGATGAGATGCCAATTACAAATTTACAATCAATATTTATGAGGAATAACATTCATTATGGTAAGAACAAAATGTTATATCACTAGTTGTGATGGACTAGCATTTTGTGAATGGCCCAGGCCCAAATATTGAGCCTGTCTGCAACAATTGCTCAGAAAGGAATGGGAGGCCCTACTTGTTCAGCTTGGTGGGCTTAAATTTGGGCCTCATTTTTTTTTTTGGTCGACATGTAAATGCAAATACGAAATGGTTTTATTACAGTCTTATTATTATTATAGGTGGGTCGACATGCCGCTTTGGTTTTCACATTGGTCGCCCAGTAAACGGTCAATAATAGCAGCTGCCTGTAAAAGTACAATATAAATTGCGGAATTAGAGTTCCCATGCAAGATGGATTTCAAATTAACTCTCATCTTTTTTTTTTTTTTTTAAGTTACCATATGCATTATATTGCACAAAATATATTTGCTTGCTCATACTTCTAATCAAAATTCGCAATGGGTGAGGGTCAAATTAAAATCCAACCCATTTAAAACGAATTTTGAGAATATAGCCGGGATTTCAAATTTAGTATTTTTTTTTTATCCAAATCCAACTTATTAAATATTTTATATATTAATATTTATCTTTTTAAATTCGATCGTTGTCAATAACGCTTTTACATTTAATTTTGTGAAAAATAAAAGGAAAAAAAATTCAATTCTATATATTTGACGTCCCATTCTTGAGTTGTATGTAATGATCCTCAAAGCTTGCTAGTCGATTGTTAATACCTCAACTCAACTTTTAGAAACGAATAACTTTGAACGATGTTGAACAAGATAAGCTTCAAAACTTGGGGCTGGTGAAAGAGCTATTTAATAAGCGAAGGACATATTATTTGTTTAGGTGGGATTAGATATAGAAGCAATTAAAAATGGTGACCAAGATTCTCAAGCTTACAATCCGCCTTGATTAAGGGTGTTGCTGCCTTCATCTACACTAAATTAATTAATAAATTCAATTTTGAACTAATTAATTTAGTGTTTTTGGTCCTGGATAGAAAGTTAATGTATGTGGAGACATGACATGTACCGTATGGAGGAAGAGTTGTCATATAATTTCCCCCTTTTTATGTTTATTAATGTAGTTAATATAAGACTCGTGACAATAGTCAAGTCTTGGGATGTGAGTCACGACACTTGACTCGGAACTAAAGATGGTGACTCTTTTACTACAAGACAAAACAACTTTATTTTTATGTGTCTTGTATATATTAAGACCAAATTTATCTTTCCTACTCTTCCAAACGTATCCTAGAAGCAACATGTATGTTAAACCTTGGATATCTTCAAGATTTTGAATTATTATTCATATTTGATCCGATTGTGACCTTCAACAGTTCAACGGGAAGATATATATGTGTCCAATAATCTTATCCCAATAAAGAAATAAAAAAATTTAAATGCAAATATAATAAAATAATCCAAGTGAGAGAGTGAAAATGAAAAAAAACAACTCAATATTTATAGTTCAAGAAGATTATATTAAAGAATATTTACTTTAACATCCCATTGCATATTATTGAAAATTGCTTTGAGAGCTTTAAAGGTACATAAAGCGTAAAAACAATTAATGTGTTAATGAACAAAAAAAGTATATATTGAATATATAATATTTTTTTAATAAAATAATTAATAGTTCTTTCACTTAATTCATTATTATTCTTTTCTTTTGTACCAAAAAAACGAAAAAAAAAAAGAAAAAGAATAGAATAGCCGCCCTCAAACTTCAAAAATGAAATTGTAAATGTAGAAAAGACTAACAATAATGGAAGAGAAATATTACAAGACGCAAGGAGCGTATAATACAAGCAAAGGGCCCACCATGAATATTCTGAAAACGCGTAAATATTGGCACGTGCTGCTAGCGTAATCAGACAGATCACCACCGTCGGGTGCCCACCCATCGCGTTCCACTAGGACCAATCTGCAATTGGATTATTTGAACACGTGTGTTGATAAGAATGGTCTAAGCCCAACAACCGCTGATCCAAGTACGGGCTGATGTCGACCTGCAGGACAGGTAGCGTGGCCCGGTTTTCTTCCACTTAATTTAATTCAGCTAAAACTTTGCTAATTAAGAGCATAAGTGTTATCATAATAATTAAATAATGATTCCACTAATCTTCATTTTTTATTTTGGTTCACCTTTTAAGATACATCCATTCTGATTGGCCTCCATCCACACCGTGAGATGTTGTTAGAAAGTTCAGGTAATGTTCGGTTTTATTTTCGATCATTTAAAAAAATTAAGTTTAGTGAGAATATATTTTAAAGAGTAAGATTGAAACGTATGAAAATAAAAATGTCTCTGGATATTATTTTTCTTTAATAGATATTTTGAAATTTATATATTTTATTTATTTTATTTTATTATAATTAGTAAAATATAATAAACTATAATTATTAAACATTGTAATGAATTAATGGTATTTTAGAGGAATAAGAGATACTATATTCTCAAAATACAAGTATCCAACTCGTTTTCATAAAATTAGTGTGAGAAAATACAATCAAACACAACTTTAATCTTTTTGTTGTGAAAAAAAATAAAATGTGATTTATTCATTTTTGTTTACAATTAGTATTTTATTAATATTCTTTAAAAGTATTTGTCAATTGCAAATGACATCCATTGTGACAAATTACATTGGGAGAAAAAAACAAACAAGAGAGGAGATAAAGAATTAATGGTTTGTTAGAGATGTCACAATACATTTAATTCGAACATAATCTATAACAAATACATTTAAAAGGTTACGTTATACTCGTTAAATTTATATTATTACAAAAATAAATATTTTTTTTTAGTAAGAGTATTGAGTGAGTATGATAATTTTCTTGAGATAAATATTTTTTAAATTTGGTAATTTTTTTTGAATTAAATAGTAATACTGTACCAATTGACCGAGTCACAAATACCACCTTTATACAAAAAAGTAAATTATCCACATATAATAAGATAAATTTAATTTGAACTTGCATAGATAAGAAATTTGTAATTAAGGCGCTCAAAAGTTCAAAATTTTAAAAATCAAAATCAATGGAGGCTTAACTTATTCTCAAGCGATTTGGTTTAGATTTTGCAGGCAAACCGGGGCCCATCATAATCAAGCAATTGAAGTTACATATTGGACAATTTCATGATTCTTAGCCCTGAACATACAAAAATAACCTTAGCCGCCTCCCCCCACCCCTAAAACCTCCAATCAAATACCAACAGCATCAACCAAAAGAAAAGCAAATTAAGTGACACAAGCGTGATTATCTCAACAGTGCAGAACGTTCGATGAATTGAAAAGTTGAATATGACACTTTGAGAGCGTGAAACAAAATACTACCCATCAGAAATTAGAAAAAAATATGTGAAATTTACAGATATTTAATTATTTTGAATTTCTACACCCAATAATATGCATTAATTATACAAATATTATATATTTTATACACATCTCTATATATATATATGTGTGTGTGTGTGTGTGTAAAAAGTTATATAAATGTATAGTAAAATGACTCAGTGCACACCATGGTAACATCTGCAGCATCCATGATCCCAATGGTATGTAGTATAAGTTTAGAATGGCTTTTCTGTTGTCCACCCAAGTACACAGCATAACAGTACTAAATGAACGACCCGAATTAACGTCGATTTGGACCCGAAGTAGAAAAAAACTTAAATGCGACTCTGCGAAAACTAGAAACTCTTTTGCTAAAAGACGTGCCGACAAGCAAAACGCAATTTGGACATCATGTTTTTCATCGTACTGTTTATAACCTAGTATTTTTAATTTGCTGTAATCATAAACAAATTACGGTTAAGACGTGTGAAAACTTCAATATGCAAATGAATAAATAAAGTAGAAAAGTGAATATCTTTACAAGGATACAATGCACATGCACACGAGCAAGAAATAGCACTTTGGAAAAGCCGCGGAGGAGGAGGAGGAGCTTTTTTAGCCGTAATCAGCTCATGTGTCTGTCGATCGCGTTCACACTTTAACCGGCTTACCGGTCAAAACTAACCTTTGAATTTGTCTACTGTTTTTTCCCATTTAATGCTGCCGCTGCCCTTTTTTTTCACCGGCTATTAACGGTCAACCTTTCTATCCAAGACTGTTCAAAACAATTTTACCACTCTCTGTCTTCTCTTTTTATATGCATAAGACACCTCTGTCTTCTGCTACTCTTTACAAGGTTTTTCATGCTCTCTCTCTAGAAGAGTGCAAAAGAAGAGAGAGGCAAAGAGATTTTACAGGAGAGAATAGAGTGTGTAAAGATGGAAGATCCATTCCCATCATCTTCTTCATTCTTGGATCATTATCCAACGAGCAATTCTACACTAACTGAGCTGTTGGAATACTCTGGAGGTGAAAAGGGCTGCTCATTAGGGTTCACGGAGTTGCTCAATATGCAAGACTTTGGCCCTTCGGTCTTTGATGCGTTGCAAGCCAGTGTACCTTCTGTGGAACCCTTGATTCATTCCACTCAGAATTCAAAAATACAGCTTCAGGATTCATCCGAGGTGTTGAATGCACCGGCAACCCCGAATTATTCTTCTATTTCTTCAGAATCCAGTGCTGGGCAGAATGACGAACAGACTAAAGAGGTGGTGGGTGGAGAAGAAGAGGAGGAAGAAGAGGAAAGCCAGAAGACTAAGAAACCGTTAGTTCTTTTTGTATATGGATATTTTTCTTGATAGATTAATAAAGACATGTGGGGATGTATATGTTTTGTGTGTTTTTTCATTTCTTTGACATGATGGGATCAGAGAAACAACTAATAATTACTTTTGGGCTATTTGGGAACAGGTTCAAACCCAAGAAAACAAGTCAGAAGAGGCAGAGAGAGCCAAGATTTGCTTTCATGACAAAGAGCGAGGTTGATCATTTAGAAGATGGCTACAGATGGAGAAAGTATGGCCAAAAAGCTGTCAAAAACAGCCCTTTTCCTAGGTAAACTTTAAACTAGGAAGTTGAGGCGATTTATTTTTTCCTTTCAATTATTAACTTACCCGCTAGAATATGAAAATTATGGTAGATTTGCAGCTTTTACCTTTTGCATTTAATATTCAGTGGTCTCCTGTATTTTTCTCTATGTTGGTTGTTTAATTATGAACCACTTTCTATAATTGTATTGTTCTTTTAACATTTGCTGCAGGAGCTATTATAGGTGCACAAGTGCATCATGTAATGTTAAAAAAAGGGTGGAGAGATCTTCCGATGATCCTAGCATTGTTGTGACAACATATGAAGGCCAACACATTCATCCAAGCCCACTAATGCCACGGTCCCCCGCCGCCGTCGCGCTACCACCGTATTCTGGCTTCTTTTCCGATGGCGCCGCCCCTTCCCCACTGCCTACGCAAATGGTTTTATCTCATAATCGACAGCATTTCAATCACTCGGTTCTCTTGAACTGTGGTTACACGGGCTCCACGAATGGCACTGTTAATTCGGCTGGAGTTGCACAGCACTTGCGCTTTTGCTCTCAGTCTTCTGCTTTGCTAACAGACCATGGACTTCTTCAAGATATTGTGCCATGGTCCGTTATTAAAAAAGAAGAGCAGTGAATTGAAAAGTTGATTTTGTAATATGTTTGTCTCCCATTACTAACTGTTAGTAGGAAAAGTTTGTAGATGAAAGGAAAACTCGATCCATCACTAGTATGTATTTTTTTTCAGCAAAGAGAATCGAGTTTAAAAAAAAAAAAAAAAAAAAAAAAGGAGATATAAACCTTATTAGTGGAGGTCTTACTATGTCTCCATTATCTTATAAAAATGATAATAGAGGGTAGTTTTTTTTTTTCCTTTTTGTTTTTTTGGCTTTATATTCTCTTTTTCTATAAAAATTGGTAATGCAGCTGTATCTGAATCAATAGGCTAAGAAACTTGAGGGTTTTTCCTTTTAATTCCTTAATCTTATATTTTCACTTTCATGTCTTTTATCTTTCTTTTTTGGAGAAAGGAATGACATTTATTTTTTGGCACTGGTGCTGAACTATAGATGCTAAAGGCTTGAGAAGCTGGATGCATGTATGTAGTGTCGAATATATATCATTTAACATCAAATAAAAGAGATGCATGTAGGATACATGAATGTCATAATATGTTGAGAATTCATGAGGCGAATGAACTGTGCTGTTTTTAAGTAATTTGAATATTAAGAGTGGTGGAACTGGCACAAAAGAGAATTGACTTTTGACAACTTACCTACCATTGTCGCCCAAATTATTTTTCATGTCCTCAAAATGTATTTGCGAGGTTGAATTAACTGAATCTTAGGGATGGTAACTTGCCACGAAGAATCACGCCAACACAAAAACAGAAGAAATCGGGAAATCGTTCTTCAAACAAGACGAGAGTCGGTGCACTTTAGATCATTTTTGACATGGTAGCCTTTACACTTTCATCATCAATTACATAATTTACATTCCTGGTGCTATATACTTCGGATAATAACATTCCTATTGTTGTTATACAAAGAGACATTCTTGCAGTTCTTACACTGCATATTGCATTCGAGAAATTCATGGTGTTCGTGTATGCCAAATGAATTATTATTTTGTCTAAGTACGAAACATTCAAATACGTCCACATTAGATGAACAGATTTTTATTTCTGCTTGGAGGTCATCAGCAGATGAGAATTATTCAACTCAACTGTGGACCATCACTTATTGAAACAGGGAAAAAAAAGAAAAAGCCATTAATGGCAGAAAAGATCATGACCAGCCTCCATATCCAAGTCATTTAATACTTGTTTGTAAGTCACTCCTACCCACCAAGACGGCTTTTGACTGCTCAAACAAAACGTAATAGATGCCACATTTGTCTGTACAATTGAAGGGCATTACTAATGCATGGAGACCTCTCATAACCAACCAACCCAAAGGGACTCTCTTATGCTTCTCAGAACCCAAAGCACAAACGCATGTCAAAGATGGGGTGCAGTGCATAACTGACAGTATCAACCCATTTGTAATTGGCATTTGCAAGAGGCATCGAGAAGCAATGGTATATTAAATTCAATAAATGACTCACATTCGAAAGGTTAGAGACATGTTGAAGTAATAGACACAATATAAATATACAAGTTTCAAAAACAACCATTATAAATTAGCATGTCTAGGTTGTTGAGCTTGTTAAGTAGCACCAAGGGTCCAAATTAAGGGAGAGCATCCATGTAAGTATAGTGCACATCTCTCATTTTCACCATTCAGTAAAATGTCACCACATAACTTCTTTCTGGTACATTGCTGCAGGATAACACAAAGCAAATTTTAACTTATCAAATGTTCTGATCAGTTAATTGACAAATTGGTAAATTTAGCCGCCTCAATATCGAGGTGTCTTTTATACCAAGTGAAATTTCTTTGCATAATAAACATATAAAATTTTGTGAACCACTTGTATCGAAAATTCTTACAGGCGCTAATTCATTTCTATGCATATTAAAAAATAGATGGCATGCAAACCAGTTCTTGGAAAATTCTCAACTTTTTCCCTTTCAACCACAACACACGCAACCATAATGTACTATATATCTCAAGAGAAATAAAAAGCAGTCAACTGAAAAACTAACCATTTCAGATGGAAGTGAGAAGGGTAAATATCTCAGGACAGCCGTGGTTCCAGCTGCACCTCTTGTTTGTGAGCTTCTGTGGCTTCAGCTATATCTTTTGTGCTTCAGACACCTCTGGGGAAGAAAGGACCTGTAGTTTTGATTCCTGCTGCTGTTGTTGCTGCTCTTCAAGATTATCAAGTTCTTGTTCATAAAGTGCATACTCCTCAGGCTTCTCCCACTAATGTCATATGATGGGACACCCATCACAATCCAAGATTAGTCTAGATCCTGGAGAACAGAAACATTTAGGAAAAAAGAAGAAATTCTTACTCTGCTATCACATGTTACACAATTATAATAATACAGGTCTCCATCAGGAGAGACATGCTCGCTCCAGTCACATTCTATAGTGTTCTCTATCTCAGCAATTGAATTGAATGCATGAGAAGCAGGTGCATTGCTTGACAGTATCGCCGTCTTGCATCCTGAATGTGAAGACTGCAAATATATACAATTGGTATTATTGACAAGATGGATTGCAGAAGTCAGAAGCAAACCAAAACTTTTCTTGACAAAGATGTTCCTCAAGTCACATTTCCCTCTTTCATGGCAAGACGAGAGAAGATGAAATTTCCCACAAGCCCACCAGATATGGAGACAAAACAATTTGAAGGTGCCCAAGATGACTGGAACCTATTATAAGCAGGCCCCTCTAAAAGATGGCTCTCAAAATGGAATCATTAGATAACTAGTCAAATCAATATCATGTAAGCATCAAGAACAAAAACAATGAAACAAGTTGCTGACTGATCAAATGCAACTCAAGTACTCAGGATTACAAGAGATTAAAGATTAGGAATACAAACGCTGGCATGCACCAATAATACAAACATGTAAGCATGGACTGCAATTTCTAAAGGGGCATCAACCACAAAAATAATTTAACAAGAGATTCTTCATTGTTTTCCTTGCTGGCGAGAACAGATTTGATTCCGTCCTTTTCATGCATATTGTTTTTTTGGGTACAGCACAAAACTGAGCTTATGCCTGAATGAAAGACACAGGTGTGATGCTGATGTAAAGTTTAGCTTCGAACTAAACCAAACTGATAAGTGATAAGACCTAAGTAACTGGTGAGTGAAATTTCAGCAAAAACAATTTTTCCTAGCCAAAGAAGTGGACAAGACAACAGTGGAGGTGACTGCAGCTGTGCTGCATTAACAGGAAGCTCACTAGGTTCAAATTGCTGTCACAACACATTGTTATTGCACAAAAGAGGTGCTCCACCAATTAAGAGCGAAATTTGCAAACATAATTGCCCACCAATACACTTGGAGTTATTCAGCCAAAGTAATAGAGATTAACTTGGACTTCTTACATAAAATCTGGTGGGCAGAGCAAGAGTTTTACTTAAATTTTAGACACAGATCAGACCAGAAGTTCTAGGTTGACTATAGGAACTTAGTTAGAAAACACCAGGACGTACAATTTCAACAAGACGTTAAGCTTACAGTAAAATGGGTAATATATCCCTTCCAGTGGTTATGGATGATCAGGAAGAATATGTTACCTTCATCTGCATTTCATTGGACAGCATATGCCCATTAGAGGGATCATTCAGATGTGGAGCAAGCCTGGAGAAAATCAAACCAAAGCATCGAGCTGATGAAGAATTTAACAAAGTCAAAGAGAAAAGTGATCAATGCAGACAATTAATATACATGATTACTAAGACAAGTACAGAGCCTAGGCTTGATCACTTAAATGAAGCTTTAAGCAATTAGAAGAGCCCGATACACACACTCACATATATATATATATATGTATGTATGTATATGACCTTGACTATTACCCCAAAACATTGCCTTGATACCAGACAGTTGAAAACCTTAAAATCCATTAGTATAAATAACAATACAAATACACAGGTATAAAATACAGAATAATATTTTGCATATAGTAAAATAACAATACTTCATCAAAAATAATTAAAACTTCAAGAAAAAAAAATTGTCAAGAAACTAACTTGATTTTACACTTGAGTAAAAAATTGATATATATGGTCTAAAAAAACATATAAAGTAGCGAATAACCCTCGCAAGGATATTTCTAAGAAAAAATCTTGAAGAACAAAGATTTCACTTTGTTCCTCTTGTCTTCTGAATGTCTTCTTATGGTCTCAGTTTCCAGACTTCCTCATGGTCAAGATTTTAAACTCTCTTCTTTCAGCAGTCCATTTTAATCTTCCATTCATCATCACAGAAATTTTCTTCAATCAATTATGTTTAGCCAACTTTTACTTTTGTCTACCAAATTTCCAAATTTTGGTTTTGTCTACCAGTTTTTTAGCTTTTGTTTTGCCAATCATCTTTCATTTTTTCGGAAAATTTGTGGATAATACTTCATAATCAATTCTTTTACTGCAATCCTATCTTGTAAATGTTGTTTGCTAACTTAAAATTGTTCTTAATGCCTGATCAGTTCTTTTTATATATGATGGATTTTCTCTGAATTATTTGACAAAAAAAAATTTAGTCCAATTGTCAATATTCTTGTTGACACACCATTTGATTTTTGCACTTTTCTGTAATTAAATAATTGTCATATTGAAGTCCCACAATTGTGTTCTTTAATTGAGATTTTAGTCTTAAGTCATTATGTCCTATAAAACAATAAGGTTAACTTGGTTTATTATTTCTCCATGTGTTAGATTTGATATTTCTCCCATGGTGTCTTTAATATTTTTCTCCAACTTATTTAATAAATAATTTTGGTAGTCTTGATTGAAAATTTCCTTCCAATAGTAATGATTTGCGGGTCAGTTATTTCATAGATTTTAATTTAAAATACATTTCTATACCTTCTAAAATATTGTGATGTTAGTATTTCAGTACTTATTTATTGGTACGTTTGAGAGCCTTTCCAACAAAGTTATAATTGGATATTATAAAGTTCATTACAGTTGTTATATCAAAGTAGACATTGCTACTGATGTAGGGTCTTTATAACTGAAATTTAGATGGACAAATTGCGAAATATATTTGAATTAGGAAAAAGTGCAAATATCAAATGATGGGACAACATGAATATTGACATTTCCACAGAAAATTCTATTATCAAATTGTTCAAAAAAAATTCATCATATTATCAAATGGAAATTAGTTAAGCATCAGGGACAATTTCAAATGAGCAAACAATAATTGCACAAGCAAATCATTTGGAAAAAAAAAAAAAACAGATGATCCTACTCATACAAAAACAGACCAATGACGAAGAAGTACCATCCACAAATTTGGTCCATGACAATGAGGATGATTGTCTTTGGGATATTCAACCCACTTGTGCAACAATTCCCAGAAATGGAAAGATGATAACAAAGCAAAACTTGAAAATTTGGTAGACAAAAATAAAAGATGATTGTGGCAGAGCAAAAGCTAAATATTTAGGTGGAGAAAATGTAAAAGCTGGCTAAAAGCAAATTTGATTGAAGAATATCCAACAAGATGAGGGGAATAATAAAATGGACTGCCAAAAGAAAAGATGCTTAAATCTTCACTGTGCAAAATCCAAAGTTGTTGTAGTCCGGAAAATTAAGGTTATGAAAAGACATTCAGACAATAAGAGTAGAGTGATTTCGTACTTCAAGATTCTCTTAGAAATATTCTTGTGAGGATTTTTTCACAACTTCTTTATTTATTTTTCTTTTTATTTTTGTGTATTTAAAATTGTTTAGCCTGTTATCAAGTATTTCTCAAGCATAAAATCAAGTTTCTTGACAAATCTTATTTCTTTTAGTTCTAATTTTCTTTTGGTTAATCGTTATCTTTACAATACAAATAACTCAATTTTGTCTTTTATTAAATTTATGTGTAATTCTGTAGTAATTTAAATTAACAAGGTTGAAGGTTTTCAATTACTATCAAATGGTGTCTGTATGTGTGTGTCTGTGTGTGTCTATTTACATAAAGGGAGAGAATCAATTGTTATACTAAAATGCTCAATTTGTCACGAAGAACTATTGGCTGTCGAGCAATATCATGTAAAAGAAGACATGTGAGAAAAATTGCACATCTCTTCATCATGAAAAAGTAGTACATAACATTGCAAACACAAGGCTCAGGCTCCACAAAATCTGCAATTATCATCAGAAAAACATAGGTAGCGAGGATTGTCAAAATATATGGTACCTTGAATCCCCTATCCTTGGCTTCTTGGGATCTGCAAACCGAACTATCAACGGTTGATCGCATCCCTAAAGAAAGAGTATCTTAGAATAACTTTTAAATTAAAATTAAAATTAAATTAATAAAAAAAAAAAAAAAAACATGCAAGCATAAAGGCTTACTCTCATCACATATGTTCCATGTAAAGCCTGAATTGCAGCAATTGCCATGTCTCTACAAGAAAATTGGACAAACGCACATCCTTGAAAGCCACAGAGAGTTCACATGAGGAGGAAATATGAAACATCCAATAATCAACAAGCAAGGATATGCAATGTATTCAAGAGCAGCAAGAGCAACAATAGATGAGGGCATCCAATGGGGACCAACATACAAAAAATGTGAAAAAACTGTTCTTTTCATCAATTCAAGCTTCATTTTCAGGGCATAGAGAATAGACAAGAAAACAAACTAGTGGAAAGGTAGGTGGCAACCACAATTCATTAGTCAAGTGTTTCTCAAGCCTCATGCAATCTGAGATTAATTTAGCAGAGCAAGAGAGAGAAATCACAAGGTACACACCACGGTTTTGCTTGAATTCATCCCGAACAATAAAAATCTCTTCAACTACACCAAAGGGGGAAAATATCTGGCAATAGAAACATTCACTCAGAACTTGACAACGACAGGCTTAAAAAGTGATAAGAAAACAAAAAAAAAGTCTATTTGAAGTATTTATCTTAATTTTAATCAAAAGAGCAGAAAAAATTTAAATTGCAACAAACAGGTCATTAGCAAATATAGGCACACTGCATGTGAAACCTCTTTTAAATGGGACAAGGAAATAGCGACCGGAAAAAACCGTACTGCAACAGTATGGATGGACAAATATCAATGAAGAAGCAACTAAACAATACATACTTCTTCAATTTCCCATTTCAAAGCTTGTCTATTCAAGCAGCCAACATACAACTTGTGGACATGTGCACCAAAGCTCCCTACAGAGAGAGGGATATCAGATCAGCAAGAGGCAAAAGAATTCTTTTTTAAGTCAGAAAGCATTGCAATCAGAAATACCGATGCATTTGTGATAACTCATATAAAGCGATATAGAAATTTCAATAAATGAATATTGGATGAGCAGTAAACGTACTATTCAGAGAAAAAGGCTGACATTCTCCATTCTGATCCAATGGGTTACTGAATATGAAATTTGATAGATCTAATTCACTCATCAACTTTCAAAACAATAAGAACAATGATGAAACATATTGTCACTCCACAAATGACAAACAGATATATGTCCCCCCCATCTATTTTAGCAAAGGTCCATTCTGTATAAAAGGACAAATAAAAAAGATATAACAAAATTTGGGAATACAAATGTATGACAACTATTCATCATTAAACTGACTAACTATATATTGAAAAGCATCAAAATATTCTCACTGTCTTTGAGCTATAACGTTACAGATCCGGAGCCTCTAACCATTTGTCGAGGAATTCAAGATATGTAGAAAGGATTTTGGCCACATTGAGTGTTAAAAACAATGACTGCTAATAAGCCAAATGTGGAATTCAGTAACACAATTAATTGACTTCTCCCAGCCCAGATGACACAATTTCTTAATCAGGACTAACATTAAGGCAGTTCAAAGCAACAACATTCAGAAAATAATATCTTGACATATCAAATCCCAAAGCTTCGCACCAGAAAATGGAAAGAATTTCGGAGACTGCACGAGAAATAATGCATAGATTTCCCTAACCGATATATGGGGCAACCGAAATTAATTGAAGGAAATTAAGTTTTGGAAACTGTTGTACCCTAAACCCTTAAGTAAGACTGACTTCAAAAGGCATTGCAAGAAATCCATGACAAACAAGACAGTAAGATTTTCATAGAGAAGATAATCACCTAGGCGTTCTCGTTCCCCTTCTGCATATTTAACTTTCATAGGAATCGCCGCCTGGATGAAATGGATATAAGAGAAATTAAATGTATTTGGAAAAAAAAAATTCCAAACTCTTGAAATCTGCCACCAATATGTGATAACTAACCCCAGGGAAAGTATATTGACTGTGAAATGCCCCAATAGCATGCTCAGCTTGATCAACTGTTGCATACTTCACAAAGCAGCACTCTAGAAGAATATGAAACTGAGAAACTTATATTTACGTATTTCCATATTGGAGGAAACTGTAAATGATCCTTCCAGGTTTTGCGACATGCACAAAGGTGAATATGATAAATAGCAGCACAAACAGCATCAGCAGGTAGATTAATAAGCAGAGAACACTATGGTCATGCATACAATAAGTAACAGCCTTCATGAATTGCTATTCTTACAACTTGACAATAGCAATCAGAAGTATATGCTTCTATCAAAAAGAAGGCATGGCAAAATGCATGCCATCTTTTATTAAATTTTTGGAGGATTGTTGCATGCAGAATTTACCAACTCCTAGGCATTCACTCTAAGATTTAAATCTTCTCAGAAAGAGTCTTTTGGGTCATCTAAACAGTTGAGAAAATCTCTGAAGGCAAATGAAACATATACCCTGTATACAGCTAAAAATAGGAGTCCCCCTTTCAAAATATTCAACGTTCTTTCTCATTTATTTATATGCTCCCCTGAGCATGATATATATTTAAGTATTTAATCAACCAATAGATAAAAGTTCTAGGGTACATTTACAAGGAGAAGATATCAACCAAAAACTACCCCGCAGCTAAGTTTTACTTCAACCTAAAAAACTGATGTCAAATTATAAAAAGACGTGCATTAAAATGGTCATATCATTATAAAAGCATGATGAAGCACTTCATCAAATAAAGATTTCCTATTAATTTCAAGTATAACGGATGTTCTCATGTTTATAAACCAACCGCACATTAAAACTCAGCATAACATTAAACTTAAAGTACACATTTTTATGACACCATTGCTTCATACCCTGCTGTAAACCAGTCCACTTATCCTTGAGAAGAACAACCTCAACAATACGTCCGTATTCTCCAAAAACAGTGCTAATCTGAATGTAAAAGATAAAGATCATCTATTTATAATCAGAATTGTTAAGCACACAATTTGCTAAAAGTCGCAACTTGAAGTCAAAATCGGACTAATCAATTTGCACAATGCAACATGACCTTCAACGTTATTTTAGGTCAGCAGTGCTACTTACATCTTGTTCACTAGCTGCTCTTGGAATCCCTACCACGTATAGCTTCACAAAACCGCCATAATCAACACCATCTGCAGAAAATTATACTTAAAAATAGCGATAAGACTAGGTTAAAAACTAGTTATTCAAAAATTAAAAGTTTTGCAATTACTGGGGTGAGGAAATTCTCTCTTTTGCCCCGAGAGAGGCAGCGACTGATTGGGATTGCTGTTAAGGTGGTAACCAGTGGACTCATTCGGCTCGCCGTTGAAACTGGGGTGGTGACGGTGGTCCGGTTGGTGGTGGTGGTGGTGACCACCGTGCAAGTGGTCTTGGCGATCGTCATAATGGTGATGGCCGCCGTCGGTAGGAAAAGAAGACGACGTAGCGAAGTGATCGGCGCGCCTCTCGCCTCCGTGTCTCTCCATCCAATTTTTCAATTACGGTAATTGCTATTCCAGCCCTAGAACGAGTTAGGACTTACGAGTTTAGGCTGTTTAGCCATAAATATAATATAGCCTTTTGTAGTCTAATAATAACTTAATTTCTAATTAAAATATTGTTATTAAGAACAACTAAGAAATAAATATTTCTAAATGTTATTTTCATTTTATGCAAAGTTTAAGATATTATTATCTTTAGTGATAGATCAAAAGAGGAACAGACAATGGTAATGCAAGTCTAACTAAGCTTTCCTGTAGTAAAAATAATGGTTCAGTATGCGTATTTGTACACCCAAAAAGTATTTGTACACCCAAAAAAGTAATAATGACATAAATTTAAGCATTGTTTTATGAACTCTGAAATCTGAATTGGTTTTTTAATTACTATTATTGAGTTTATGATGTCCTAAGGCTCTACCTTTTGTATATGTCTTTGCTTGTTATTCAGTTGCAAGTTCCTTTCGTTGCCGAATTTGCACATCACATAGCAATATAATAAATAATTTGAATTTTTTATTATAATTTGGTATATTATCTTATATTATATTGTGCCACACATGAGTCATATTTATAAAATATTTTTTTAAGTATACATTTTATATATATTATACATATGTAACATATATATGATATATAATACAAAATGTAACACAAAATTACAATATAAAATTTAAACTGCATAATAAAAAATGAATTGCACTACCTTTTTCCATACTAAAAAATAAAAAATAAAAAATTCATAATTACTGTAGAAGCCCAAAATTAAATTTACAATGCCCAAAGATGATTAATTTAATAGAGGCTCAAAGGTTAAATTAATGAGGCCAATAAAAATATATTAAACTCACTAATTCATGCAACCATAATATTTTATAAATATATCATCGATAATTACTTATAAATATCTAACTATTTGTTATGTCACAGACCAAAATCTTTCTACAATCACTTTCTTAGAAGAGGAATAACGAAAAAAATATTCAAAGTAATACCACATCAATTATAAAAATCAATTCCAGAAATTAATTTGGTGCTTGTTCATGATTTATTTCATCAGATGCACGTCATGAAGAACTAAAAACAAGTGCAGTCTAGACAAATCGAACATCAAATATTCAAATTGGGTCCTATAACAAAGGGACATTGGGTCGGTGCTTGATTGCGGTGGCCCATACCTCGGCCTGCCGGTTCAGCCCTACCAGGTGATTGTGTTGCCCCATGATCGAAGTTTTTGTCATGACTGTTTCTGTCACAGTTGTTATACATTGACCAATTTGTTATTTAAGATTGCCTAACTTTCTTTTTGTTTGAATGTTTCCATAACAGCTTAATCCAGCATGATTAAAAGCGCGTCATCCAAATGAGAATTAATTAATTTATTCATACAATGTTGGTAGCCCGACCAAGTTATTATTTGAAGATAAATCGTGCTACATTATAGCTACGGATAATTTGTTTTGCATTCATAATTTTATATAAGAAAAATTCATTAAATAAATTTATTCTACTTTTCAACTTTTGCCTTAGCAATAAGAGTGAAAGAACAATCTATCTTAATAATAATAAAAAGATAATTAAGGCATGACCGTGACACGTGTATGATATAGATGGATCTAAGTTTTTCAAGCATCAGGGAATGTGGGCAGTATAATGAAATTTTAGGACAAAACAAGTCCAACATAACCACCTCTGAATTAAGAAGGTTAACGGCGTAAAACTCTATTCTTGAAATCCAACAGCCAACAGGTAACAGTAAACTAAATTCTAGAACCCCATTGTACAAAACGGTCCGGCTCGGCTATCCTCGGACTACCCGACAAGCCTTGCCTGGTTGTTGCCTCTCTATGCTTCATGACGTCATTTCCCCCTTCTTGTTTTTTTATACTTGTCCCGGCTCATGTAAATATATACAAAGGGAAAGAAGACGGAAAATAAGGAAGGCTGAATATGGGGGGTGGATAAAATCTTTCTGGAAACTTCACAAACCCTTTTCTTCCATCTCTTCTCGGTGATTTTTCTGCCGAATTTAAGGTTTCTGCATATTGTTTCCTAATTGGTACGCCCAATTTCTTTATAATTTTGTCATGTTTTGACCTGTATATGTTTTTCTTTTTCTTCTTGGGATCGTCTTTCTACCTTGGTGGGATTCATATTTTGAGCTGCATTATTGTTTGAACAAAACCTTGATGTTGGTTTTATGTAATTGTTGTTCTTTTGAAGAAAAATGGATTAGGAATATCGTCCTCTCGTAGGTGCCTGATTGCTTTTCATATTTTTAATTACAGGATAATTGTGTTGCTTGAATTTCTGAGGTTTTCTGGTAAATAAACTCTCAAACTTTCAGAGCCCTGGTTGCATTTTGTGGTGAAAAAAGAAAATTGAAAATTGGGATCAGTTCATTGTCGATGCGCGCTGAGAATTTGGCATTTTTTGTGTTGTGCTGTCACGGAAATTGATTTCGCCATTTGTTGTTCGTCCCGTGATAGCACACTATATTGTCTGGACATCATAGACATATAATTGAGGGGGAAAACTTGAAGAATTGAGCAAGAAAATTATATATTTCATGGAATATGGAGTACAGTAACTCAAAAGAAAAAGAAGTTATAGTCGATATAGAGATTGGTGAGGCAAGTCATGGAGCTCATGTCAAAAGCGATTCCATTTCGGGTAACAAAAGGGGGAAGGTATCATTGAGCAAGCTTGTTGGTGGATTTTTGGGTTTCAATGGATCAGCCGTTGGTGAGCCCAGGATGAAGTCGGACGGCATTTCTGGAGGATCAGTAGAGTATTCACACGAGACAATGGAGTTGTTGGTAGATAAGAATCCAGTAGGACAGCAGAATCAGGGGCTTGTGCCACCTGTCGAAAAGGACAAGGAGAAAGAGAGACGGAAGGCTGGAAAAGTTAAGAAGGCTCCCAAACCACCTCGGCCTCCTAAAGGTCCATCCTTGGATGCTGCTGACATGAGGTTGGTTAAAGAAATCTCTAAGATTGCCATGAAGAAGCGTGAGAGGATCGAACGCATAAAAGCATTGAAGAAGATGAAAGCAGCCAGATTGCCATCACCATCATCATCATCATTATCATCATCATCCGGTGGCACCCTCCCGGCCATGTTCATCACAGCTTTCTTTTTTCTTGTGCTTATCTTCCAAGGTATATCATCATTATGGTCTTCAATATTTTCTATTGTCATATTTTGTTAAATACCTTTATATTATGCTGCTGTTCAAAACATCCTTCACAGTGGAAAGTAGATCAAGCATATGGTGTATGATCAAATTCATTCTCAAATTACTTGGTTATTTGTCCTTGAAATATTAATTTATTCCCATAGCTCATGGGTCATGAGTTGAATAGGAGATGTTTCAAAAGTTGGGTGAGTTGATGTTCCAGATGGATAGAAAACATTTTTCTCCAGTATTTCAGATTAGCAATTGAAGCCTGCATGCAGCTTTCTTTTGATTTTCATTATTAGTCTAAAAGTTCTCCTTTTCTATTGGAGGAGAATAGACAGATCTCAGTGTGCTGTACAGTTTGATTATTCATGTGAAGAGAAATTGTCCTGTAATTTGATTGTGTCTATTCTTATCATGTCATCACTTCTTCAAAGCTCTTCTGTGGTCTTCCCTTTTTGTCAGGTTGAACTCTTGTGGGGCTTGTAAATTTTCAAATAACTGGTTGTATGTCCTATTGGTGGTTGCTGAAAGTTTTGAACAGTATCATCTGCAATGTTTTGGTTTAGTTACACATGCTTGCTAATTTGAATTCATATTGAAGTGCTAAGCTCTCCTATACAATGAGAAATATACTCAGATTCGAGCAAAAATTGGTCTTTGTTGAGCAGTCGAAGTTGATCTCTTACTTCTGTTGAGGAGGTTGGTACGCTATGAAATGACTCCGGTGTTAAACATAGCTGACATTTGGATTATATTTGGTGTATTGAGTAGGTTCTGCATGACTTATGAAGATTAATAATGTTCTAAGCTTTAGTGGTTAATTGTTTGTCTGCAGGTCTTGGTTCCAGCACTAGTTCAAATTTGGCGCTCACAGGGGCTCCTCAGCCAGCACCAGAGACAACAGGCTTGACGTCTGTCCAGTTTTACAAAACTGTTCTGTCAGATGATGGTGCTGCACCGAGTTTTGTGCCACCAAAGTCTGTACCTCTTTTATGCCCCATCGTTTGTAGTTTTTTTTTCTTTCATCTTTTAAATAATTCAATTGATTGTTTGACTTTGTGGATGCAGATCTATGGAATAGCTCTCTGGTTCAGAGTTCAGTTCGTTGGAACATATTGATAGCAACTACAATTATCCTAGTAAAAGGAAAAAGTTTGAAGCTGCAAACATTGTTTTTCTTCTTTAAATGTTAAGAGATCAAACTCTAACTGAGTGCAAATATTTGCTCTGTGCATATTCAACAGTTGCTGGATTATTGTGCAGTTGTTAAAAGTTTATTTGCACAAGTTAACATATCAAATATCAAGGCCCAAGATAACTTATATATTAACTTCACTTTTCTTCTGCACAGCAGAGTAAATTTTCTCATATAATTTTTGAAAGTATGGTGCAATGGTATGTTAGTTCACTACTAGGTTACGATCCCCCGTGGCCTAATTTGATTCCAGGCATAACAATTTGCTAGCCATGGATGTTAGAAAAAGGGGACAACACAAAAGCCATAAATGATAAATCTCTTTCAATCATATTGCCTGATAATTGTGATCCTCATATCTATATTGTCTATTATCTCGTAAAATATTTTCTCTATGATATATTAAAATAAACACGAACACAATTGCTCATGTTTCGTACTTCGTAGATATAAATGCAAGCATATCAACTTCTAATTTTAATTTTACAAAATTCTCACATGTTTGATGGGGAATGACATTTGAATAGGGAATGGATACTTGAAAATAAATTCTTTAATTTCTTAAAAAATGAAATCAAGGTCTCAACGACATCAAGAGGTTATGGCTTTACGAATCATATATACTATTTATTAAATATATTAAATTTACATACTAAAATTTAAACATATACATGGACTAGTCAATATTTCAAGTAGATCTTTGAATCGAATCAAATAGGTAGATGTATCGGGATCTTTAAATCAGATAATGTGAATCTAAAATAGTTGTATCAGATTCAACTGACAGGCGACAGCAGCCTAAAGATCTTGTTGGGTCGCATTGGACTTTAGCTGGTGCGCTTTTCTTTTTACAATTTGGGCCGAGGCCCAAATATTTAAGGGTCGGTTACTCGATTACCGCTGGTAATTATAAATACAGAAGTCCCTCCTTCCCTTAACTATCTTCCCTTATATATACACAACCACACAAACCCTAACAATTCTTTCATTTTCTCTCTCTAGGGTTTTCTGTTGCCCATCGGACCTTCGAAATTAGCTTTCCGTTCTCCCAATTTCACGGAGAAAGTTTACACCGCGGAATTGGAAGAGAGAAATCTAAGGTAGATGGGAACGGAGAGGAAGAGGAAGGTGAGCTTGTTCGATGTAGTGGACGAGACGGCGGTACCGGGGAAGATGTCCAGGGCCAACGGCGTCGGCGGAGCGGCCACTGCGGTGGTTCCCTCTACGATAAACAGGTGGAATGGAAGGCCGTACTCTCAGAGATATTATGAGATTTTGGAGAAGAGGAAGTCTCTCCCTGTGTGGCACCAGAAGGAGGAGTTTTTGCAGGCGCTTAAAGCCAATCAAACCTTAATTCTTGTCGGCGAGACTGGAAGTGGTAAAACCACTCAGGTCTGTATTCATAAACCTGCTAGTTACGTAAATTCTTGTACACTCTTTGATGCTTGTTATATGCTGCTGTTTATTTGCTGTTGTACTATAGTTCATAGACCCCTATCATTAGGGATGTCCACAGTTGAGCGTAAGAATCTATGTGGATTGTTATTTGTTTAGAAAACCAACTGGATTTTACCGAAGCCTGCATTATTGAGAGATTCTGGCGTCCTTCTGCCGCACAAAGGAGGAGCCTATTTTTGGGTTTTTTGGTTTGCAATTACTGGAAAGTGGAAACTGTCCAGATGGGGAGCCACGTCTTGTTGGCTATTTTGCTAATGAGATGCGGTCCCCTTGCCACACCCTTTTGTTAATCTTATAGTCTCTGGCTTGCAATTGCCAGAAATAATTTTTTTGTTAAGACGTGGATTTGTTAGGACGGGTAGCCACATCTTGTTTGCTATTATGCTTACGAGAATGAGAAGTTTCTGGTGTATCTCCTTCTCACACCCTTTCAATGTAAAAGTTGCTTCTCGTCTCTTTGGTCCTTTTGTTTGCTCTTCACCTGCATTTGCAAATTTAGTCTTTTTAGTAATTGAACTGCAACCCCACACAACTTCTATTTGCTCTCCCACAGTAACTTTGCATGGAATTTTGTTTTTATCTCCTTGTAAGCTGAGTTTTATTTTCACATGCTGCAATTGTGAAGCCTGATGGTAATCTTATATGTTTGACTATGCAGCACAAGTGCCTAATAGATTGCTTCCATTGAAACGTTGACAAAAGGTTTCTTTGATCAAATTAATGGGCTTGATGATCAAAATTTTCACTTTCTGGTTTTTGTCACAGATTCCCCAGTTTGTGCTGGATGCTATTGAGATAGAGACTCCGGATAAGCGCAGGAAGTTTATGGTTGGATGCACTCAGCCTCGGAGGGTGGCTGCAATGTCTGTTTCGAGGAGAGTCGCTGAAGAGATGGACGTGACAATTGGTGAGGAAGTAGGTTACAGTATTCGTTTTGAAGATTGCAGCAGTGCACGAACTGTTTTAAAGTAAGCTTTTCATCATTGAGATTTTTTTTCCGTTTTTTCCCCCTCTCATGCTTCATCAGTTGAAGTTCTCTTGACTTGTCTTCTATGGCAATAGTTTCCTGATACATGTTCTTTATATCACAGGTACTTAACAGATGGTATGCTTTTGAGAGAAGCCATGACAGATCCACTCTTGGAGAGATACAAAGTGATAATTCTTGATGAGGCTCATGAGAGAACTTTGGCAACAGATGTTCTCTTTGGGCTACTGAAGGAAGTATTGAAAAATAGGCCTGACCTGAAAGTAGTAGTTATGAGTGCCACCCTCGAGGCTGAAAAGTTTCAGGGTTACTTTAGCAGTGCACCCCTCATGAAAGTTCCTGGAAGGCTTCACCCAGTTGAGATTTTCTATACCCAGGATCCTGAGAGGGATTACCTCGAAGCTGCTATAAAGACTGTTTATCAGATACATGCGTGTGAACCTCCTGGTGATATACTTGTTTTCCTTACTGGTGAAGAGGAAATTGAAGATGCATGTAGAAAATTAGCAAAGGAAGTAGCTAATGCTGGGGATCAAGTGGGACCAGTCAAAATAGTACCACTGTACTCCACACTTCCTCCAGCAATGCAGCAGAAGATTTTTGAACCTGCTCCACCCCAGCAGTGGATGGTGGTCCTCCAGGAAGGAAGATTGTTGTTTCCACGAATATTGCTGAAACATCTTTGACGATTGATGGCATAGTTTATGTCATAGACCCTGGGTTTGCAAAACAAAAAGTTTATAATCCACGAATTCGTGTTGAATCTCTGTTGGTCTCTCCTATATCAAAGGCTAGTGCCCACCAACGATCGGGACGTGCTGGAAGAACACAGCCTGGAAAATGTTTCAGGCTCTACACTGAAAAGAGCTTCCATAACGACCTTGTACCACAGACCTATCCTGAGATATTGCGGTCAAACCTTGCGAACACTGTTTTGACTTTGAAAAAACTGGGGATAGATGATCTGGTCCATTTTGATTTTATGGATCCACCAGCTCCAGAGACACTGATGAGAGCATTGGAGGTCTTGAATTACTTGGGAGCCCTTGATGATGATGGGAACTTGACCAAGTTGGGTGAAATCATGAGTGAGTTTCCCTTGGATCCTCAGATGGCGAAAATGCTGGTTGTCAGCCCAGAATTTAATTGTTCCAATGAGATCCTCTCCATATCTGCTATGCTTTCAGGTATGCAACATTACTCTTTGTTGTCTCAGTCGTAGGTGTTATCTCATATCTACAAAGAAGTAGATCCTCTTGGTCGAGTGTGCTTCACCATTTGTGAAGTTTATGCTCAGGTTGTCTTACATGCACAGATATGCTTCTGTGAGTTGTAATTGCAGATATTTAATTGCATACATGAGTGCAGAAGCATTCGTGTATGTGGTTGATATTTGAGTGTCTGTTTAGGTTGTCATCAGCATCTCTTGTCTGGGTTTCATGCCTCCGCTGGCATGTACCAAGGATTTCTAAGTAAGTGCTGATGCAGATAGTTGCAGTTTCTCAGTATTCTCTCATGAAGCAAATGGTGTCGTCTCGCCTCTATACATCTGCTGACCTTCCGTGGGCCTCCTCTGTGATAACCAATTTTTTCTCTAGTACCAAATTGCTTTGTCCGGCCTAGGGAGGCTCAAAAAGCTGCGGATGAAGCAAAAGCTCGGTTTGGCCACATTGATGGAGATCACCTCACACTGTTGAATGTGTACCATGCGTATAAACAAAATAGTAAGTAATAGATTCAATACTCGTCATTTGCTTCCCCTTGTTTCGCTATGCGTACCGGTTCTAATGTTTGCCCATAAATGTTAATTCATTTGTAGAGGAAGATCCACAATGGTGCTATGAGAATTTTGTCAATCATAGGGCACTGAAATCTGCAGACAATGTCAGACAGCAGCTGGCTCGGATTATGGCCAGATTCAACTTGAAGCTATGCAGCACAGATTTTAACAGCCGTGATTACTATGTGAATATCAGGAAGGCTATGCTAGCTGGATACTTCATGCAGGTTGCCCATCTAGAGCGCACTGGGCACTATTTGACCGTGAAAGACAACCAAGTATGTGCTCTTGACAATTCTATATGTTGCATTTGGAATGTCTAATATGTTTTGCAATCCTGATCTATATGTTTCCTTCATCAATATTTGATGGCATGAGTTGTCTTTGCAGGTTGTTCATTTACACCCTTCAAATTGCCTAGACCATAAGCCAGAGTGGGTTATCTACAATGAATATGTCCTAACAAGCAGGAATTTCATTCGTACAGTAACGGATATTCGTGGTGAATGGTCAGTTTTTGACCCCTATCTGACATGATTTTGTTTGTTGTGTGATGCTTTATTTTTTCCACTTTGATTTTATCAATATGTCTGTGCTGTCGCATATAAAAATACAGTAATTGGCGTAACACACAATATACACGTATATTCTCCTTGGGTCACGAGGGATTCCAGGATGTGAATGGTGAAACGAAAACCTTGGTGCTTTCTCCTTGCCCATGAAATCTAGTTGAGTAATGTCATATAATGTTATGGTGCATTCAACTCCAAGTGGACGAGGAATCAAAAGTTGCAAAGTGATTGGTCCTGTCCTAATTTTGAATTTCCCATATAGAATTTCATGGGACACAATTGAGTTCAATCTTGTATTTTCTTCATGGGACTTTTTCCTTCCCTTTGGGGGAGTGGGGTTGGTAATTTTGTTTCCAGTTTCTGCTTTCTATATCTTATTGTGGCCTAGCTTCAGAGGCTGTCGTCCTTTTAACTTTTCCATATAGTTTAATATGATCTTTTCCTCCTGTGAAGGTATATTTATATATTCTTGTTATCCTTGTTTCATGTAAATATAAAGAATCTTTGATAATGCTGGTATGGTCCCTTGTTGGAGTCCTTGTTGGTTTGATTTTCTAACAAAGATAATTGACTTTTAAAGAAAATCCGTGAATTGGGAAACGAGGGTGGCATAGGTGCCACATTGACCTCAGGTGGTTATAGGTGTGAGTCTCAGCAGAGTGATGCAGGATGGTGAGGGTATGATTCTATTTTATTGACTTCAAAAAGTCTGTAAATGTTCTCTTTGGCAGTTAATGCTTTGGCAGGTACTTGGTGTCAAATATGTATTTCTGGTGTATTAAAGTGGGATGGTAATTATATACTGATTTTGTCAGTAAATGGTTCTTTGATCTGCATGGTGCGTTACACTGTTATCATGAATTATATGTCAGTTTTAGGATCTGTCTGGATTTATATTTATTTATTTTCCATCCCTTTAAACTTTTGCAGGTTGGTTGACATTGCACCACACTACTATGATCTGTCAAACTTCCCCAATTGTGAGGCAAAGCGCCAACTGGAGAAACTGTATAAGAAGCGGGAGATTGCCAGGGAGGAGAGCAGAAATAGGAAGTGAAGAGATACACTCGGAGTAGCACCTGAAGATCTTCATGGATGTCTTGTAGGCATTTTTTGAGCACTTCCCAATTGAGCTTCAAGTGTGTTTAAAGTTTGAAGAATAGTGACATGTATTTTACCACATTCTAATCAGTTTGTATGGAGGCTAAAACTTTGCTCCCTGTGCTATGAGTTATACAGCTTTGAAGTTTGTGAACCCAGTAGTTATAAGTGAACAACTTTGACATCATAATTGTCATAGCCTCAATGGGAGAAGTAAAGTTGGACCGCGAAATTGTAAGATGCTTTAAATTAGGATTCCTTTGTAGAATAATCAGGCATATATAAACTGGATATGCGGTAAGTTTCTCAATCTTAAGCTGGCGTGGTATGTATATTAGCAAAAGAATTGAGGTAGTGCCGTTGTTGAATTGGGGATTTTTGTTGTAGAAGTTGCATAAATGTAGTACAACCTGAAACTTTTTCTTCTCTATTTTTATATGAACAAGATCATTAATCTTTGATGCGATTATCTTGAGTTGAATTTAGACATTGTGACTTTCTTATTTGATTATATGTGATATTTATACATTTTTCTAAAAACAAATAGACCATGCAATTTATCGCGAAGAATGAATGACTTTAAAGAGTTGGTTTTCCAACGCCTTCATGCGCCTCCAATCAAGAAAAGCAAAGGTGGAGTTGGTAGCATGGAACACTAGTCAATTCATTCTCATGATCTTGTTATTCTATTAATTTTTTAGTTTTTTTATTTAACTTTGAGTGCCCATATATCAACACCAAGGTGAAAGAAATGGAATTTGAACTTCGTCCTGGCCCAAACTTTGGAGTCACAGAATTCTTTGGTAATGACCCAAAAGAAATAAAAAACAAGGTTGGGCTAACTAAGCATAAATGAAATTTGAAGTCTTGTAGCCCAACTTGGAGTTTGTTTTATATGAATTCCAACAGAAAATATTCTTTAGGGGAAAAAACCTATCAAGCTAAAGCTCTCTTAAAACACTTGAGTCTACTCACACCCACCCCACTGTGTACGCAGTGTCTCTCCACCAAATCGCTCCTCCGCCGCCGGTAATAAAAACCTTTCTGCAATGTCATTTTGGTTTAAATAATTTTCTATTCAAACAATCATTAATCCTCTACCTTGGAATTGTTGATTTGACCAGTTGAGGCTTTCCTGCTCGGGTCTACTGGCGGCTACTCCTTCCTGATTCCGGTTACTCTGTCTTCCTTTCTTTTTTTCCTCATCTTCCGTGTTTCACGGTTTTGTTTGCTTCTTTTCTTTTCTGTGTTTTGTGTTGGTCTTTGCCTCTTTCTGTTCTTTTCTTTTTTTTTTTCCTTTTTATAAAAAAATATTAGTTCAGTCTCTAATTTGTTTCATATTATTGTTTTTGGTTGGTTTGATAATTTTATTTGTATCTTTTGGCGTTATAATTTTTCTTATTAATGTTAACTGGGCATGGAATGTGGTGGGTTAGTTTTGCATGTTATATTGTCAATGCGTACGGGTGTCCCGTATGGCTGTTTTCTGAAATGCCACAGTTTAACATCTCAGAGCCAATATTTCATAACCCACTGCATCAAACGTCAAGGATGGCTCAATTACATGCAATCTCTTCGTGTTCTTCCACCAATCTCCTTTTGCATGGTTCTAAAAGAGGTGGTATTATATATCTTTCTAGCTGCGTGTACAAAAATTCTTTTCCTTCTTACTAATGATTTTAAGTGTGTCAGTAATTTCTGCAAGTGTAGATTCAGCTCGAATTTACAACAAAGTTCACTGCCCCAGAAAAACGGCTTCTCAACAAGAGGTATTTTATGTATTGCCTATTGAATTAATCCATCTTCTATGAATGATATGATGGTGGCATTGTTGAGAATTTTTCTTTTTCTCATGCCAGCTAGGTGTGAAAGTCAGTGAGTTTCATGGTCTTGCAATCGTCCAAAACATAGCTAACTTCGGTCTCACTCGTGACCATCATGGTATCAGCCTCATTGCTTTATAGGGCCAGATTCCCTGTTCTGCTCGTCTTTGTTTCTTGTTTTTGGTTTAGTGTTAAGCAAAATTATTGGATTTTTTTTAAGGAGCAGTAAGAGTCCACAAAGTGGTCTTTTTTTTTTTTTTTTTTCTGGCGCGCTAATTTTATTTTATTTTTTTCTATTTATCTATACCCATAATGATGAGTGCATGTATTGTAGTAAATTATTTTGAAGAGAACTAAGTTTCTTAAGAGATTGCATGGTAATCTTAACATATGTAACCTCCAATGAATTTGGATGCAGCTATCCAAGCAGTTTTGGCTAGTGACAAGGAGGTGACAACTTCTAGTGGTGTGGATGGAAAAGTTTTGCGTAAAAAGTTGAACAAAGTGGTCCTGGCCTATAGTGGTGGTTTAGATACCTCTGTAATTGTACCTTGGCTTAGGTACGTTCGTTGATCTTTCTCTTGATTCTTCGATGGCTGGTTCTTTCCCTGTTTTCTCTTCTTCAATATATATGAGATTGCTTGGTGATATTTTAGTATATTACCCTTAAAATGCTTTATTGGTGTGTTTCTTCTATTGGATATGGTTGTTTGAAAAGTGGATATCTGATTTTAAATTCCTGCAATGCACATTTTTGCTAAATCATGGGATCATTCTTTTGCTTCATAAATCAAGTCTATATGCAATGAAACTCTCAAATCCACTTAGATATGTTGCTATCTTTGTCCTCACATTTGAGTATTGAGGCATTGAAATATTGCAAAAATATTTGAAGAGAACTGATAACTAGTGTTAGAAGAAAACACATCTTAGCTTTCTGCGCCAGATGGCTCTGAGGTTTATGCAACTCAATCCTTTCTTCTGCACTAAGACACTCCAGGCATATGAATTGCAATTTGTGCAATACCATTCTTGGGAATGAGTATGACACACCCCAAATATATTTTGAAAGTAAGGTTAGATGGGCCAACCTTTATGATGACTTGTTAAGCTGAATGCTTGGAATCATTATTCTTGGTGGTTGATTTTGATTATGTAATTATCTATAAGTACCTCAAGTTTTAAGAAATCTGAGATTGTATATATCAAAGATAAGAATGATTAATAGAAGGGAGAACTCTTTTCTTGTCATTGAACTGTACAACAAAATTAAGCGTAATTCAGTTCCAGAATCCATCAGAGATTGTGTGGACAAGCTTTTCATGGCCTGGGTACACATATTGTTCAGAGTGTTCCTTGTTTCTCACTGTTTTGTGCACTGCAGGGAGAATTATGGCTGCGAGGTTGTTTGCTTCACTGCAGATGTTGGTCAAGTATGTGAAAACAAATCTAAACTATTGCATCAATTCTTAAAAAGTGGATATTCGCATTGAAGTACTATTTATATAAAATGAGGTCACGCTTGCAATTATTTGTGTCGACTTTGAAAAGATTAGAGGAAGAAAAGGGTAGGCAGTGATGGTTTATATCTGTTTAATGCCTTGTGTTTGATCACATCCTATGAACTTTAGGGCCTACAAGAATTGGAAGGTTTGGAACAAAAGGCCAAGGCTAGTGGGGCATGTCAACTAGTGGTGAAGGATCTGAAGGAGGAATTTGTGGGAGATTTTATCTATCCTTGTTTACGAGCTGGTGCTATCTATGAGAGAAAGTACTTGCTTGGGACTTCAATGGCTCGTCCAGTTATTGCAAAGGTACTGGTTAAAGATTAAATAAAAAGATAGGTGGTATTTCATCATTGTTTCCAGATTTTATCTAACAATAAATTTGTCTATCTGGAATTAGATTTTATCAAACAATGAATTTGTCTATCTGGAATTCTATATTAAACTCCATTCGTTTGGTTATCAGATGAAATTATATCCCTTTGTTTCAAACTGCCCCTGTTTCCTGCTTGTATGTATGTTTAACCATATTAAATGTGGTAAATGACATTTATAAGTATGCTTAAGACTAAATAAAAAAGATAGGTGGGATTTCTACGTCGTCGTTTCCAGATATTATCAAACAATAAATTTGTCTATCTGGAATTCTAATTTAAACTCCATCCATTTGGTTGTCAGATGAAATTATATCCCTTTGTATGTATGTTTAACTAGATTAATAGTGGTAAATGACATTTATAAGTATGCTTATGGCTTTCTCTCCCATGCATAGTATTTAGTCTTGTAGAATTTTCAACTTTTGTTGATTTACTCTGTAAGTTGCAAAATCAAATTCATTGACAATGCAGGCGATGGTTGATGTTGCCAAAGAGGTTGGAGCTGATGCTGTTTCTCATGGATGTACAGGGAAAGGAAATGATCAGGCATGCTTCAGAACTTCTCTGGATACATTCTGATTTTCATTGAAGCTTTACTCTTTCAGCAATTTTGGTTAACTGTAGAAACTGTCATGAGCCTGCGTGTTTGTTGCAGGTCCGCTTTGAGCTCACTTTCTTTGCTCTGAATCCTGAACTCAGTGTTGTTGCTCCTTGGAGAGAATGGGAAATAAGGGGAAGAGAAGATGCAATTGAATACGCTAGAAAGCATAATGTGCCTGTTCCAGTGACAAAGAAATCCATCTATAGCAGAGATAGGAATCTGTGGCATCTCAGTCATGAGGTAATTGGTGATTTTCTGTGCCGGGAGCTTCAAAGCTTGTTAGTACTTCCCATAGTCATGACAAGGAAAATTTTAACATTTTCTGATTTTTACACCCTTCAGTTTTTGTTTATATATATATATATATTTATTTATTTATTTGTGGCACCAGATTTAAAATCTCTATTTTTTATTCTGAGATTTTCTGATCAAACTGCTTTCAATTCTGTATTTTTTGTCTTACATTCATCTTCTAAAGCAATGTAGAGCAGTATGTATGGACTTCAAGGGAAATTAACCAAGAGAAAAGTTGGATTACATGTGTAAGCATGTGAGCTAATTGAAGAGTCATTTATATTAGGGATGTATGTATGAGATTGGATTTAGATTCTTAATTCCTTTATGCCTGTGATCATGACCTGCAAATTGTTTTTGTCCTTGTCTATATCCAAATTTTAACGGGGGCTTGGTGCTATGTGATATTAAAGGGGGATATCTTGGAGGACCCAGCAAATGAGCCAAAGGAGGACATGTACATGATGACAGTTGACCCAAAAGAGGCACCCGATCAACCTGAGTTAGTTGATATTGCTGTTTTTTCCACTCCTATTTCTCGACTGTTTTCGCTTCTTCAATAGACCCCTTTTTCATTTCATATATCACGGACACTTTGATGGATTACATCTCTTTTTCTTCATGCCCCTTGATGCAGGTATGTGAAAATTGGTATAGTTGAGGGTCTCCCAGTTTCGATCAATGGAAAGGAACTCTCTCCTGCATCTCTACTCGCAGAGCTAAATGAGATAGGTGGGAAGCATGGAATCGGCCGTATAGATATGGTTGAAAATCGGCTTGTCGGTATGAAAAGCCGTGGAGTGTATGAAACTCCCGGTGGGACTATCCTCTTTACTGCAGCGCGCGAACTCGAGTCTCTAACACTTGATCGTGAAACCATGCAAACTAAGGATTTTCTTGCCCTAAAGTATGCTGAGTTAGTATATGCTGGCCGGTGGTTCGATCCACTTCGTGACTCAATGGATGCTTTCATGAAGGAAATCACAAAAACTACTTCTGGATCAGTTACTCTCAAACTCTATAAAGGATCTGTCAGTGTAACAGGCAGGGAAAGTCCCAACAGTCTCTACAGGCAAGACATATCTTCATTTGAGAGTGGGGAAATCTACAATCAAGCTGATGCTGCTGGTTTTATCCGGCTCTACGGATTACCTATGAGGGTCCGCGCTATGCTGGAGAAAGGCCTCTGATATGTTTAGAGTCTCGTATGTTCAGAGATCTATATTGTCGCAGTTGGACTGCCTCCTCGTCGGAGGGCAGGAACGATAAATAGAACTTTGGGCATATGCCTTTTGGTTCAACTTCTCTGCCTATGTGTCCAATATGTAGAGCAGCCTGTTAGTTTTACAAACTTAAGGGCAATTTGACTAATTTGGTATAATTAATTGTGTGAATCATTGCGTTTCTTCGAATCTTGAGTTTGATGGCCTTTCTTGAATTTCATTAAGTTCTTTTAACCAATACAGTTTCTTCGAATCTTGAGTTTGATGGCCTTTCTTGAATTTCATTAAGTTCTTTTAACCAATACAATGGCAAATGAAATAAAAAAATTCTACTTGTTTGGGCTTTTGAGACCAGGACCTTAATTGTGATTGCAGTAATATAAATTGTTAACTTCATGCATGAGCTTATTTCCAGTAGTGATATAATATGTGAAGGTTGAAGAGGGAGTGGGCATACCTTGAAGTAATTTACCATAACAACGATGTGATTATAATAAAGTTTGTTTTAGGTTAAAAATGATCCCAAAACTTCGGTTAATTCAGAAAATGATGCAGTGAAAGTGTCAAACTTTGACAATTCCAAATCCTAATAATATCACATACAACTGAAGAACTCTGATTTGTGTAGTTTATTTGGCATTTTGCATTTTAAAATAAAAAATTAATATTTTCTTAGCATAATGTACTTTAAGCAATTTTTAATAAAAATTGAAAGATAAAATGATCATTAACAGTTAATTTCCTCTATTTTCTCTTCATCTTCTTTTCATTTGTAATTTTTTAATTTTTTTAAAATTTAATATTCTTTTAGTTAAATTAGTTTCAAAAATCTAATTTTAATATTAACAGTAGTTATATTTTTTAATTTATTTGCAAAATAATAATTATTTCACACATATTTTATTGTTAAAAATATAACTTTTTGAAATATATAAAAATAAAAGGCGTAACAAAAATTATTTAACAAAAGATTTAGTTTTACAAATAAAACAAAAATTTGTAAATAGAATACCTCTTATTTGACAAATATTAGTTTTTTTATATTTTTGTAATATTTAATAATTATTTTTATATGAATTTGACTGTTTGGAATTTTATACCAAATAAAATACTTTACAAATCTAAATAGTCATATTCATATAAAAAAACAACCATTAAATACTACGAATATAAAAATAAAATATTTTATTTATAATTTTTTTTGTTTCATATGTAAGCTAAAAACAATCATTTTTTTCCTACAAATTAAGAAAATATAATTATTACTATCGTCTATTAAATAAATTTTCATTATTTTTTTATTATCATCTCAATAATCTATATTTTAACAATATTAATATATGTGAAGTAATTATAGTTTTGTAGATAAATTAAGAAAATATCATTGTTGTTAGTAATAGAATTAAATTTTATTGAACTAATTTAATTAAAATAATAATAATTTTTTTTAAAAAATAGCAATTTATATATGAAGGGAAGATGAGACAAAAAATAAAAAAAAATTAATAATTATTGATCATTTTATCCTTTAATTTTGATTAAAAATTATTATAGAGTACATTATGCCAATAAAATAATTTAATAGTGCAATATGTCAAATATTAAATTTTAGAATGCAATCTACAAACGAAGGAAATTGAAGGGTGAAAAGTGCCAATTACCCTTCTCAAACTTGGAGGCAGTGGCGCCTCCACTGGCTTCTACCACAAACAAGAAAAACAATGATATTACTAAATCTCCTAAATGTTGTTCTAATAGCTTTAGCACCGATCTATCTGTTTTTATTTCTTTGGTTAAAGGAAGACATTAATCATCAAGGAGACTATACTCCAGTGGCCGGAGGATAAACTCAGTTGGCTTGATGTAAACAGTAAGGATAATGTCGGAGTCCATATCAGTTATGCCATGGGCTTTTCCAGTAAACACCTGCTATTTTAGATTACCAGTCAACTGTCCATTTCAATGCTATAGTGACAGGTCAGGGAGCTCATATTCTTTAGCTCAACTGAATAAAGAGACTTCCATTCCAAATTCTCATTTATAACAAGGTCGCAGTAAATACAGTCAGTCTGGCTTATCTATTCCACGAGCAGAAATCGTACATTGCCAGCACGTGTTGGCGGAGACCGGAAAATAACTAAATTAAAACAGGCATTGTATCCTCAAGCCACAAAGTCAATATCCTTTCTTCATGCATGTTTGTTGCAGTTGTAAATTATCAATAGACTCTGCATGACAATGGAAAAACAATCGGCTTTTATTGAGTGGCTTAATAGTCCTCTATCAGTTGTGGTTAGGATTGTAATTTTATCAAGGTCAAATGCAGACTGAAAGTTGCCATATCATGACAGACTCGTTCCTCAACACTGCAATCAAAATCTTATAGCAGCTGAAGAAAGCTACTATCAGATTGTTAACCAATATGCATTTCAAATGAAACCGATTTTTCAATGTGCCATCTATGAAGTTCTCTCAGCCATCATAGAAGAGATGATAAGGCAAGACGCCAAAAGTCTTGGAGTCAGTAGATAGTTCCAGATGTTGACATTCCAGACTGTGAAAACTTGATCAGGATATGATTAACCAATCCTCATGTCATTCACTTGTCAGATTGACAAAAGATAATCGTAGCCCAGAAACCATTTGTATTTGAATCATGAATAATCCCTTTCGACGCACAGACTTATCTAATTACACGAGGATTAGATTCAATCCAACTTCCAGCCTTCTGTTTTCTAGCACGCCATTTTTGGATCATCTTATCCAGCTGAATCACACCATTCCGAACTCCATTTTCACCATATATCTTGGACAGGATTGAGTACACTGCAGGATGATCTTGTTCCAGCTTGCATATTCCATATGCCGCGGCCTCACCAAGCTCCAGGCAGGAATGTAAACCACAGGCCCCAAGCAATGCACCCCAAACAACCACATCAGGCTCAAAAGGCATCGCTTTAATTAATTCTTCTGCCTTTTCTAGCTGACCTGCCCTGCCATATAGGTCTACCATGCACGAATAGTGTTCCATCTCTGCTTGCATTCCGTACTTTGCTTGCATGGAGTCGAAAAGCTCTTCACCTTCTTTAACCATTCCTCCATGCACGCATGCTGAGAGAACATTGATAAATGAGATTTCATCAGGAATGATACCACTCTTCACCATCCTCTCAAACTCCTCCAATGCCCTAGATGCAAGTCCATGTCTTGCATAGCCTCCAATAATAGAGTTCCATGACACCAAATTCTTTGTCAAAATGGACTGAAATACACAAAATGCTGCATCTATATCCCCACATTTCCCGTACATGTCAACAAGGGAGGTTGTCAGAATCACATCAAGAGGAATACCAAACTTCAAGATACACGCATGAACCTGATTACCCATAACAAGAGAAGAGCAACCTGCACAAGCATCTAAAACACTTGAAAAAGTGTAATGATTAGGACGCGTTCCAGAGTTCATCATCAAGAGAAACATATCCAGAGCCTCCACAAACTTCTCACACTGCACAAACCCTCTCACCATTGCAGTCCAGGAGACCACGTCCTTTGCACTTAGCCTATGAAAAACTGCTGTTGCTTCACTAATCATTTTATTCTTCATATACCCATTAATCATTATACTCCATGAGAAAGCATTTCTCTTAGGCATCAAGTCAAAAGCCCTCTTAGCTTCACTTATCAACCCAAATTCCATATAACCCAAGATTAAAACATTGCAGGGCACCACATCTTTCACTAAGATCTCATCAAACACTCTACAAAAAGCATCACGATCACCTAAACCAATGTATCCCCTCATTAAGGCAGACCCTAGATAAATATTAAGATTAAGCCCCAAAAAGATCACAAGACCATGCAACTGTGGAATTAAAACATCAAACTCCGTATTCAAAAATGAGCTCATAAGTACAGCAAAAGTGAGCTCGTCCGGCCTCAAACCATGTCCGATCATCTGTAGGAAATACTGGTGAGCTTTCTGTGGGTTTTGTGCATCGCGAAAACCTGAAAGCATGGTGTTCCAAGAAACGACGTCTCTTTGAGGCATTTGATCGAATAATTTCTGGGCTTCTGAAATTTGGAGGGTTTTTATGTAGCCGTTGATCAAGGAGTTCCATGAGACGGCGTTTCTCGAGTGGGGATACTCGTCGAACAGTTTGCGCGCTTCGTTCACATTTCCGTGGCGCACGCATTCGTTAATTGTTTGGTTTAAGTTAACGGTCGTAAGTGTGTAAATGTGGAAGGGAGAAGCGCGAAAGAGAGGGGCTAATGTGCGCGGTAGGCGCATTGAGAGGATAGCGAGATGAGTGTGTTTGAAATGAAGCTATATATACTTTCTGGTTGACTGCTGAAACAACGACTTGTTTGACTTCATGAATTGGAGGGGGCAAGAATATAAAAATGGACCAGACATTTTTAAGGGTTAAATTTAGATGAATCACAGTTTGCCCCCTCAACTCTATGTATGGTATCACTTTGCCCTTTTTAAATTATTAAAAAATTCGTTTTGTACCCTTTAACTAAAAAATATAGTATATTTTTCAATTTCACCTTTCCTTTTTCAAATAATTGAGAAAATATTGAAGTTAAAATTATGTAACTTTAAAATGTTATTTTAACTTAGTAACTAATTTTAATTAAATCAACTATAAAATGACATAGTTGCATATAAATTTAGTTTACTACATAAAAAAATATTTTTTTAATAAATTATATTTATATTTAATTATCATAAATACTTATTAAATAATTATTACTTTCAAAGAAATTCGAAGAACCTTTAGATAAAAAGAGTAATTGTACTCAAAATCGATATAAGTAGGTAGATATAACTCTTTTTAAGGAATTCGTAGGCAATTATTTACAGAAAATGCAGGTCTTCTCAAAGTTATATATACATAATTCAAAGAACTTACCCTATGTTCGGACATTGAAGTTTAGTGAGTTAAATAATAAAATAGTTCTCACTTTAACTTATGTAATTTTGTGTTTTATTTTTGCATATTTCCTTCTCTTTTCTCACTAAATTCCTTCTTACAAACATAGAATTAGTGACATGCTCTTACATTCTCATTCTCAAAATTTAAAACTATTTTTGTCACATCGATTCTTCATTTTTCAAAAATAATTTTAGTTATACCAGTCTTATGACTATTAATTATCAACAAATATATATGATAAATAAAATTTTTAATTTATTAAATAAAAATTATTTTTTTTGTAGCTATCTCAATATAAAATTCAATTATACCACTTTTTAGTTGGTTTAGTTTAAATTAGTTTCTTTATATTATTAATTTCATAAAAAATATTAAAATTTCAATATTTTTTCAAATGATTTGAAAAGAGAGGTAAATTAGAAAACAAATTATAGTATTTTTCTTAATTGGAGGGAGCAAAGTATATGTAGTTTCATAGTTTCAGGGGCAAAGTGTTATCATTCATATAGTTGAGAGGACCAAACTGATATTCACCATAAATTTAATTATCCCTCTGATATTAACTTTTATATTCTTCTAATTTGGAAAAGAGGATAATGTCTCTTACTTTTCTAAAACCGTGATATTTTTTTTTTCAGTTTTCCTTTTTCCTTTGTATGAAGCTTAGATGTTTCTAGTGTGTTGATTTATCTACAAAATTAATGATTACTTAGTTAGATTAATTTCCCCCGTAATAAAAGTATGTGTAATAAATGTTGTCAGTATTTAGTTGAAATGGCTAAGAATGGATCAGAATAATAATCATATTACATTTAACTAGGTGGATCAGAATAATAATAATAATCATACTTGAAAATCTTCTTTAACTAGGTTAGGTTTATTTAGGTTAAGTGGCCCGTGATAACTGTAGCTGTGCTAAAAGTTCCTCATGGCATTAATTAGTTGGTTAAGATTAAGTGAGCAAAATTAAATTCTGACACATAATTCCACCGAACTAGTGGCCTACGTGCTTTCTTCTGGTTCGTATGTATGCCAAAAAAACAGAAAAAAGAAGCTTGGAGCTTTTGCCTGTCTATATTTTCAATTCATTTTATATCGTATTTTAAGTCATAAATACATTATAAGTAATAAATAATTTTTTAAATATAAATTTAATATGAATTATATTCACTTAATAGTGTATATATGGAGTGGTATTTATAAAGTAAAATACGAAATGATTCATCAAATTAAAATAAAAAATCAAAAGTGTTTTAATATTTCAATTTTTGAGCACATGAAAAACAGAAAACATGCAATGAGCTGCCAAAAACTCCCTCTGATATATATAAAGATCCATTTGCAAAATGGCAATTATTTTCCTAGTTTTTCTTTTGCTAGAGGGACAGCCATTGTCCTGTTACAAACCATGTGAAATTCAATGCACGCTTCTGCTGCAAGTCTATAACTATGACTTGGCTCCGGTTAGTGTTTGATAGAGGGCATCGATTTCCACCTGCATTATGGTTGGTCTCACGATGAGATCCCAGTCTTGCTTAGTTCAGCATTACTTGATCACAAAACAGCAAAAAATCAATTTACCTTATACTGCTTGAGTAGTCTGTCCCGTCTCTTCTTCAGTGTTGCTGTTACCAGTTCCTTTTCAGACAATTCAAAGAGCTTAGGCTCCAGAATTACACCTTTTATGTGCTCAAATCCTCTCAGCTGGTTTGAGCAAAAAATCGAGTCAGTTAGAGAATGACTAGTACGAAGCAAATAGAGGGCAGTTTGCAATGGTTTAATTAACGTATAAGTATGCTTGCTGTGATGCATCTGTGAATTAACACACCGAAAAATGTTTGATTCTTGAAATAATCTTGGAAATGTGAAGCTTTTATTTGTCCTTAAAGCTTGACATAACTAACCTTGTTTCTCTCAGCTGTAGACTTTAGCTCGACGAGGATATGATCTTTGAGCTGTTCAAGGGAACATAGATCCACAAACGACTCTTTGCGACCATTCTGCTGTGCCCATTTTTTGGTGTTCTCTTCATTCGGAACCACAACTGAAACTAGCATTGACTTGAAGCTGTCCCCATACACCCATATCTAAAAGGAATGACCATTTAACAGTTAGAGAATCACGGAAATAACAGCAGATTAAAATGCCAACTTTAACATATTAAACCAAATTTTAACTTTATTTGATGCTTACATCTTCAACAATTGGGGTAATACCATAAACTTTTTCCAGATATTCAACAGCAACATACTCTCCCTGAGATAGCTTAATAAGATTCTTCTTTCTATCAATGATTTTTACGATTCCATTGGGTAGCATCTCTCCTACGTCACCTGAGGATAGTGATGGTTGAAAAACAGTCGATTAATTTTATTTTCATGATCATATAATGGTCTAATACAAAACAATGAGAACCTGTATGAAACCATCCATCTTTAAGGACTTCCTGTGTCAATTCTGGGTTCTTGTAGTATCCTGCGAATGCTGTTTTCCCTCGAAGGCATATTTCACCACGAGGAGGGTCTCCAAGCGGATCATAGCCCATCTCTGGAACTTCCTCTAGACAGATCTCAGTATAAACAAATGCAGAACCCACTGTTCCAATCATGCACATCTCATCTGGAAAGCCAAGAGTGGACAATCCACAACTCTCTGTCAGCCCTGCACAAATCACTTTCCATAAGCTTGAAGTGTTATACGTGCCTAAACTGCAGGATGACACACAAACCATATATTTTTCCAACACCTTGGTAACAAACCATCAAATAGCACTTTCAAATATGTCGCTTAGTATTATAAGAATCCTCCATGGGACTTGCATTAAGGTATCCTTGAAAATTTTAAAAATTTAATCTCATAAGAAAAACTACACAGCATAGAAAGTAATAGTAAGGTGGAACTTTCTAGCATATAATTCCAGGATGTCAGAATAGCTTCGACCTCCTGTTGCATTATTGGCTTATTCTAAATGGTCTTTACTTGTTACTTTTAAGAATTAAATAGTTATTTACCATAGCCTTGTACTACAAAAGCACAGGAAGTAACCCTTAGGAATTCCTCCACCTCACTGCTTAATGGTGCGCCACCAGAGACAATGAGACGTATTCTGCCGCCTAACCTGTTCTTGACCTAAACAAAAGCAAATAAAAAAGTTATAGATCAGGTGGTTTTTTACTTATTTGCCAAAGTAATTTTACTGAAAATCAAGGTGATTTATTTTCCTTGATTTTACAGGAGCAGAATTCATTTTGAGGAAGCTCATATGCATCCGAATGTTGGAAGAATTTTGGTGAGTTTTAAGTCCCTATACGATGAGAGAGCATTCTGGGATCCATAATGTTGGAAACTGGAACAATGTAGAATTATTGAGAAGATCAAGAGCTGGTTAATGGCTTTTTCTGGTTAAATTTTGGGCCCAAGGCAAAATTGTTAAAAGAAGCCTCTGTATAACCGTATTCAAGTTGAAAACTAAATCAGAGGACAGAGGACAGAGGACAAAGGCAACCTTCCCAAAAGCAAGTAGATCTGCCAAAGGTGATGCATCTTTCTGTTTGTACCCTCGATTCATCCAGTAAAGTTTGCTGTATCATGGGATGAAAATATATTAGCGTCATTACATGTGTTTGCTTTCATACTTTGTGTAAGGAGAAGACAAACTTATTGAAGACCAAGAAGCCTAATCATAGGCAAGTTAATTACTATTTGTAAAGCATGTTGAAAATTTTTCTCCTCCTCCAGTTGAGTTCATCAAGTGCTTTTAGGACTCCTGGAGGACAGATAAACGTAACTGTTAAACACCACCAGTCATATTGGTGCAAGTCAATGTGAATGCACAAACACACATGCAAACACAGTTAAGAAGCAAATATATTCCGTGCCTTCATGCACTCGTTCAAAAACTCGTGGCACTCCTGCCAAAAAGGTTGGCTTTAACTCCATCAGATCATCCCTTATTTCATTGATATCCTTCAATAGGCAGCAGAGAAGATGATCAGACATCAATAAATCGGCAATCAGATCAGGGCTTGAAAACTCTCTGTCCTACTCGATAACCTTTAGATATCAATTGCAGAAAACAGAAATTCATGCGTCTTACTGTTTCAGAAATAATAAAATGGAACAAGGCAGAAATGTCTTTCCCTATATGAATGGAATCCCACTGTCATCACCACTTGAGTTTTTTTTCCTTTTTTGGTGTGGGAGGGGGGGATAAGGTCACTTGAGTTTTTAGCAACATATATGCTTAGTTTTGTTTCATTCAAGTATTGAATCAGGTTGGTAGTATTTTGCTCAATATATCTCATATTTCAGGGATCATATGGTGGAATTGGTGTGCTGACACATTTAGCATTTATAATTTAGAGCAACTCTTGAAGAAAAAACTGCTACACCCTGCTATCGTGCCTCTGGCATCTGCACCCAAAAACTACCAAATGTGTCCCGACTCACCATCCCAACAGGTTCATCCTCTTTTGAGCCAGGAAGTTCACAAGAAAAACAGGAAAGAAATTAATTTGAAAAGTGCCTTTCAGGTTTGATGTCAATTGAATATAATTTGTTTTCCAGCTAGCAGAGACACCTAGTGTCAAGAATTGATGTGTTAGCATTGACAAAGGAACCAGTTTCCCATGGTAATATGAATGCAGCTGAGACAAAGGACTTCTAGCAACTTACCCCATGATAGTAGCCAACAGAAGCACCCTTGTGGAAGAAATATTCTTCGATCATACGATCAAGAATGTGAGCAAGCGGTAGGAACGATATGTACACATCATCCACCGTCATCTATCAAGGGCCCAATAATTAGTGTACTAACTGGCTAAAGAAAATCAAAATATTTCTGCAGAACTTATAAGACCTTAATATTTATCACACAGAACTCAGAATGAATGTATACAAGGTAATAGGAGTAATACAGCTGCCTCAACAGGTAAATAGTATTTTTGCGGCAACTGAAGCTCACATTATATAAACTTGGAGAAAGTGGGAAAAGAGAGTAATAAACCATGAGAAACCAAAAGTATGATGAGTACAATGCTAGAATATCAGACTGCATTAAGAAATTGCACTTACCTTGTCTTCAAATTGCTCCATGAAAAGATCAACACCTCCTACATTTGTTGAAATGTTTTCATGGGTCAACATGACACCTTTAGGATCACCACTGGTGCCACTGGTATACATAATTGTGCATATGCTACATGGCTCTGGCGGTGAAATCTCAGATGGATTTTCTTTTCCCTGACACGAAGGAAGAGCGGATATGGAATTATGCTCAGAACTAACAAAAAATCAAAGCAATGATTAATTTGCAAGGAGCAAATATATTCTCAATTCAAATAGCACTCGGATTTCTTCAGCTTGGTCACCAGAAAGTTCAATAGCAAACAAGAAAGTAAAGGAGTGAAGAAATTTTACCATATTAAGGAACTCACTCCACGAACACGTTTTAATGCCAATAGTGGCAGCCCTATCCTGCTGTTCCTCTGTTAATGAAGTGAAGCAAACAATCACTGCAACCAAAACCAAACTTAGTAAAAATGTTTTCAGCAGGTACAACTAATTCAGATCAACACTCACATTTTAGCCTTTGAGCATGAGTGCATTCAGGATTCAAAAGCTGCAATAAGGATTTTTTAGAGTCAGGAACCCATTTGAGAACTCTAACATAGAACTGATGCTGATAAAGCAATATAGAACTGCAGAACAACTTCGTGATACTCACTTCTTTTACTTTCTTATCTTGAACGAAAACAACATCAATCTCAGCATGATCTAATATGTAGTTAACAGCTCCTGGGCCTGCCTTAATGAAAAAATCATTTAGGTCAAATTAATTCTTGAAGTTGCAAGTTAAAAAATTATCCTAACTAGTCAGAAACAGAAACGTCTTATTCAGAGCATGCATGGTGAACTTTTTGTATTGTCCCTAAAAAGCCAAGAATGCACAAGAAGCTGATATGCACAAATTTTATGCAAACGATTTAACTAATGCTGCTTTTCTTATTCTGACTAAAAAAATTGAAGTCATACATCATACAACCGAGAAACATTAACACTGCTAAGGCACCGACAAGAGCAAGTTTAAGAATTCTGCATTAACACCAACTATCCTTTAGGTTCCATAAAGAAATCTTAAAAAAATATGTAAAAAATGTAATCCATGAATCTTAAGTTACTTCTCTGAAAAGTAAGGCAGGATGTTTACCAAGGGTATCATATAGAGGAACACAAATTAAGCTGTGGGCGCTGCAGGCCTGAAAAAAATTTGATGTCAATACTTCGAGAACTATATACTAAGGGGAAGATAGAGAGAGAGAGGAAAAAAAGAAAAGAGTGGAAAACAAAACTGAGGAAACACAGATCCTAATTCCTAAACTGACCTCCATTGCCACAATCCACTGAGGACAATTTGATCCATAAATTCCAACTCGAGCACCCTATAGCAATAAGACAATTGATGAATTCCATTAAAAAAGATCCGGATCTTATTTGATACGTCATTGTAGACCTTTTGGTGTACTGTGAAGATTATAAACAACCAGTATACAAATGTTAAATGCCGTATATGCTCTTACAGGTTCAAAACCATGTGCCCGCAAGGCAGAACCAGCATGCAGAGTTTCTTCATACACTTCCTTGTAAGTTTTCCAAACATAAGGTCCCCACTGAAGGTGAAAGAATGAATCAGGAAAAATATCAGAATGTAATATTTTAACACAAATTTGCCAAACTCACAAGCAAAATCAAGAATTATCCAGTAGATAAAATAATAACAGTCGGATCAAACAGTATTGTACTTTATACCTTTCCATTGACCAACTCACGCCATCCCAGCATCCTATTCCCAGAATGTTTTTCTACCGATGATCTGCACATTAAATTTTCATGTTGCTAATGAACTGAAATACAAATCCTCACAACTTGATCACTAATTACTCAAAAACATGCTAACGAACTAGTGAATTATATAACCAGCATAAACTTGCAAGACAAATTTAATATTTTAGCTGTTTAGAATGTTAGCTGTCCAAGATCACCTGAAAATTTCCCAAGCAGTGGATAAATTAGGATCAACAGGCGGATATGCATGTTCAGCCAGTAGATTCCGATAAACAGGACCGACTGATGGTTGCCCATTTCGGCCTTCCTTACCTTCTTCTACCTTCACAGCAAATTTCTTCATCTTCTGCAGAAATTTCTCAAAGAAAGAGTGCCTAAGCAAAATGAAATTATACGGTAGAAGTCTACTATACCAAACAAGAAAATTTGATGTAACCAACCATCAACTGATCCAGCAAAGCCAGGAACCCGGGGTGCACAAAACTAAAATAAAGTCATGGATGACCCACCACCACAAATGAGGGCAGGACTAAGAGCCTTACACTATGTTTACCATGTTCATAAATTCTCTCGACTGACTTCTTATAATTAGTTGGGAAATGGAAATCAAACAAAACGGCCAACCAGAAAGCTCCTGCGTAATAAATTTGGCCTTGAGATTTTCAAGTCATACTAATGCTGGAACTGTTCGATTGTGTGTCAAAATTAGTGTTAGCGGAGTGATGATTAAGATCAGAGTAGAAAAAATAGCCGGAGACACGGTCAATATTACAAATAAAACTGACTTACATGCAGAATCACAAGAAGAAAGAAAGAAAGAAAGTAGAGAAGATATACATAAAAAAAAAATAGATGCCAAAATGGAAAAAAAAGAAAAGGCAAAGAAAAGAAAAACTCGAAAGTTCGGATTGTAAAATGGCAACATAAAAGTTCATGACAACCATCAAACAAGCCGCCAGAATTTTTGTTGCCAACTAAAAGAATTTCAACATATTTAATTACAAACAAATATTTTTGCCATCATCTCTACATAACCCAGTATTACATATGATCAGACACAGACTTACAACATAGAAAATAAAAAATAAAAAAAAATGATAAAGAAAACCTGAAACAATCTCCAAGATCCAACTTGCACGTGTAGCAGAAAATGCGGTTGCTTTGCTGATGTCTTGATGAAGGTGGTGGAGAGGGGGAAGGCCCTTTAATACACGCAGTGAATGGCAACACATGGCAAGTGGAAAAAAATATGATAGTCACCGCCACAGTGAAATGGGTAGTTGGAATAGCTTAATAGTACTTTTGGTAATACTGGAACCAGACTGTGGCCATCATTCAATGCAGAGCTGCTACTTTGTACAAGAGGAGGAGTTTGGCTTTAACGATTTCTTTTTAATCATAATGTAACTTTAAGAACTTTACTGCAAATTTAACGAGAAAAAATACAGAGAAATGGTACTCCCAACTCTCAACCTGTCAATATGCAGTCGAACGTTTTAAGTTTGAGATACTTAACTAATTACTATTGTATAATACAACTAATTATTATTTTTTAGTATTTTTTGCTACTACAGTACTAATTATGCATCAAAGCACTCTAATTGTTGGATACTTGTACTTGTTTAAATTTAAAGATATTGTAATTATAAAATTTTGAACTCTCATCATTTCAATTAAATCTCGTTGCTGGTTAAGTTAACTATAAAGTAATACACCTCCCCCTTGCTGTTATACAAACTGTTTTAAAATGGGGAGGGCCCAGAGCAAGATTTTCTGGCATTGGTCCCGGAAGTGAAAGGAAAACTTTGTTCTTATCTGGTATTTTTGTAAGCTACTTGTTACAAGCACAAGAATTATTATTCTTTTTTCTTTTTTTTTTCATTCTGAGAGAGCAAGAGATTTTTTTTATAGTATATTGAATTTGTCAGTTTCTTAAAGAATCTTGGTGTTGGTCAGTGATTGTCGTCGGAACAATTTATTTTTTTATGTTTGGCGGCAATGGAAAGAACATTTTTGTTCCGGAACAAGATTTTGTTTCAACATACCATAATTACTTTCACGAGCAAAAACATGGAATACAAATTTTTATGTTAATTTTAATAATGTGGATATTTGAAATCCAAGTCATGAGTAATGAAGTAGACTAGGAATGAAAATACGGCCCCGTAATTGGGATTTGATGTGAAAGGTCCAGTTTTGAATTAAAGGGGAGGCAACAGCCCACAAACCCTTTTTTCTTCACAGTTGTTACCAGGCCCTCGTGGACCACCCGTGAGGGATTAATAACTCCTTTTAATGACTTTGGCAGAAATGAATGCCATTAGGATCCAATAAATACAGGCAACGTAGCCAAGGCTATATAGCCAAACTAATGCTACTTAATTATAATGGGGAGTAATAATTCACGTTGTGAAGTTCTTAGCTCAACTTATGTGTACGAGTATGGAAAGTATATCCAAGTGGAGGGGCAACCACCACTCATCAAGTTACATAAGTCTTTGTATTATATATTACATTAATAAAATTTAAAATTATATATACTTGAAAATGACAACATTATTTTTTCTCCCCAATCTCGCCCTCTGAAATAAAAATTCCTCATTTCACCCATGTCAAGTGTCCAAATGGGTGTCGGAACTTCAGAAAGCTAACTAGGGTAAACATTCCGGACCATTTTCTACGAGATTGTGTAGTACAATTTTGATGTTACGTAGCCAACGGTTTGTTTTTTTATGGAAGCCCATCACTCTCTAAATTTCAGCTCAGTAGCATGACGAAATGTTGTTGCTAGAACGACTCAGTTGAAACTCCTCTGCAGCCGTCTCATGACAAACGATGAACACAGGCTTATCTTAGCTTCCTAACCACTCAATATTGATTGTGAGGATTATGAAACCCCCCCACCCCAGTCCACACGAAAGAATTTTTCCTAGTATTTTTTGTCTTTAATGAAAGATGTTTATACCTAGGCAGAGAGTCTGGCTGGCCCATACCCATTTATAAATCTCCTCAAAATGTAAGTCATTTTTCTAGTCGTCTTTCAATCAAAATTGAAATATAGTGTAATTTAAGGGTAACGGGGAGTATACAATTCATCAACACCACACCTCTAAATTATCAGAAACATATCACTAAAAGCTCAACGATTTCCACATCCATCAGCAACTTAATGGAGCTTTAAAACAAACAAAACACCAATACTAGGACATAAAAAAAGCAAACACCAATACAACGACCCATCAACCACCAAGCCAATATCGATCGTCTGTGCATGTTTATTTACTATGGCATGAACAATAAATACCTCAATCATGTCAACCATTACCAAGAAGAAAGTTCAAACTATAAAGCATCTAATGTTGTTCAAAGTTAGGTGCACAATTGAATGAGCAGGTCCTCTGTATTTAATTCTATTTCACAAGCACATGACACGAAAGTTTCATTAATTCGATGGCGCAATCAAACCACGTCAATGCAAAATATTGAACTTCAAGGTCTACCCCTGTTGAGGATCTGCAAACATCAATGCAAAATTTTACATCTTCACTTTGACGAGAGGATGAGAATCTGAACTCAAGAAAAGTAAAAGTGTTTAGAACTGCAAGAAAAGTGAACAATGTTCTACTGATCTTACAAGGCTCTTTGTAACTTTTTACATCATGATGGCCATCCCATTCTAAAATGGTAGCTAGATAGATCATTCATATATATCTAAAATGCAACGAAAAAAAAAAAAAAAAAGGCATCTGACATACTTAGTCATAACAATAACCATGTTAGTAATCGATCAAGACTTTTAAACATAGAAAAAGCAGCTGATAAATTCATGTGACAAGCTCTTTTCATTTGATATTTGTGATGTTGACAATAAGCCTGAGACAGCCAAAGAGACCAATCAAAGTTGTCCCTCGAACATGAGTTGAAAATCAAAACAACAGCAGATGAACGGAACGGCCTCACCAGAAATTCAACCAGTTCTCTCAGGTTTTCTTAGTGTAATAAATTTTGACATTCTTGGCTGAATCATGTAAAAGCTTTATCCTTTAAATGTGGCTGTTCTATTGCTAACAAATTAAATGATACTATCTAAAAAAAATTTGGTTCAGACTTTAGACATGCAAATGATGCTTCCAGGGTCCAATGCAAGATAAATACAATAGGCTTGCCCTAGCTATAATACAGGGCTTCAAGCCCATACACCACTCGGTTTAATTTTGAAGGAGAGTTAATCACATTTCGCACCCCCTAAAGTACGACCAATGTGGCATTTGCCCCCTGTTAACTTCAAAACGTACTATTCCAATCACCCCCGCCTCCATTTTGACTTCGATTACAGCGTCCATTTAAGAAATTTAATATAGCATTGACAAAAAATTCTTAAGACAGAAACACTCTTCACAATTGGCCCCTAAAGTATGACCACTGTTGCAAATACCCCACACAATCTTTTTTTATTTTTATTAATTCTTATGTGAAATTTTATTGGAAAAGTACTCAAATATTTTGATTTGTTTTTGGTAATTCAATTTAAAAATGCCTAAAAACTCCACGAATCACACTTTTTCTCAAACCATTGCATAACAAATTTGTACGTATTACATTGTGCATGCAAAAACTTGCACAACATGTGTGATATGGTGTTATATAACTATACATATTATGTGCAAATTGTTTAATAAAATATATGCCACCATTTAAAGTATATATAAACTCATATATTTAATTTATCTTATATTCATTTATATAGGATAACTGTATACACTTTATATATGTAAATGGGTGTTTGACACACGTGAATGTACGTAACAATAATTCTAAAGTCATTCATAGTTAACATATCATTTGCTTACATATAGACAGTATAAATGTTAAATGATATATGTATAAAATGTTAAATCACATATATATATATATATATATATATATATATATATATATATTACAAAAGTCCTTGGTTTTTTAGATTTCAGAGTTCCATTTAAGGTCTTTTTGGCAATTTCCCCAATAAAAAGTAGCAAAAAGTAACATTTTAGAGCAAGGGAGAGGGAAACTAGAGGTTATCAGAAGAAGATGGAACTGACTACTACAGAATTCAAACATTACTCAAGCAATCAACATCTTCAGAAATCAGGTAATAGAAGTATCACTATATTTCATAGAAGTCAAAATCCTCTTTGCACGAACTCAACTATAAAATTGTCCAGAAAAACCACATAAATCTTTGGCATTGTATCTTTACATTGCAAATGAAGCTGACAGCAGGTCAACAACAGATTAAACCTCAACAGGAAACAAGTCATCATCAAGGTCGATGTACAACCGTTCATTGAACACACAGCAGAAAGCCTTGTTATCAAGTTGCAACCAGAAAACAGCAGAGGTTTATGGGGAATATCTGAAAGACGAGAATCATGGATTAGGAGATTCTTTAAGAACAAAAATTATAAACAAATACAAGTCGGAAATCCAATATGAACCTTCTTAAAAGAGATCTTGTAAGTCTATTTATTTTCAAAAATAAGAACATCAAAGCTCAATCTTCATTTGTCAATACATAATAAAAAAATTTGTAACTACTAGAGCAAATATTTGAACTCAAAAGAACAGAAAAAATCATTTCATGTTAGGGGAACATAAAACTAACTTTTTCCAATGCTGATAAAGAGCAATTGTGTCACTCACATAATGTGACTGCCCTCAATAAAAGGGTTTTGAAAAATCAAATCATTTCAATTTTCCTAGTCGTTGTAAAATCCCCAAGACTTATTGGGAAAAAAAACTGGCATACAACGTGATATTGATGAAAAATCATTATATAAAATGGTAATTTCCTGTGATGCACATTCTTTTAATTTGCAACAAGTATTAATGTAGTCTTCAAAAATCAAGTGTAAAAGCCACATCCAAATACAAACATAATCAACCAATACCACACGGGAAGCTAAGCAACGCACAAATATGCGGAAAGACCAAATAATCAGCTGATGTCGAAGATTTCAATTTCCAGCCCTTTTAACCGAGTTGTCTTATCTAGTAACTTCCATTTTTTCCTTTATTTTATTTTTTCATTTTGATATGGAAAGTGTTAAGAGTTTATATAAACAGTTGATGGACATTGCTCTCAATTGTAACTCATGGAATCAGGTGTCCCAAGTTGGATCACAAGTAGCATTCCATATTTTTCTTTCTTCATTTGTACATTTAATGCATCAAAAGCACATACTAACATCCAGCGTTCAAACGCATCATACATGCAATCAAGTGTTATATAGAATCAAACAATGATAAGAACTAATTAAGGCTTCAAAAAACCATACTGACAATAAACTAACTGAAATTTAAACAACTAACCAGAAGTAGGAAAACCTTAACGTGCTAAACGTGTCAAAATTTCAGTTGAACTTCTTTAGTCTACATCTGCAGAAAACAGAATAAATACACAATTACTCCTTGGGAAGAGGTTTATAGAAGATTGATACAGTCATACAGCCAAACCACACAGGAGGCCTTGTAATTAACAAACTAAACTAACAATGCACCAAATTCATTGAAGTACTTCTCGCATTTCAGGTCTCATAAACAGTCAAACCCGCGTTTAATGATTCAAATAACGAAAGCAAAAGGCTAAGAACAGTAAACCACTAGCAGTTGCGTGTTGAGCAATGCATGCAATGATTACAAGAAGAACATAATTTACGGCCAAGAACTAGTATCAAAAAGCCCGTTTCTTTGTAAGAATAAAGAAGGAACACAAACCTAAGTTCTTTCAGATACGCGACCTTCTTTTGCAGGTGACAGTTGTAGCAGACCATCATCATCTTTTACATCATCTTCCAAAGGAGGGACCCACTTTCCATAAACCCACTCGCGGTGGAGGCGAAGCTGAAACTCCGAAAAATCAATCTGCTCACGCGAGGAGCGGAAGAAGACGGAGTAACGATTACCTCCGTCAAGAACGGCAATAACGATGCCCTCCCACCAGCCATCATTGTGGAAGGCGTCAACATCCTCGCTGACGCGGAAGCCGCGTCGGGATTCTCGTGGCGGAATAGGGCGGACGAGGATGAGGTCGACGGCCTCGCGTAGGGGCTCGGTGGTGTGTTTGTGGTCGTCAGTGGCGCTAAGAGTGTCGAATTGGAGGAAGAGGCGAGGGATCTTGGAAGTCTTCTTGGAGGGTGGGCGGAGGACGGTGGCGGTGTACCAGGAACCACGGAAACCCTCCTCCTCAAAGCTTACTTCAACTTGTGCTCCTTTCTTGAAGGGATCTTGGGAGGAATCTCCATTTTTAGGCATCAACATTTTCTCCTTTAGTGAGAGAGAGAGAGAGAGAGAGAGAGAGAGAGAGAATCCAGGGTCGAGAGGGAAGAAGGAAGTTTGAAATGGGGTTTGGGTCTTAGCTTAGGACATACGCTTCCATCAGGTGGCTGCCTATATCAATATTCCCATAGGCCATAGCCACAATCAAAACTAATCATGAGGAATAAACTACTGAGTAGTATAATTGTTTTTTCAATTCAAACTGTTTAGATTGGCGCATATTTTGTGATTATTGGTTGGGAGTTAAGATTTTTTTTGTATTCTGATATTTAAAAAATGAAAAGTGAATATGGATGATCATATTGTATTTTGTCTTTTTTTTTTTATTTTAAAAATTATTATATGTGAATTTTGCTTAAGAATAATTTTAAATTGCAGTGTTATTAGATAAAATCAAATATACAATTTTGAAACGATTTGATGATTTTAAAAAAACAATTTCAAGAAATATTTAAATTAATATGAAAACATAACTGACCAATAACAATGAAATTATCTACAAAATAGAAAATGAAAGAAACAAGTTTTCAGAATTAAGCTACTGTGTACAGTGCACATTGCATTACACAAATAAAAAGAGATAAAATAATAATTAACACCAAATTAATTATAGAAATTTCATGGGACTTCAACACAATAACATAGTAAATAGCCTACTAAAGTTTTTTTAATTTAATTGAATCGTTGGATAGAAGTGCATCATCTGTAAAAGAAATGAATATTTTAGTATGAGTAAGGCAAAAAAAAAAATTATGAAAAAAAATATTTTGTAGAGATACAAACTCAATAAATAGTCCCCTTCCTTCAAATTAATCATATATGAGGTTACAGAAGAACTTGATCCATAATGAATGCTTGAAATCATGAGTTAAGGTTAGATAAAAATAAATAAAAAAATGAAGTGTTTTATTTTTCTTTATTATTACAGTAAACTAATATAACTTAAGTACTAAATTGAATCTATGCATTAAAATACAGTACAAGGTTGTTTGATAGTTTGGTTGAGTTTATAACCTTTTCAAAATATTTTATAAGTTTTTTAAGAGTTTATAAACTTAATAAATAGTCCCCTTCCTTCAAATTAATCATATATGAGGTTATAGAAGAACTTGATCCATAATGAATACTTGAAATCATGAGTTAAGACTAGATAAAAGTAAATAAAAAAATGAAGTGTTTTATTTTTCTTTATTATTACAGTAAACTAATATAACTTAAGTACTAAATTGAATCTATGCATTAAAATACAGTACAAGGTTGTCTGATAGTTTGGTTGAGTTTATAACCTTTTCAAAATATTTTATAAGCTTTTTTAAAAGTTTATAAGCTCTCATATTTGATAATTTTTTTTTCTAAAATAACTTTTAAGATAAAAAAAAGTTCTTTGAAAGTTTAGAAATTCCTAAAAAAAATACATTCACCCAAACTTATTTTTAAAATAAAATTTTATTTTAATAATTTTTTTTAATTTTGACAGTTTTAATTATAAAATTATTATTACTAATATTTTAAAAGTTTTATTATCTTATTTTATCCAAATAGTTCAACAACTTATTTGTAAAATAAAATTTAATATTTTATAACCTCTAAAAACATCTTATAAGATATAAGAGCTTATAAAATATTTTAAATAAGTTTAGCCAAACAACATCTTAATTCTAACTGCTACAAAATTGTGAAATAATTTTTGATTTGAATTTTCAAACCAGTGTAGTTCAAATAATTTTTTAAATTTTATAATCAGCTCCAAGAGTGACAAAAGATCCTCTATAAAATAACTTATATCAATAGTATTAGTAGTATTTTTTTCAGTTATGTTTTAATGAAGGGTATTTGCATCTATCAAACCGAAGTATTAAAATTTGACATCCACCTTCCCTGAATGAGTTGATCGTGTGTTCAACTACTAAAAATTGCGTGTATTGCCCATTTCACGCTTGAAAATTTATTTTCAATTTTTTTCTTCTTCTCTCCATATTTCCTTTTTCTTTTCTTCACTTTACTTTTCTTCACTTTATTTTTCTTCTTCAATATAGAGAAATAAAAAGTACAATAAATATAAAAGAAATAATAATAACATATATCCAAAGATATAAGAGTTTTGATGTTCATTAGAAGGGGAAAAAAAACACCACAACTAAAGCTCTAAAATCAGATATTATAAATCAAATAAAAAAAATTGTCTGTTGAAGACACTAAATTGGAGTTTAAAAAACAACTCTGACACACCTCCTCTTTTCCCTTGAAAAAACGAATTAAAACATGTGAATAAAATAAAAACGTAAGTCACAAAACGTAACTAAACTCATAAAATTTTTAATTACAAAAATTCTAAAAAAAGTCTTTTAATTTGGCTGCCATAAAATTTGAATGACCATTATTATCCATACTTGTGCTCTATTTTCTTTTTACGAACAATAAAACATTTATATCATTATAGATGTGCTACCATGTTTTCCTTTATTTTTTTATTTCTTTTATTTATCTTTTTTAGAAGAAAAAAGAAGAAGATGAAGGGAAGAAAATGGAAAAAGAGCTTACAAAGAAAACAAGAAGTATAAAAAAAATAAAGGGTAAAATAGGTATACCCAATTTTTTAGAGATGACCAAAGGATCCACTACTCCCAAGGAGATGGTGAATACCAAATTCCGATACACCAGAGAAAGTCCCTTACCAATGCAAGTCCAACATCTCAAAGACAGTGTATGCAAATAACCCGTTTAATGAACAAGGTGATATCAAAATATAGATTGCTCTTGATCAAATCAACTTGGTCTGTCTCTACTTTCCCAACTGACTATAGTTTTTGTATGAGTAAAACAAAACATGAATGTTTAGGTGCGCCACTGTTGTTGTGCGCACCAAGTTGAGAATATTTGGCATTGAATCAGGATATAAAAGCAAAGATAAACATATATTAGATTACATCAATAAGGAAATACAAAAAATTGCAAATTATATTGCATCCTCTATTGTATTACACTAAATACACTAAATGTAATAAAATGAGGATACAATAAAATTTACAATAAAAGAAAACAATACCTCACTTTTGCCCAGCTAAATGTCGATGCTGCATCACCAACCCATCATAAAATCCTCTTTGCTGTAGGATCATGACTTCTTTCACAGAAGCTCCTAATGGAAGCCTCAAATCAAACTAGTAAGGCAAAGAAATCTCGAATTCTAAGTTCTGATTCAAAATTATAGGAGTTTCAAACTGAAAAGCCTGGTTTTCAAGAGTTACGACTAGTCTCATATTTAAGCCATCACAAAAGACATGGATTGTTTGTTACACGCTAGTCATTACAGCAAAAACTCATACGGACTGAAGATCCTACTACTGCGTAGACAACAATATCAAGGGGAGATTAGCACCTTACAAGAGCTTATAGATACAGACATGCAGCATTGGACTACCATTATGACCTACAATTGCAGCTTCCACCACCAAGAGGCAAGAAATTTGACAGGAAGGTTGCAAAATCGAAGTTCCGGGTTTTTAGACCTATCACAATATGGAAGAAACTATACCTTCAAAATCACACCTCACATTCTTGACGTTTTCTTCAGTTTCCTTCAGTCTAGCCAGCAAAGAGGCAATTTCATCATCCTCCTTTTCCTTGGCTGAATCAGCAAGTGAAAGCTTTTCTTGCAACTTCCGAATATGCTCGTTGATCTCCCGTATCTCTTCCTCAATCCTATTTTTCTCACGATTGTGCTCCAAAATTTGGTTGTTAAGTTCTTTCACCTCATCTACAAGTTTTTCCTCTTTATCTTTCACTGCAAGCAACTCATTTACACGGTCTTGTACAACCCTAACATCAAATCCATGTCTTTCCAAGTCTGCAAGAGTTTCCAAAATGTCATCTGTGATGCTTTTAGGATCATTGAACTGCAACCTGGAGGTTTTTTCCACCACGCTGGAAAAGGTTACCATGTAACCTATAGCCAAGCCTTCACGCGAACTTTCTTTAAAATGTTCCAAGGGCTGGAAATGTGGCCTCTGTGGTATCCTTCGGAAAACTTCCATGGATTCAATTGTTTTCCAAAGAACAGTGTTTTTCATGAAAGGCAAGCTTTGCTGCTCACTTGGCACTATGAAACCTTTATCTACCAAAGCAGAAGTTTGCATTCCACTTTCTGGCTGCTTCTCACTGTCCTCTTCTAGCACAACAGCATCTCTTTGCTTCTCGCCATTTTCCATGCATTGCTCCACAGTACTCACAGGAGACAGTCCTGCAGAAAATTGAGTATCATCAGGCAGACTGTAAAAACAGGGAAGCACTAATAGACATATAAGCTTACTTGAGCCATCAATTGCGGATGGAGAGTGCATCCCCTCAATCCACTTTGACAGTGGTTCATCATCAAACTCATTGCTGGGCGCTTCACGGACAACTTTCTCTACTTCCACTGTGCAGTTAACTTCCGACATTTTCCCTCCTGATGCACCAAGGGAATCTATACAAGGCCAGAAAGTACAGTATCATGCTTATAGCACATGTAAAGAAAGCAGAAGACATCAATAGGCAGTAGCCGCTGTCCTTTGTCCAAATCTTGAAAATCATTCTTTCTACGCAATAAACAAATACCATGATTTATGTGAAGATGTCAAAGTGCAACTATCACCCGCACAGAAACAGCTCACCTTGAACTTGGAGTGCAATCTTTTCACCTGTAATCCGTCTTCTTCCTCTCTTCAATGAAGGATTCTCTCGCAGCCTGAATGACTCTTTAACAACTTTCTCTTCATGCATTTTAGCTAAGGTTCTTTTCTTCGTTCTTTCTTTTCTACTTTTGGGATCAGACCGACTATTAGTTAGTTTGTCCTTATTGAATGTCATTGTCTCCTGATTAGGCAATGAGGCCTCCATCCCCATCACCTCCACTTCAGGAATTCTATGTGGATCATCTTTTTTGTTCAAATCATCTGAACCAACCACTACATTTTGAGCATTTCCTACAACATGAAGTCTTCCCTATATTCAACATAGAGTGAAAGGAAATATACAAGTTTTTCTATGACGGAGAAGATGAAGAGAGGAGCAGCAAAAAGGAAGCCGGTGTACCTGTCACTGGAGTCTGAATGCTTTCGATGAGGATCTTTCGTGGCCTTCCCCTCTTTTTTTTCTCGCTGAACTCTCCAATTTCTAATTGTTTGCTATCCTACAGATGGCACAAAAAGCAATATGAGTAGAACGAAAACAAATTAAGAATTGAGGTGGAAAAGGTCTAATGATAGTATCCATTTTATTTTTTCTTTTCTCTTCTGATTCCTGAGTCCCATACCTGGCAGCATGGGAGGGGTGGAGGGGTACAGCATCTGCGCAAAGCTAATATACATAAAATATTTGCAATTTTTATTTAGTAATACCAAGGAAGTGTATAATATTACCATCATGGAGCATGATAGACAGATGGCCCAGCATATTATGCTCATTTTACAGTTTTACCAGTTGATCTTCCCTCATATCCGAATAAATCCCAAATTATTAGGTTAGCCAAATTTAGAAAATCTTAAAAAAAATAGTTATTCTTTTTCTGCTGAAGTCGTCCCAACAAAAACAAGATTTCTTGTGAGCTGAATGGCAACATGGGCATTAATTCCGATAAACCAAGAAGCATCTTTATCAGCACGCAAATCATCCGCATTGTTTATAATTGAAGAGGGCTTCATAATATGTTAGGTTTAGGTGAAAAGTGGAAGTACATGAAGTAAAGAAAAAAACTTTTTGACTACTGAGGATAATTGAAGGAAAGTAAAATATGACATATATGCCTCTAAAACCCAATTTTCATCCCGTCCAAGGTTTGGCAAGAAAGAGGAGATATATGAGTCAAAAGAAATAGAAACCCTGAATTTGACTTCTAATTTTATGAACAAATACATGGGAGGTGAATTTGTAAAACATGAAAATTAATCTTCCTTTCCTCGTGAATTCTCGTATCAATCAAGGAGAAGTATTAGAATCTATTTTCCAACTATCATACCATACCAAAGAGTACTATACTTCCCCATGTCACTTGCCCTTTATTGAACCCAAAAAATCCTTAGAAAAACCACCTTTTGGTCTCTTTGATGCTTAAATCTAAGAACCTCTTAAGAACTTACCACTTGGTTTCTCACTCCGTTCTCATTATCTCAACGTCACTCTTTCTCTATCCAATTTATTTTTTTCTATCTTTTTCAATCGCATTATCTCTATTAACTAGTTAAATTATGGATATCTTTTCTGCATTATCAAAAATTCAACTAAACCCATAAAATAAATGTAGAAAATTTTGTCAATGCCAAATACATGAAAAAAAAAATTATTAATAAGCTTCAACATTAAGCATATGCATCCAGTGTACAAAATAATATGTAAACATATCAGTCCCATCATCATAGTCACCTACCTTCATTTTCTGAATTGTGGAATCATTTACTTGCGGCTTTTGGTCACTCACAATATTCATATCTTTGCTGTTGGTGCGATGGCTCCTCTTACCCCTTGATATTCCAAATTCAGAGCGCCCTATTTCTGCACATGGCAAACCTATGATGATAGGAAGTTCAGTTTCTTCTTTTCTATGGTCATTTTGAGCATCTGCAGTGCTTCCCACTGCATCTGGCTCTTTTCCTGCAAATTAAGGCCCAATGTAGCTAATTGAACCAAAAAATTTCAAATATATAGGTAAATTTTGAGAGAAATGATTATAAAAAAATTGTATACCTCCAACATCAAGATGTGGAGTTTCAAGTTGCAACATTCGTGTACTGCTCTTCTTCATATAACGGGATGCGGAGTTAACCTTCTCACCAACACTTCGTGTTGCATCAACGTTTCTTTGCTTCCTCCGCTGCATGATTTAAGAGCAACAGATCCAAACATAGAAATCAATTGTTGCAACATATCAAAGCACAAAGAAGACAAGAAGACTCAAATCATTATTTCACAATATTTTTCCTTACTTCACATTTCCCAAGGGTTGAAACTTAGTTGATAAATGGAAAATTCAAATATCATTTTCAAAATAATATCCATACGAAGTGTTTAATAAGTTTAACAGAACTGAGTAATCATAACATGTTTGTATAAATCAAACGGAAGTTAGAATTCAGAATTCAATAACAAATGAACCTACAAAGAACAATGGTTCTAGCAAACTTATTATGCTTAAAGGTAACACCAACAAAAAAATAACACGCAAATTTAACATAATGTACATTCATGGTATCCACAAACTCTGTTATACACAAACTCTGTTGCCTCTCGTTCCTTCATTTATTAGGGAAATTTTTAAATATTGATGCCTTTCTGATAGACTACTCGACAATAAAGACAATTTGAGAATATATTCCCATCCTATGATAGGGGGATTAAACTTAAAATGGAGGCACCGACTTCAGTGGCTAGAAGTTTTACCCTTTCATCATGAATCAATTATGAACTCGGTCAACTTTCAACAGCAAAAGGATAAAAATATATCATAGACAATATATAACAGCAGGTGTGACTTACAATTCTCTTCCCCCAGGAAGGATTATCAGAGGACTGATCCCCTGTAGCAGTTTGTGTTGCAGAGATTTCTATATTATTTACAGAAACTGGGCTTATAGAAACACATAACATTTCTTTAAATGATCCATCGTGTGTATGTTGTTGACTTGCTCCAAGTACATTTCCTTCTTTGAGCTTTTTCAGAGGCTGAGAAAGAGCATTCCGTGAATCAGATAAATGCTGTCTTCTTTTTGTCAGAGATGCAGTCACATGTGACACTTTCTGATTATCAGGAGTTAATTGCTCAAAGTGACCCTTCCTCAATGTCAGTGCAGAGGAAGTTTTCCCATCAAAAGTGTCCTTTCTATCACCCGAATTGTTCACTGGAACAGTTGGCGCAGAGGCACTTGAATTTTCTGGTGTGAGATGTTCATGCATTCCATCATCTGAAGACGGTATTGAGACTTCCTGAGATAACTGCCAAGGACTCAGGCTTTTAACTACTTTCTAACAACTTAATGGGCAAAGGTGCATAACTTTCTTGATATTAAAATCACAAACAACGCAATGACAGCACAAAACCCTCATTCAGGATCATAGCCAACTTTTATACCCTGACAAGAATATATTGACACCATGCACAAAAAAAAAAAAAATAAACACCTCATATAACGTTTCTTTAGAAAAAATGCTGGAGTACAAGATTTCAGTGAGAAAGTTGATTGTTTGTCAATTGGCTAACACAACTGTAATTTTGCAAATAGACATTACAAAGCATCACTAAGGAATAAAACATGTATAGCTGTGTCATTCAGTAATCCATTCAGGTCATTCTTTAATCAAAGGTCTACTTGCCTTGTGCCACATGCACAACAAAGATAAGAAGGGCAAAGTCCTTCTGCCTCCTTCCTCTTGCAAGAATTTTTGTCGCTATGGCATATAAAAAAACATAAACCGGTTTTCAAAACTACATGCAGGTAATGACAACAGGAAACTGAAAGGACTTTAAGGGGGATAATGATAAGGAAAATGTCAAAAAACAAAACAAAGCCTGATTTGAAGCAACGAAGGAGAAAATTCTGGAGAAACTAGAAAAAAACCTGGGAAGAAGTGAACCATTTGCCGTCCTTCCATTCCATATGAGGTCTTAATTCCGACTGATTAAACTCCTTATCCCTTTTCATTTGCTTAAAGAAAACAATGTATCTACTATTCTCAAGCTCTTTCGTAATAACCCCACTCCACCAGCCAAAATCAAAGAATGCATCAACTTTTTCCAATAAAACAAAATTTTTATCCTTGAGAAGCGGCGGGCAAGGTCTGACATGGAGGGAATCGATTGTTACTTTAAGAGCCTGAGCCTTGTTATCGTTATCTGCACTACTGAACTCCACCATAAAAGCTCCATTTCCCAAGTCTTCGTGAATTGTGGCTGGGAACCAAGCATCCTGATAATCTTCTCTGTCAAATGACACTTCTACCTTCCTTCCCACGTCAAACATCAATCCTGCTATACTCTTCCCAAAATTCAAGAAGAACAAAGGAACAAAAAAATTTAAGAAATGATAATAATTGCATACATCATTAGAAATTCTATGATTACCTTGTTCAAGGGTTCTTATAAAATCAAAGCATTTCAGAGATAAATGGGTCTCATTCAATGCATGTCACAACATGACAACTATTATTGACCCCACCAAGATAGAATGAGCAGCTGTGCTATTTGCTAATAGAACATATATATACAGATTTGAACTTCCTTAAAAAAGTAAGGAGGGTAACAAAATTAAACTCCATAAGCTATAATAACAGCAAGGTGCGTGAACACCATAAGCAAAACAACCACCCTAAATCCCAAAGATGCATATCCACTCACAACTAGCAAATTATGACACCACAGATTTTAGGAGAAAAGAAATACCACTTCTCAAACACATAAGACAGCAGCAAATAGTAGCTACGAGTGAAGTAACAAGTCCCCAGTCTTCTAAAAAACACACTGAAAAAACATTACAAAGTACTGGTGCATAATATAATATTTTAAAAAATCACAACATAAACTCAGAATAAGAATTATAACTTCCATAGATCTAGCAATTCCTCAGCAAAGACCTAATTGCAAGCTGCAAGCATGTCTTGAAGCAAGCCAACAACAGACCCCAAGAAACTAAATAAATTTATCTGCAGAGAAAAAACCAAGCTGAAAAGCAAACACGACGTGAAAGAAGAAATAACAATAAATAGAAGGAACTGCAACAATATAAAGCTAAAACAACATCTCCTAGCTTACATGACCATTCATATGTTTTCCTCAAACCACTTCAAATGATAAATGGAAAGAGTAAAATTCAAATTAATGAATCCTGAATTGTGACATAAAAAAACCCAGAAAAATTTGTTATACCTGCTTCTCGGGCCGGACCCAGCTCCCATTAACCCAATCCCAGTGAACCCTAAGTTCGGCGAGCCCAAACTCGAGCTCGTCGGGCGGGTGTTGAAACGTCACGACGAACCTCTCGCCACCTTCCACCACTCGGGTCACGACACCTGTCCACCAACCGTCCTTATAAAACGCGTCGACGACGTCGTCCGGTTCGAAACCCTTAACTATCTCCTGCAATGGCGGTGCGGGCCTCACGAACGAGACGTCGACGAATTCTCTCAACCGCTCCGATCCGTCTTCCTGAGCCAACAAATTGTGGTACTCCACGTAGAGTTTTTTCGATTTATTTTTACTGCCTTTTTTTGGGGAAGTTTTAGAGGGTAGAATCACGGTGGCAGAAAAATAGACCCCTTTGAAGTCTTCCTCGTCAGTTCGGACTTCAACTAAGGAGCCTTTGGGGAAGTGATTACGGGCGCCGCCTCCGCGGCGGTGGTTGTGCGCGTGGTGGGTAGAGGAAATTTGGCGTTGGTGTGGTTTGAATTGTTGTGGATGCGTAGCAGCACCGCCCATTTTTGACTGAAATGGTAGGGGTAGGACTTAGTGGCTACCAAAAGCCCAAAGTCGCAAGCCCTAGGGTTTTTCGAAATTACCCTCTGTTGTTTCTTTCTTTAATGCCTATTCGGCTATTCCAATTGTTTTTTTTTTTTTCATAATTTTTTTATTATTTTTTTTAATTTTATATTGTATACTATACAGCACTGTATAAAATATTTTTAAATTATATAAACGTAATTTACATGTATAATATTCAATATAAGATTTGACAATGGTGGAAACAACACGGAAGGCGTTTGAGTAAAAGATTACCCAAAAACTTAGAGATCAAGCTAATAACTCCACGGTTCCATCATAGTTCAATGTCAATCAAAGGAAAAAATGCTGGTGAACACATATTACAGTCACTTCACTACAATATAGTACGTTGTCGAATAATATCAACTGTAAAAGTAATTAAAGATACTCGTCCACCACAATAAATTATGGTTTGTTTACGTTTATTACTCCATAAAAAGGCGTGAATGCATAGTGTCGTTTAATGTACATTTATGTTGGCAAGTTAACGTAACTCTTTTGTACTACTTTTCCAATCCCCATTAAAACCCACATATTTTTTCCTGCTAGAAAATCCTCCCCTTTTACATTTCAAAACTTAGAAAAATTTTAGTTTTAAATTTCGATTTAGTTGAACTCGAGCTAATTAAATTTATATTTACCATTTCATTAATATTTGAAAGACCAATTACCTAAAAATTTGGTCACTAAAGAGAGTTTGTATCCAAGCCAAAAGCTTAAGTAAATCTTACAATCATTGCTAGAATGAGAAATGCTTTTATGCTAAATCTAAGATGAATAATTGGTTCAAATTAAATATTGATGGATTCTAATTAGGAAACCCTAAAAGGGCGGGCTTTGGATGAATAATTAGGAATAAACAATAAAGGCAAATTTATTATTGTGTTCACTAAACATATTGGTTTGAATTCACATGGGCTTCGAAACAACGACTCAAACTGGCAAATGAAGTGGAAAATCTGAATATGTTTTATTGCATCTTTAGGCATTACCTACACTCCCTTCTTCTCAATTCATGGAAGTGGCAGAAGTTTTGATATAATTTTTTAACTCCATATATTATGATAATTCACCATTTCTGAATGATATTTTGTTAATAGATTTGGATACAACTTTTGCTACTCCTACAAGTTAATGAAAATGGAGTAAAATTGTAGCCATAGATGAACTTGTGGTGGAACATGATCTTTCAAGTCTTATTATTATTATTATTATTATAAATAACAATAGTATTTTTCTGTGTGGGTCGATTTTTAATTTTTGTGGTAAAAGAGTTCTGCTTCAACTCACTCGACTCACTCGTATGAAGTGATATGATTTCAAATTTACATTCTTATTGTAATTCATTAATAAAAAAATAATATTAAAATCCTTCATCTCATTAAATGTTCAATTTTTTTTCCGACCTTGAACAACTCCTTAGTCACAAATGGAATTATTTTTAGGGGGCAAAGCTGTGAAGTTATATAAAAAAATACCTCGCCCTGTGCCCTTATATTGGAAAGAAGTACCTCTAGAATTAATAGATTTAAATAGTAATTAACAAATTAAAAATATATATTTATTTTACCCTTTTTATCATAAATATAATTTATTTTTATTTTAAAAATTATTTTTTAATTTTTTAATATGTCATGTATTTTTATGTGCATATCATATACATTTTTAAATATACTACCATTTCATATTTTTTCACACAAATTATACTTAATACAACTATATTTTTATTTTTATACAAAAAAATTTAGAAATAAAAAATATATATATAAAAATGACACAGAAAATGAATCAAACTAGGACTTACATGTGCACATCGCCTTCACAGAAGCAAACCAAGCAGAAGCTAAAGAGTTCTCTCCCACGAGGGCCACGACTGGAGGAGCTAAGGGCAAAAGGACTATGGCATCCATAGCAGCAACAACAAGCTTCGCCTTCTCCCTTATCCCATCCTCGAAGTTCCCAAAGATCAAATTCCCCAAATATCAATCATTTGTAGCCCTCAATTTCAGGCAGTTGAAACAAAATTATCGGAAATTTAACGTTGTAAAAGTATCGGCGCCTGGATTGTACTCCGCCGAGCAGTTCGAGCTCACCTCAGAAAACGTAGACAAGGTTCTCGACAACGTCCGGCCTTACCTCATCGCTGACGGCGGGAACGTCGATGTTGTATCCGTTGAAAACGGCGTCGTCTCACTCAAGCTCCAGGGTACGCCAATTTTCATACGATTGTATTCCCCCTCTGGTTCACATAACTTTAAAGAATCGTTTTTGTTCATACAACGGGGTGTCTGGACTCGCGAGTGCCATATATTACCTCTTATTGTGAACGAATAAATCTTTGGGTTCTAAGGAAGAATTCCATTGTTTTGGTGATTTATAGAGCTCATTGAATAGTTACAAACTACTTAGAATTGAAAAACCCTCTGTTTAAGAACTTTCGATATGCAGATTTCGGGTACTAATAACTGTTTAAAGCTCTAAAATTCGGAAATACAAAAGAAGTCAGAGTTGGCTAGTCTTTATGGCTATGGATGATTTGGTTGCAATGAAGAGAAATGGAGAAAATCATACAAGGAATCACGGAGTTGCCTGGATAAACACCAGGAATGATATTCGACATCTTTTCAACATTAGGCTCTGTCCAACTTTTAGTTGCATAATTCTCTTTCTTACCTTTAACTTTGCCTTTTGATGTATCTTATAGACTTGAACTAGTTTTGTGTCTGGATATGTATGGCTCTATGTGACCTTTAGTTCTTACAAGGGTGTGATGGTGCTCAATTCTAGCGAAGAGATCATATTTGGTATGGCGAGATCTATAGGTTACATTGTTGCTGATGCATTTTGAGATACAATAGCCTCACAAATTGTTTCCTTCTTGTTCAATCATTTGTTACCCGGTTTTACAATTTTGGAGTTTTGGAAGAAGCATATTTCTATATGTCTAGTTGAAGTTTGGACTTTAATGCTGAATCAAGATATATTTGTTTTATAAGTATGAATTGAGGGTTTACTTGTGCTTTTTCAACAAATAGGAGCATGTGGAAGCTGTCCTAGTTCAACAACAACCATGAAAATGGGAATTGAAAGAGTTCTCAAGGAAAAATTTGGAGATGCCATCAAAGATATATGTCAAGTATATGATGAGCAAAACAATGAGACTACTGTTGAGGTGAGTTTATATATCAAAATTGTGATGTTTATGGGACAAAGCATATACTCCATTAGATAGCAGAAACTTGTATACATTGATTCATATTGTGTATCCATGCTTACATCTGCAGGCAGTAAACAGCCATCTAGACATCTTAAGACCAGCTATTAAAAATTATGGCGGGAGTGTAGAAGTGTTATCTGTTGTGGGTGGGGACTGCCTTGTAAAGTATGTTGGGCCCGATTCTATTGGATCAGGAATTAAAGCAGCCATTAAGGAGAGATTCCCAGATATCGTCAATGTTGAGTTCACCAACTAGCTGATTTTGGATGGTTGTGTCGCATGTGACGTTTTGAATAATGTTTTGGATCGGATGGAAGAATGTCTCTGATGAAATGAGAAGTGTACACGAGGCAAATCTCAGTTCATGTATACATCATGTATTTACTTTGGCAGCTGGTTACTCTCTAATACATATATTTTGTACGTAGCAGTATTTGGTGAGGTGGGTTACAGTCCTCCTCCTTTTGTTTGACCTATTTATTAGGCTGTCAGGTACAAGTTTACAACTTAAATGTACAACTTAAATGACTACAGTAGATATTTCTCCTTAGTTTTCTGTGCTGTATCTATTACTAAATAATTTAGTTGGCACAATACTTAGTAGGATATTATACCCTCTACTTCCAGACATGTTTCATAAATTAATCTAGACAGATATTTCTTCAGCATTTGCTGCAGGAGCTATTGTTTTCAGCCAAAGCGATAGATTTATCAAGACTTGTATATGGACAAAATAGCAAGTGATGATACAAAGTTACTAGCCCTTGCATTCCTGGAAAGAGAAGGCAAAAAAGCGTTATGATTTAGTTTCTTTATGCATTACCTGGTGGAAACTCTCAACATTTGCTTGCGGATGGTACCACAGGTCGTATATATCTGAAATAATCACATAAAAAAGAAAGGTCATTTACACAATTGTTTTCTTTGATTCCGTGAAAAATGTGGATCTTATATTATTATAGGAATTTCTGCCAGTGCAACCAAGGCCTAGGCGCAAGTCAGTGCAAAAATCCCAGCTTGGTCTTATCCAGCAACAACCATGCTAGGTCTGCCGCTGCAGATGGTACGAAACCTTCCATTTTGGGTGGGGCTCCAGCTTTCTACATTTCAGCACTTACCATCATGTTTCCTGATATCGTCCATTCAAGAAAGCATGTTTTTACTCCCATCGATTTGTTCATTTCAGAGACCGGGTACTGTATATATATATATATATATATATATATATGGTTCTCGAGATAACTTAAGTTGCAGTAACCCCACAGTACAGGAAAACAATCCAAGTCCAAGTAATTAAGCATCGAGAATCTTATGCTGTTTGTATTCTACTACCCCCAATTTTGAATGAGAATCCAAATCGTAAGAACTTGGCTCATTACAACTGCCTCTCTATTTGGAAATATTTAAATCACCAACTCCTCTTGTCCAAAACCTTCTCTCTAACATTATGAACAATTCACATGCATCAAATTTCCTATGCGGTTACATCAGCAAAAAAATTTACCTTTTATTTTTTTACAGACCCAACCAAAATACCCTTGATAACATTTGAAACTTAGATAGGGTGTAGATGTAATATTTAATACATAGAAAGGGAAAATGTAATGAAACACTTCAAAAAATATAAGCGTTGATGAGAAATATAGTTGTTTGAGGCCAAACTTAGCTTGGTTATTTTTGGTCCTCCATAGAAAAAATGATTTGTTCAATTCCTTTTTAAAATGCTGTATGATTGATATATAAAAAAGAGAAGTGTCTTCAAAAAATAATTAGAGTATTTGATTAAATTTATTTAAAAAATTTTAATGTTAATCTTATTTTAAAAATAAGTTATTAAAATATTTAAATAAAATAAAATTTTAAAAATTTTAAAATATTATTAATAATAATTTTATAATTAAAATTATTAAAATTAAAAAAATATTAAAATAAAATTTTATTTAAAAATAAATTAGGAAGGAGATATTTTTTTTAGAGCTTATAAATTTTTAAATAATATCATTATTAAATCTTATAAATTTTTTTAAATAAATTACTAATAAATTCTCAAATATTTTTTTTTGTCTTATAATTTTTAAAAAAATTATCAAACATCATTTACCAATTTATAATCCCTTAAATAATTTATAAGATATTTTAAAAAATTCATAAATTCAGCCAAACACTTTTAGTTTTACATATAAAAATAATTTTAAAAAAATTCTCTATATCTTTCTTTTCTTTTCTTTTTTCTTTTTCTCTCAATTCTTTTTTTTCCATTTTCGATCATGACTTTTCTTATTTTCTTGAGGGTAAAAATGCGGAAAATGAGGAAGGGAGGGGATGGCGAGTAGGGAGATAAAGAGGATGGGATGGATAGTAAATGAGAGAGAGAGAGAGAGAGAGAGAGCTATGGAAAGTGAGAGTGAGGGACGTAGAGGGCGAAAGAAAGAAAATGGAAGGGAGGAAGAAATGAGCTGACGTTGAGGAGAAAAAGAGAGTAAGAAGTGGCTGTGGTGGTAGTGAAGGGGAAAAAACAAAAGCGGACGGAGGGACGGAGAGAGAGGCGCGGTGGGTGGTGGTGGTGGACGGAATCAGAGGGAGAAAGCCTATTTAGGGTTTTATAAGATTGTGCCTTTTAAATTGAGTCAAGTTTAGGATAAATGATATTTTATTTTTTAAAACTTGACCATTTTGATATATTATTTTTTAAAAAAATTAAATATTTTATTATTTATATTTATATTTATTATAACACTTTACTTTTTAATCTTAATTGCAGATTAAATTTTTAATAAAAATATTCTTTGTTAGCATTTGTTGAGCATTTTTTTCTATTTGTCCATGCAAAAGTAATATTTTTTATTATTGTAAATGATAAAGACACGGTAAATGATAAAGACATGATAAATGTTGATACTTTTATTATAAATAATATCGATCACAGTATCATTAACAAAAACACCACTATTATTTACAGTAAACATAACATCATTTAACGTGTATTTATCATTAATAATAACAAAAAAATATTACGATATATTATTTTTAACTTTTGTGTAAAAATATAAGAAAAAATCGAGCGATGGTAGCTGACGAAAAGTATTCCGTTAAAAAATGATGTGAAAATGACATTTTACTATAATAAATATAAGTTGAAACGATAAAATATTTAAAATTTATTTTTATGGTAAAATACCAAAATTGTCAAATTATGAGGTGAAGTGCCATTTTTACTTCAATCTATTCTAAGAGTTCAATCCAAGATCCAAACACTAGGGGGCAAATATAACATTCCCACTTAAGATATTTTTAATTATTTATGATAATGAAATTTAACTAAGACACTCTTCACATTACAAATACACCCTATGAACATTACCAAGACGGGGATAAAATTATTATTCAATAAATTGATGATATAATAATTCTTTTATTTTTTATTGTTTAGGTCAAGGGAAAAATAGCCATTCATAACTTTCATCAGGCTTTTCTGATGTGCAAATTTGAAGGGAAGGTTCTTGTAAGTATGAAACGAATGGAACACTTGGTATTTTTAATAATTCGGAGGGGGAGTTAAATGTATTTACTCCAAGATTTTTTTTTGCCATGTTTTTGTGTAAATAGGACCAATATGAACTGCTTCATTTTGGTAGGTTACTATATTTACACTTGAATGTAATCCGTCCATCAGGGACCCTAAATAGAACCGAAGCAGAAAAGTAAAAGTCTTTTTGTGCTTTCTCAGACTGCAAATTGGTCTAATCTTCTCTTGAATGGTGAGAGGATTTGCACAGATAGATGCCTATAAGTATTTAATTGTTTTACAACTAATACAGTGTAAGACCAATAACATGGAAATAATTAAGGAGTGCCCCTCACTTTGTGGGACAAAGTTGAAAAGACGCAGCAAGAGAACAAGAATCAAATACTATCTTTCCCATTGTTGGCCATAACTGAAAGGACAACGCAGCACTAAAATTCCTGATCAGTGAGCCTAGAAATTAAATTTAACATCACAATATACAGTTGTGGATTTGTATTTACATCACAAAAGGCTTACGACCCTACCAAGGAATAACAACTAACAACCTGTATAAAACTCAGGTCAGTGCTGGCTCACATAAGGTAATAAGGAACATTCTCCAAAACAAAGTTCCCTTCCTGCCAAAATTTGCCAATCCTGCTACTGCTTGCAGTTCGCCTTTTTTGTATAGTATTCAGCAATTACCCCCCCTGAGCAAGAAAGCCAACTTTAGAAGCTCAAACACAGCTCTCCAGTTCAGCTCTATTAGAGTTATCTGTGCAATTGGTGTGGCAAACAATTGCAGATCCTTGACATCATAACAGCACAAACCATTAAAAAAATATGCTCCACTGACTCTGTGTACATCTAATGAATGTATTCAAAGAAAAGCAAGGAGAAGAAATATCTATTACAATTAATCTGAAGCCTTATACTTTCGTGGCCTTTTGGACTGAGCAGGTGATGATGGAGCTTCTGATACTCTCCCCGGCCCCTTCAACACCAACACGATAATTGCAGCGTCACTTTTTAGCCAGTGATTTATTGACAATAAGCAAATAAAAAATAAAAAATAAAAAATAAAAAATAAAATTGGAGTGTACCTTGCGCTTTTGTTCCCTTTTGCCAAATCTTTCCCCTGAAATCCAGTGCATCAATTCTATGTCAGAAGCTTACCGCACATTAAAATAAATGCAAAGGCTCAAATAAGGACAACCAAAAATAGTAGGCCAAAATTTGAGGTCAGATCTAAATGGTCGCTATTAATTAACATTACCTCCAATGCTTAATGAATCGGGGGTAAATGTTCGATCAAGATCTGCAGCTCGCAGTGACTGCTGCTGAACACAACAAGATTTTATGCATCAATGAAGCAAAAACTATAGGGGAAAAAGAGAATTTTGTTTAAAATACCACATTACCTACCTTAGGAGGTGTACCAGGAGTTTCAGTATATGAACCATCACGAAATGATGAACCCTCCGCCTCCTTGTATTGCAACTGATTATCAACAATAAAGGTTACGAAGCAACTAGAAAACTGAAATAGATAAGTTTAAGCACATACAATAGTTGTGGATTTGAAACATGCCACAAACTTCTTTTCAAGTTGGTGAAGCAAAGCTTTGCAACTTCAGCCACTTCATTGACAATAAATGCCAACATTATGTTCTTAAACAACAATGCTGAAAATTCATAAAGACAATATTTAAAGTAAAATACATCTACATCTCTTTAACCATCACTCAGTCGTTTGAATGCTTGATGTTATTTTAAATTGAGTAACATATCAAATACAGGAAAAGACTGAACAGAGCTACATAATCCAAGGAATAACTACAACCAGCGACTTTCACTCAAGAAAATTCTGAGAAAATATTTTCAAAAGTTTTTGAAATTGAACCATTTCCACCGGCCACACATAGAAGTATATCTCAACGATTAAAATGCAGCAAATCCTGAACACAAGTGCAAACTCAGTCAGACAATGCACTTAAAGAGAAGTCGAAGACACCAAAAGAAGTCATCCTAAGTCATGGTTACTACTCTGGACAAAATAATACAAACAATAGAAAGTCTAGACAACTAAGTTTAAAATGTGAAAAAGAATAAAGTAGAATAGAACACAATAGATCACCTGTTTCTGAAGATTCAATAGAGTCAATATCTCCTTTCTTAGTTCAAGATGCTCTGCGCACACAGCCTTTGTGGGAACCTTTGGTTTTAAATTCACCTGTAAATCAACAGGGACAGCTGCTTCATCCATCCATTCAAAATAAAAATGTTTACGAGTTATCTCAAAAGTCACCAATCCACTCACAGAAACCAGTAGAAATTTTGAAAAGAAAATGCATAGAATTTGAAATAGTAAGAGGTCCTTGTTTAGAAAGCACGGACCATTAGAAATGCTTTACACATATAACCACAGAAAAATTATCACACACTCAGACACGTTGCTTCCAATAAATTAAGGGAATTAAATTCAGTGTTTTAACAAGCATTGTTGGAGAATTCTTGGGGCAAGCCTAATGGCATGTTCCCCCGGTCAGACGGTCATAAAATGCCTCAAGGCAGTACTCTCGTGCTTGTTGGGTCATTAGCCTTTTGCACCTTAAAGCGCTCCAAGCCACAATGTATATGACCCAGAGAAGTGTGATGTAGAAACTTTTATTTCCAGACTTTGGAGGCCTAGATGCCCAAATTTGTGATCAAGAACCCTTTCAAAATTCAAAATAATCAGAGGAAAAACAAACTCAAAGAAACAAACACTTTGCAAAACAAGTTCTAGCCCTCTATTCTTCTCCAAAATTCTGTACTTCTCTTTTCCATGCCAAGTCTCAAGCTTCCCACTGATTTTAGATGAATTTTTGCTTTTCAAAAGTAGTTAACTAATGATGTCAGAAAATAGAATCCTTTAAAAATAGGAAAGCAGGTTCTATCCTCATATCATCCTTCTTATTTAATAAAAATTAAGCTGCAAACTTTTCTGTTACTTCTTCAAACCATCTCCATTTAGCTCTTTGATATATTTAAAATAATTTAAAAATTATTTTTTCATTATTTCAAGAGCTTTACGTGTCAATCCTTCGTATTAAACCTGTATTGTGCATGCAATTTTTCTTCGATAATTTTTTTTCTTCTGGTTTGTATTTGCTGGCTTGTGCAAAATTTGGAAATTATTTGATATATTTTTTAAAATAACAAACATGATACTATGGGGCTTACGGGCCTCTCAAGACATGCAGAATGCCTTGCCAAACGACTTTGCCTTTTAAAATACTAATTAAAATTAGCAACATCTTCATGCAAATGCTTTTGAAAATGGTAAGAGAAATGATGAGATAGAGAAAATAAAATAAAATCATAACACTGCCTAACAACTTTACGATACCATATGTGCCAGAGTGCATTGAAAGTTAAAATTAAATTATCGTCTTAAGGAGCAGAAAACAAACCCCAAGATCTTGCAAAGTCTGCTCAACCCGTTTGATAGTCCGAAGTCCAGCTGATGAACTTGCAGCTTGCACCATTTGCTCAAGTGCATATGTTCGTAAGTACACACGTAGCTGCATATTTTCTTGATCAGGAATACTAACAGCAAAAGCTTCCCCTAAAGAATGGCATCCGAAAAGTAAAGAGAGAAAGAGTAACAGGTGCACAGAGAGATACAAAGGTATTCTTGAGAAGAAACCAAGACAAAGATACACACAGAGTATCACTGGTAACAAGGGGGAAAAAGGAAAAAAACAAAAAAAAAACTACCTTTTCTTTGGGATCAACAAGCATCTTTATGCAAATTTTTAACATAGAACAAAGATCCAGTAAAACAAGCTAGCCCACATTGGCCATCTTATCTAACCTTATCAACAATAATGATCAACTAATAACAGGACTGAAGTGGGAGCAACTACGTATGTGCCCAAATAGGGAGCAGGAAGTGATAAGCAAAAAATCTAGTTGAACCAATTAGTTCAGCAGACCCAATAATAAACCAGCTTAAAACAAAAACAGAATAGAAAGGAGAAATGAGGAGTTCGCTAACATATATCTGATTTCAGGCATACCATGCGAAGAGAAGCCATAACTGAAGCAGTTTCTGACACAGGTGTCGTGGTAGTAGAAGAGGGAAACTGAGAATTGGTAGAAGGGGTGATGGTATCAGCATTAATGCTAGCCTTATCAGCACCAAGTGGTCCAATATCTGATAAGACTGGCAACTCCGACTCTTCAGAAGCCTAAAGAACAAGAAAGGAATCACCCTGAATAGAATAAGACTCCCTAAATGACAAAAAAAGACAGTAAAGAGACTAGTCAATTAAATGCATTAGATAAAACGATAATCTGGTAGAACAGTGTCCATCACTATTTGATGCCTGTATTTCACAGGAAGCTCAGGGGTACTGGGGGTTTAGGCAAAACCTTTATAGTCTTCTGCGCCTCAGATATTTTTTTCGCATGAGCAAGAACCTGACAATAGTAAAAGTTGAGACTAAAACCAAAACATAGAAATAGAAAAAGAAACAAAGATTATCTTGAATATCATCTGTTAACGTCACTGGGAGATGCAATAACACTATTCAGACCTCAATATCCCTGCGCTCTTGCTGCTTTGTATGAGAGAGCAGCAGGTTCAATGCACGCTTCCGCTCGGTGTCTTGAGAAGCATTATAAGGCTCCTACATTATCAGACAAAGTTCCAATATCAAGGAGACTGCAAATTCCAAAATTCTGCCGAAAATGCAAAATGGACACACACTCTCACAATTAAAACATCCAACCTAAATTGATAAAAGACAACTGTATTAGGTGATAAACAATTATATTAAACCTTAACAAGTGGATGCCCAGCAATGTCTCCAGGAGATGGAGCCCTAGCAGTCAAGAGAGCTCGAGATACTGCACAGATAAAAAATAAAGATAAGAATCCGAACCTTCTTAAAGATTGCCTTATTCGAATAGCATAACTTACTCAGCCATGCTTTACAAAGTAATCCAAGAAAGAAGGAAGTCATCAATGAGATAAAGATAGGAAGTACCACTATAATAACGATCCTTAAGTTCCTCCACAGTTTTTGATGATGGGAACCTATCAGCTACCACAACGAAGCGGAGATCAAAACGTTCACACAAATCAAACAATTGATCTGTCTCTTCCTTGGTCCATGCCTAATGGAAGATAGAAAAGTACAAACCCTAAGCAATGTGATGGTATAAGAAAGAAACTGAGATAAGCTGGAAACTGAGTTTGATAGTGGTCAAGTACTTATCACATTGAACCTTGTTCAGTCAATCGTAGTTTAAAGTTAGTGACATGAGTCACTGAACACTCAAATTATATCTCTTTCACGTTAGGGTTTAAGAATGGGCACTTCTGTGGGTTAGTTTGGCAATTCTTGTTTTAGGTTCAATTCAGGTCTGAGACAAATGAAGTCAGTTTATTTGTACAAATCACTTTAGTCTACCAATATATGTTGTAACACATCAGATCCAACTAAACATATTTTTGTTATGATTTAAAGACACCAAAAAGAAGAAAATGAAAGGGAACAAACTGTATTTTACCCTCCAAAACTAGATTAGTCCATACTTCATTTCTTTCAAGTATAACCCTTTTAAGATTGAAAAGGCAGATTGGAAGCCCATTTGAAGTAAGATCACAGATGGCCAAACTAGGTTGACATAGCCAACAGAAAACTTATGCCCTCTAAAATTGGTTGTGGTACCTCTCAAGTACATAACATTTAATCAAAGTTCGTAAAGGGATACACAGTTCACTCAATTCAGCTGGAAAAAGTAACCATAAAAGACAGCGAAGAAACCTTGGTCACAACAACTATAAAGGCAAAGTTTCATCAATAATATAGATTGATCGGAAATCTGATCCAAATCAGCACCTGAGGTGCATAAGAAAAGTCATTCTTGCAAATTTATTGATATCAAGTCTGTACAAAAAGAGACAAGTTCTTTTTGTTGATTATGAATGATAAAAAAAAAAAAAAAAAAAAAGAGGACGACAAAATACTGAAAAACCAACTCTGAAGACATACAGGATCAGTCAAATACTTCTCATACTCCTCATCAGTGTACTTGATCACATCAACAGACTGCATTGCAACAAATATATTAGCAATTCGACATCACTAAATATAGAAATGAAGACCAATTCTGGACAAATATAAGTATGATCCCAATATATTCTGAAGAATACTTTGGCTTACTTTGTTGTACTTTGCAAATGAATAGTCACCAGTCGGTGGAATGCCATTTACCACTCTAACCTACAAACATAAGAGCTCAAGTACTTATGAATCTTGCAAGTGCACAAATCCAGAAGTCATTGCCTAAAATCCCAAGAAACATACCCAATGGTAAAGCTGCAGGTTATCTTTCCTAGCAGAATTTGTAAAAGGAAGCCATTGCCAAGTAATCTGCAGAGACAATTCTCTTTTCTAAAAAAAAAATATATTTACATGATATTTAAACAGAAATCCAAGACACATAAATTGAGTAAATATATACAATAAGTGAACCTTCTCATTGTCGGATTGCGCTTTTCGTTTCAATTGATTCACATCAATGGCCGGCATCAAAGGAGCCAATCCCCCTGTAAGGGCGTAAACCTACAGCATCCCATCAAACAATTTAAATGCAATCAAATATTTCAAGAAATTAGAGGAAGAATATAAAGAACGTTGTATAAACCTCGCGCGAAATGCCATCAGGTTTTCTCTGAGATTCTTTGGGAGGCTTGGATTTCTTCTCTTGTATAGGCAATGCATTCTTCGGCAACCCTAATATATCCTTCGCATCCATCTATAAAACAAAGTTTTTCCCCAAGAATATATATTTTTGACAATCAAATGTTTTCCATACAAACGAGAGACAAAAAAGTCAGAACCCGTAATGTAGTAGTAATTGAAAAGGAAAATTGGGTAACTTGGGGGATTTTGAGGTCGAATTATAATAATTACGAAGAAATTAGGGTTTAGAAGAAGGGGAGTTGGGGCTTTTCGAGCGAGATCAGAGTGAGGAGAGATCGAAGAGGTTCATTTGGATGAAACTAGATCGGACGGTTTACCCGAATCCGAATCCGAATCCGAATCCTCTACAATTCATTCTCTGTAATGACTGTTTCCTCGGCCCAAATCTTTAATGGCCTAAAATCCAACTTCAAAGAGGACTCTCCACATAAAGCTGAAGCCTGAATATTGGTGGATATTGGGCCAAGATATATTTGGATCGATAAACCCAGTTCGATCCACATGTAAATCTCTATAATTTTCTTTTTAAGTTAATGTAGCATTTTGTTAAGAAAACCTCTGGAAGCATGTACACAGTATCTTAAGCAAACCAAAAACAACATTAGCATTATGATTCTATCATTATTTTAGTTTGATTAGGTCTTTTAGTAAACTGGTATAAATGGCACTTGAATAATTTCATTAATTAATATATTTTAATTAAATGAACATGCCCTCGAGAAGATTGTATTTTTATATCGTTTTTATTTTATTATTATTGTATATATGTTACATTAATAACTTTTATATTTGCAAATAAAGTGGTGTTTGGACCATATTGTTTTAAAGAATTGGTTTACATGGTCCGATCAGTGAAAAACAAGTAAATATTTCAAGTGAAATATATATTATAAAAACTATGATAACTTGTAATCTTCCCATCATTGTTGTATTAGAACAAATTAATAGGGGGAGAAAAGGAAAAAAAAAAAAGAAGAGAGAGAGAGAAGAGAGAGAGAGAGAGAGAGAGAGAGAATAGAACAAATTTTCAATGAAATCTTTGTCGCCAAATTGAGCAGTTGGTTAAAGTTTAAAAGAAAGTGATCAATTTTCTAATGAATCATTCGGCATTTGGGAAAAAAAATTAAGATTAAACAAATAGTGAAGCCATGTTCGGTTGTACAAATTGGTCCCCCAAAGGTAATAACAATCATAAACCAGTCTTATGTCACTCACTATTTAAAAGCTGAAAGCCAAATTAATTGAATAAATGATTAGATTAGAGCAGGGGCATCGCCTAATGCTCCACATGGCAGACGATTAGGGTTTCGGACAAGTAAAGGAATTACAAGTAGTATTATTATTTATTTGATTCGATAGTCACATGAACGTGGGGATTGTTGTTCTGCAATGGCCGGCCGGCAGTTATTGACTTTTCATCCCTTAAATTCTGGAACGTAAACATTTGTACTCTTTTTTAATTTTATATATCTTGATGAAGTTGGATAAGTGTGCATTAACCAACGTGCAGATGACATAGGATAATAATTATTTTTTTTTTGGTAACTAATTAGAGTGGTGCCTATTTGACCACTAAGCAATGTGTATACAATTCAGGCAGGCTATGCAGATACACTAATCTTATGGTTTTGGGCACCTAATTTGCCAAGTCTAAGCAAAATCAAATGTTTTCATGAACATTTTTTTTTTTTTGAATTATATCTTATAATTGGATGTATTTTATTATTTATTTTTTTTTAGAAATTATCACGATAACTAAATTGCTTTGAAGTAATTACTATTGTAGATAATGTTTAGTGGATGAGTTAATCAATAAAAATTATAGTAATGCATAAATATAAGTTATTGTTTGGAGAATCAAGTGTTTATTGTTGTGTGAAGATGTAGGCAACCCCCACCCCCACCCCCACCCCCACCCCCCAAAAAAAAAAGAAATATAAAAAGATACACTAAACACAAAGGTTGAGGAAAAAGAAAAGAAAAAGTACACGTAGTGGATTATGTTCATATAATTTATAATCAAGAAGAACAATCGAGGAAAGTCGCGACACTGCCCCGACCAGTCTTTGAGAAAGCTGAGAATGATTGAACCAAAAGTATGACTAATCTTGAATTAGTAAAACTTTTTTGACTTAATTAAGCAGTAGTTAATTTTATAATGAACAAACCACCGTACACAAGGAGTATAATTTTTAAGTAATGCTAAGGTCAAAAAAGGTCAGCCGTTTGGTTTCTGAAATTTGCCGTCATATTGGGGGCACGTTAACAACTTCTCACATGTTGCAGCTTTTGTTTGCGACTTCCATGTGGGCGGCTAAATTAGCTTATTCCTTACTCGGAAAGAAACGATTCTTCACCTTTAGCATAGTGGTTAACATTGTAACAAAAATACCCCAAGCTAAATCAAAGGATTATTTCATTTTGTCCACTTTATGATAATTTATATGGCATTTTACTTTCTCTACAATTAAACTCCAATTAATTGTCTTTAAACTAATTTTATTACATAAATTAGTACTTTCAAATTAGATACATAGAAAAATATGATTACAATAGTTTAGAGAAAGACACATTAAACTTTAATATATCTCATTTAATTTATGTGACTACTATATTATATATGTAAGCATCTCATAGATTTTTTATTTTTCAACCCAAAAATCTTAGTTGCATAATCGACATTATGAGAAATTTCTTGTCATTTTCAGTTTTCTAGTTTTGATTTAGCATTTTTACAAATGAATAGGTATAAATTATTGAACAAAGCACACACACCTTATTTACGTAATACATTATTTATACCATTAAAAGAAAAGAAAAAATATTTAATAGCTTACTATTAAATATAAACAATTTTGTGTGCATAAAAAAGGTATATATATATATATATATGTACATGTACGGTTATATTAGAATAATAAAAAATAGCGTTGTCACTTTATCTTAATAAATAATATAATATTTACAAATTATTAATTTTACTAAAATTTATTATTCTAACAAGAAGGATATTGATTAATGATAGTTAGGAGTAGAAATAAGAATTAATATCATTAATAGAATCTAATACATATTAACTCATAGGCGGTTATTCAATTTAGTTTAAAATATTCATTTATCTATGTGTAATTTAGGATTATTCAAGGTTAATAAGTAAGTATTAAAATTTGAGGTATAGTAGTTGATATCAATGTATAAATAATTCAATTATATAGATAAGGTGTGTATGCATAGCTCATTGATATATATTAATTAATTTAATGTGTAGCTATTTATTTGTAAAAGTGCATTCAAAAATAGAAAAAATGGAAAATTCTTATAATGTTTATTAATACAATTAAGAATTTTTAAGTTAAAAAAAACAAAAACCTATAAGATGCTTTCTAAAATAATGTAGTCATATAAATTTACTTAAGATAATTTTAAGTTTAACGTGTATTCTTTGCCCTATTGAATCATATATATATATATATTGCTATTTATTTAATTTAAACTTAATTAAAGATTAATTTATTTAATTACAATTAATATTGAGTAAAATTTAACGTCATTTATTTAATTGTAGAGGGAATAAGTACTATATCGATTATAATAGAGGGACAAACTCTTTTATCAGTTTAAAGATATTTTTGTCCACCAATATTAGTTATTTAAGTTTAAGAGATGTATTTTAAGATTTTGTAATCAAGGAAGTAATTGATACTAATTCCATATTAGAAGAGGGTAAAACGAATTAAATTCTAACATTTAAAATAAGTTTAGCAAAATATTTAACTCAAATCCAATTTTTTCTACATATATATAATTAGTCTCCACACAAAAAAAGGTTTAAAAAAAAAAGAAAAAACAAACAAATAGTTGTTGGAGAATCCGTACTTCAGTAGACTTTTATTCGCCAATGAAGCTTGGAAGTTGGAATAACAAAGGATCAACACTTATTCTTCCAAAACAGCTACATCAACATGGACATCTTCTTGGAATTTACTAAAATAGATAAACGCAATTTACCTTCATTTAGATTTGGCTAATTTTTAAAAAAAGAATAGTAGTCGATATTCAATTTGCTTTCTATAGATAGTTTTTGTAGCTGTTTGAATAATCTTATTAATAAAGGGATGTTTAGTTTCCTTTTCAGTTAGATTTTTCATTTTTAATATTTTCAGTGGATTTTTATTGATTTTCATGTAAAATTAAAAATATGTTTGGATAATTATTTTTAGATAAAAATTTATAAGGTTAAACATAAAATTATGTTTGGTTTATTATTTTTAATAGAATCATTTTCAAATTATGTGTATATAATATTAAATAATTTGATAATGATAGGATCCACAATTAATATTTTATGTGAATTGGATATTTTATTAAAATAAATTTTAGGTGGTGGGTCCAACAGTAATAATGTAGTTGATAATAAAAATATGTTAAAAAGAGTTAGTGAATAGTTATGGATCTCAAATTATTAATGTATATAGCAATAAAAATATATTAATGAGAGGATTAATGTGTAATTGTAGGTCCCATTATGTAAGGTTGTGAAAAAATAAGTTGATTGAAAAAAAAATATTGATTGATATTATGTAAGAATATTTTTAAAATGAGGAGAATAAAGTTGAAAAGTATTTTGAATGAGAAAATGAGAAGATAAAATATATTATTTTTAATAAAATTAAATAAAACAAACATAATTTATGTATTTAAAATAATAAAAATAAAAAAATTCCCTCCCAAACAAAAAATAGTCATAAGTATCTATCCAAATTTCCTTTTACAAAAAAAATTTCTTTTAAAAAAAAATTACTTTTTGGAGTACAAGAATCTTGAATAGGCGTTTAGTTCCTCGTGTGAATATGATTTAACATATGAGGGGTTAGTTTTCCAAAATCTATGAGGAAAAGTCAAACATTAACATAGACTAGAATTCTTTGAAGTGTGAGCCCATAAACAAGAGGAGGAGAAGACGCGTTTTTGAATTGAATTCTTTTATATTAATTTATATAGATGACAGGAAAGTGTTAAAATACTAGAATCCAATGGGGGAGGCGACAGACGGCCGCTGCAATTAACATCTGTGTTTGATTCCCAACATTCACCTAATATTTGCCGCCCTTTTTACTACTTAACACCTTTTTCCTTCTGACAAACATCCCCCACCTATTATTATCTTAAAAACATCAAACATTTTATTTTATGCCAATTTAAACCCATTTTCTTTTTTTTTTTTTTATTCTGTCTTGTTGAATTCAGTTGCTATTTGTTCTAGTCGAGAATTCGAGATGGATAACCTATCTGTCAAACAGCTTTCAGTTAGCAGGCTATGTCTTTGGATTAGTCAAACTGCATGCACGGACTGAGCAAGAGGGAACATTATATTCCCCTCCCTTCAATTGATACAAACTATAATTGTTATTTTTATTGACTATTTATCATTATATATGTTGATTTTTTCTATAAAGTATTCTCCATTTTCGTTTAGATATAACAGATGCAAACTTAATTTCCTTATCTCCAGTCAAAATACTTGAATTGGTCCAAGTTACCAAACATGATTGAAAATTTTGTAATTTTGGAAAATTATATTTTTTTTTTACGAGTTTAGACAATTTGAAGAAATAATGAAAATTCGTGAATATTTCTCCACAATTTTTCGTCAATCACAATATTAACAATTAATTAAAATCTTGATGTGTATTAATAATACTGATTGTAGAAAAAGGAAAAAGTAAAAACAAAATATACCGCATATATATCGTCGACATCAAGTTATAAGTGTTTCTTAGTGGCTCTCTAAGCAAGTTAAAGTAGCAATGTTTTCTGTCGGAACTAAATGGATTTTATTGTTGTAGCATCATTTGTCCTGAGCGCATAAGAATTTTCTTCATTCATTTTTTTTTTCTTATTAGTCACTAAGGTCTAGTAGTAATTGTTTAATTAGACATTTATTTTATCAGATTTAATCTGTTTTTTTTTTTTTTTTAAGTGTTGAAGGTGGTGGTCACCTCTCTCCCCCACTCTATTTAACCGCGCAAACTCAAGCCAATGATCCTCCCCCTCCAACCTCATCAAACTTCAATCTCATACACTCATTCCTTCTTCAGTTTTTCTTCACTTAACAAAATGGTTGTTCCTTCTCCAGCTCCTCTAAGAAGCAAAAAAACTCGGGCCCTCGGAATTCCAGTCATAGATCTCAGCCTCGAGAGGTCTAAGCTCTGTGAATTGATCATAAAAGCATGCGAAGAGTTCGGCTTTTTCCAGCTTGAAAATCATGGAGTTTCCAGAGAAATAATCTCCAGAGTAGAAAGGGAAGGCCAAGATTTTTTCTCAAAACCTGAATGCGAGAAGCAACGGGCCGGGCCCCCCACTCCCTTTGGTTATGGCTGCAAGAATATCGGGTTCAATGGAGATAAAGGCGAGCTCGAATATATTCTCCTGGAGGCCAATCCTCAGTCCATTTCTGAGAGATCCAAATCCATCTCCGCAGACCCTACAAAGTTCGGGTAATTGATTACATTTTGTTTTTGGAGGATTCCTGTTTCATTCTTGAACTTTCATGCTTTCACTTATAAAAAAGATAAAAAATAAAAATAAATTAAATGCAAGAAGCTAGAATGGTTTTGCTAATGGAATGACATATTTTTGAACCAATACATGTAAGTTATGGTTCAAAATGTAGCCAGACCATTAAAAAGAATGAGTGAATTCAATAGAGTGTGAAAGGGTTTAAAGTTAGTATAATTACTTATTTACTTTATATAAATGTTGATCATTCCTACACTTGCATGCAGAAAGTTTTCTTTGGCCACTTGCAAATAAGATACTGTGAGAAAATAAATAGAGGAATGAATTGGTGGAAGGTTGTTATGTGGAATAACTCGAGCAGCTAGACTTCTTTTTTTTTTTTTTTTTATGTTTTCCAATTAAAAATAGAAATATCAAATAATGTAGAGTCACATAATGAATATGACTACATGTTCGGCTCTCACCATAACAACCATTGACTTTGTTAAAGTCTTTGACCTGTGCAACAAGTTCACATTCAAGGGTTCCATTGAAACCTACGAGTTGAATTTGAGAGTTCCTTTAAAAAAGTCGTATGATTTTTTGATAGAATACGTGTTTACCATACGTAAAAGTTACCATTCACGCAACTATGATATAATTAGTTAATAAATAAGACCCCAAACTAGTTTATGGCCCATTTCTGTTTCTTTATTCTCAATTTCTCTTGAAAAGGCACCACTAAAACTCAGTGGCTTTTCATTGTCAACCAAAGGTTACAACTCCCCCACTTTTCCGTGTTGTTAGCTTGTCATCAAAATATTGGTTAATGTCTACAGAAATCTGGTCAAATTAACAGTTACACATACGTGCAACACTTAAACGCGAATAGCTTCAAAAATTTTAGTCTAGCTGTAGGTCCATCCATGTAGTAGGATTGCAATAATAGTCTTTTGGGTTGGCCTCCATTCTTGAGTTTTTTCTTTCTTACCTGCTATCATTATCTGCGATACAAATATATACACATATATATATGTATGTGCGCGCGCGTTTGCATATCATATGAGAATAGAAGACAAATTAATTACAGGATGGACAAAAACAGAAATACTTACTAGGTGGGACGAAGTGATTTTTCTTGTTGCCCTTTTGGCACATGGTGAAAAGTGCAAAGCTCATGCTCATCTCATTGTAACAACAATGTTATTGGTCTATGTGAAAGCTTTGCTCTAGGCATGGGGTTGTTTAAGGGGAAAAAATCAACTTAAATTAGATGCCAAGAAAATGACTTTATTTGGGTGTAGTTGGACTCATAATTCACCTTATTATGTGCAATTATTGACGAATCACATCACCTCAACCCAAAGTAAGAAATAGGTCACTTTCTTTCACATTTCTGGCAACAGACGCACTTTGAATTTGTGGTGCCCCGAATTTTCCTTGTATTGACAATTGGAGTACTTTAATTGGTTTAGAGACAAAAGGGCCACCAGCTTGTAAGACTTGGGCGTGAAATTCTTTCCTTTATGATGGAGCAAGCAAAAACTATCCGTGTAGCCATTTTTCAACCAATCACTTATAAGTGTCACATAAATGGGATGGGATTCTAAATATAGAGTATACTAAAATAACACAAGTCAATAGATGAATCAATAACCTTCACACTGAAATCATGAGCTGTACGAGGGGTTCAGAACTAAAACCTGGTGGCCAAATGTAGCAAAGAATCTGTTGTCCTGTTAAGAGCAAACATAGTACTAGGTAATTTTCAAAAGGGTTATTATTTTGTTGTCATCATGTTTTTTAAGCCTATGTTGTCGTATTTGCAGTTGTGCTGTGAATGATTACATACAAGCCGTTAGTAACCTGGCATGTGATATTCTTGATATGGTGGCTGAAGGGCTGTGGGTCCAAGATAAATCTATGTTTAGTAAGCTCATCCGAGATGTAAATAGCGACTCATGCTTCAGGATCAATCACTATCCTTCAGTCAACAATGCTGATTCCATGGAGGATTGGAACCCTTCACCCAAGTTCTTTGATAATCACCCCAAAACCCGAATTGGTTTTGGAGAGCATTCAGACCCGCAGATTCTCACAATCTTGCGATCCAACAACGTTGGTGGCCTTCAAATCTTGTCTCAAGATGGCTTATGGATTCCAATTCCTCCAGACTCGGATAAGTTTTGTGTGTTCGTAGGTGACGCCTTTCAAGCTCTGACAAATGGAAGATTTGTGAGCGTGAGACATAGGGCGATAGCAAACTCGGTTAAACCAAGAATGTCAATCATGTATTTTGCAGCTCCATCCATGAATGCATGCATATCCCCTATACCGCAATTGGTCTCAATTGAAAATCCATGTCTCTACAGGCCTTTCACCTGGGGAGAGTACAAGAGCACTGCGTATTCCTTACGATTGGCTGATCATCGTCTCGACCTGTTTAGAAATCAAGATAAATAGTTGATCGATAATTCTGTAATTTTCTGTTTGATTGCTTGATTGCCATGAATTAGGAGTAGGGCATAGGGTGTAGTTGCACATGTACATGTTGCATACAAGTTTAAAGGGGAAAATGTGTGATCATATATCTATATCTATATAGGTTGACGGGCAAAGTTTTGATGTGAGTGCTGCCCCAATCTTCTTCAATTAACAGAAGAATTCATGTGCTTATCTTGAAAAAGTTACAAAATTCTTTTGTTAATTGGAAGAATCAATTGTGCAATTTGTTCCATGATTTAAGGTGTTTGCCAATCGCCATAGGTATGTCATAGTTATTATCATTATAAAGTCACCTTTAATTCTGTTCCACCATTTATGTATACACCTAATTCAACATTTAATAAAAGAAAAATATACTATGTCGTTACATTTCCCCTTCAATCATAATCATAAAAAATTAAGTGATTCACCATATTCTATTTCTCTAAAAGAACTTAATGGGCCATAAGTTGGGGCAAATTAATTAAGACATATGGGTTAATGGCCCTGAGCTAATGCATGATATACGTCTCATCGATTTGACGGTTTAACTACGATAATTAACATAATACCTTTAGCTATTGCATTAACAAACATGAGCTATTAATTACTTGGTACGTATCATGTCCAAATCACCTGTTAGCTGTTCTTTATTTCACATTTAATTTGTGCTAGCTTGTACTTCCTACAACTTAACTGAAGGTGGTTGCGAATAGTCTGCAACTAAGACTATGGTAATTTAACAGTATTAATTGAAGTACAATTCAATGTCAATGCTTAATTATGGAAGAGAACCCACAAAATCTTTGGCATGTGGCTTGTTCCTAATGGTTATTGGACTTTGCTTCCAAAAAAAATAATTAAAATACCAATAATTGAAATAAATCATGCTAATATATCTGATTTGATAGTGACATACATTCTTTTATTATTATATGCTTAAAGATTTGTTCTATATTGGCGAATAAATTACCTACACCATATTTGGTTCTCAGATTTTAGTGGGGAAAAAAATAATCACATATAATTATACTCAGTTCGATAGAATTGTTTGACCTTAAATAAGATTTCTTATAAGTTGGCACATGAGGAAATTAATTAATTTTAGATAATAGTAGATAGAAAAAATATTTCTATCGCACTAAATGATAGTACATTGTGGAAAAAGAGAATTGCTAGTTGCCTTGATCAATCATACCAATACTGACAAGAATGATGACAGCTATGTTACAATAAGTAGCTAGATCATATTGCCTTATGATTATTAGTTAGGCCTTATGAGAACAAGTTAGTTGGTAAGCAACTTTATTTTCCATGTAGCAGGTTTAATAATTATGAGCAATAATTCAACCATTTTGAGATGCTTACTTGTTTTGGCAATATCCCAAATTGCAGTGTTTGGTGAATTGGATTTGATCTCATTTTAGATATAGCATAACAGCATTGCATGGTCTGTTAAGTGGAGAAATTAATTGATAGCACCCTAAGTCGTATAAATTAATCGGGAGCGAGGGCAAGTACGAGAGTGAGGGTGGGTGCAAGAGCGAGAGCGGTTTAAAAGATGTATTCAAAATAAATAAAAATTAAAATAATTAGTGTAATATTTTTTGAATAAATAATTATAGCATCTCAAATTATATTTTAGTATTATTTGATCTAACAAATATAAATTATGATGATCATTTTTCTGGCATGGTCTAGAAATTGGTTCAATTAAATTATTATTTGTTTGAGTGGGTTTTCAACTATTATTATTATTATTATTATTTTTTTTTTGTGGTGTGATGAAAGAAAAAACACTAAGATTATTAAAAACTCAGTGTGGTCAAACTCATGATACAAATTTTTAACTTTTGAGTGAGACTTTCCATCTTTTTCCTTTTTTGTCAAGTTTTAAAATATCACATCAAGCCATCACCAACAAATTCCTTCATTATATATATATATATATATTTTTTTTTTTTTTCTATTAAGCATCTCTCTTGCTCACCATCACCAATAGTAGAATTGTTCATAAAATTTGTTAATAAGATAATAGTAGTGAGTGAAGGATTTTTGTTATTTTTTGAAGTATAATTTGTCAATTATTAGTATGAAATTTCAAAACATTAAAATGTATTAAAATAACACTCACACTCTTGAATCGCTATAGTAAATTTGAAACGCGAGAGAGCTGCTTTAGCACCGACTAGTGCAACGTTTATTAAAGTCTGTATGCCATTGGCCAACTCCAGCGGAAAATTACAGGGCAAGAGTATAATGCATGATAATCAATACTTATTGTCCATCATTCATGGTCACCATGTATGCTGCATGAAACAAGCAAACCGTGGAGATTTTTGAATGCCAAATCTGTCCATCTGATCATTAATATTTGCAAATTTGTTCCAAAATCCAAAACAAGCAACTCCTATTATTATTTTCTTCAACAAACTGAAAATACAAGGGTAGTTTCGTAATTCCATGGTGTCACAAAAATTAACTTACTTCAATCAAATGCAAACTGGGTTCCAGATTCTTCCCGTATTCTAAAAACTCAAAAAAATGATACATTGTTGAATTCTTGTTAAATGAAGAAATATATGTCTTTTGGGAAATGGAGCAGAAAAGCAGCGAAAAATGCCTCGAGCAAGCATTCCCACAACTACGTACTGCTCAAGAATTTTAATATATCAACTATGATCACATTTAAACACAATCTCATCTTTATACAGACACATTTAAGCACAATATATGCAATCTTGCTTAAACCCAAATATATAGAAAAACGGCGTACATACATACTACATGTATGTATTTATGCATACGAACATATATATTTTGGCAACAAATTAAGTTAAAGCTGATAGGCTGAAGGGTTTATAAGCCAAGTGTCACCATCGATATAATATGTGCCAATAAAAGGCATTGCCTCTTCATCTGTGAGTACTCTTGCCCACGGCACTCGTCCCGTCAGGTCAGCTCCTGGTCCGCTGCATTTGTATTCTCCATAATACACTTTCCTATATGTATATATATATAGAGAGAGAGAGAAACAGAGAGAGGGACAGTTATGCTAATATTAATGGGTGGTTTCAACTTTTTTTACACATAATGTCCAATAAATAATAAATTCTAGGTGTACTAAATCATTTTCCATATTTTTATAAGTGCAAATTATTAGCCAAAAAAAAAATAAAAAATGGACTTACTTGTCGCGGGATTTTTTACCCCAGTCGCTCCATCCTTGGGGAAGAACAATTTTATCCATGAAGGTGTAAGAAAAGATAACCCTGGAATAATCGCCCCATGCTCTTCCAAGGTAAATGGAGCCGCTCCCTGTTACCGTGCAGTTTTTGAAGGAAAATCCACTTGAAATTGATGAATTTGAGCGCTTTTGAGCTGTGACCGAGGCCACCTTCTTGGTCGCCGAGTTCAAATAGCAATTCTGTCCATTTTTATTTTACCTACAAGGTTAATTTCTCTTTCCAACACATTCTATTCTTGTTTTTTTTTTTGTGTGTAATGAATACCTTGGTTGGCCTAAAATAGCGTCTTCAAACTGTTAATTAATCAAATCAAGATCTAAAATTCTTACTTGATTCGAGTTTCACTAAAACACCATTCTCTCCATATTAATACTGTGTATGTTAATGCCAAAATAAATGGTAAGATCCTCAATTTGGCCCATTATTTATCCAATTTCGAGTGACTAAGTTTATACAAGCTTAAGCAGTTCGATTTAGATCTATTTTTGAGTTTGGGCCTTAGGTGAAAGCCCAATAAGTATTGCTTTTTAATACAATTAAAGATTAAGCCCAGTTGAAGGGCAGAAGGAAAATTAAGTGGGTCCCAATAATATAAGAGTTGGGCTAACCTCGTAGAGCGATGTGCCATAGCCGAAGATGAAATCGACGGAGCCCTGGATGAAGCAATGACTGAAAAAGTGAAGGCCCTTGTGATCGTAAAGGGTATCTTGACTGCCGTAGAAACTGCAGTTATAAAAGGCGGCCTTGGTGCCGGATATTCGCAGCGCCACCGCTTGTCCGCCCACCGCCCCCACCACGTGTGGAGCCGTGTTCTGCATTTTCACCAGATCTATTTTCTGTTATTCAAGATTTACCAGATATATATAAGTACTTTATAACATGTAAAAAATAACTTTTTCTGCCATAATACTCAGTTTGGCTTTCTTTTTCTTTTTCTTTTTCTTTTTTTTTTTTTAAATTAAAGTTAGCTGGAAGGTTGGTATTATTGGAAGTGAAAATTAGTTCAGTTCGAGTCAAGTGCAATTGGTTGTTGTCCATAACTGAATTATTAAATGATGCTGATGCCACAGTTAGTCAGCTAGCCCGTGATTGTCCCTGGATCTGACTCCGAATGAAGGACAACATTTTAATATGTTGAGTGATCTTGGAAGGACAACATTTTCATATAATAAGTGATCTTGGAATGTTTCTCGTGGAATAAGAATCTATTTATGCTTGCCCGCATAACTATGCAAGATACATAACAAGCAACAGAAATGGGAATTTAATCTTGCAACCTTTGTGACATTGCTCATGATGAATTCTTAATGAAAAGAAAAAAAAAGAAAAAAACCCTCATTAGTGAGGAAAACATTATTTTTTTACAAAAAAATTCAAGCGTTAATTTGAACCCATTTATACTAGTAATATGAAAACAAGTAACTAAATTTCAAAGAACCATAAAGAAAGGACTTATATGTACATGCTAGACAAGTCATAAATATTGTACACAAAGAGACGAAGTACTTCATAACATGTATATCAATTCTAGCTTGTTATGAAAAATATATAAAGCAAGTTGCTGAAAGGGCTGACCTCAAATTTCACGTTGATGGCCATAAAGTAATCAGCATCAACCGCAACAGTAGCACTTTGAAATGTCCTGAGCGGCGTCCCATCTCTTCCTATTACCGTAGAAGCTGTGTCGTTTCCGGTGATGATTGGAGGATCACTCGCATTTCCTACCAATGTTATGAAACGCATTGTTCTAGGGATATTCACCTTTTCCCTGCATTAATTTTTCACAAACTATTTAATCAGCTCCTCATCATAATATTTAATCTTTCATTACGTACCTATAAACACCCGAATTTATATGTAGTAAGATCCTTCTAGTATTGTAGAAAGGAATGCTGTCGATTGCTTCTCTGATGGTCTTGAAATCACCGCTGCCATCTTGGCTAACACTTATTTCCATTCTGTTTATCTCAGCCATACGTAGCCTCCAGTCAGCAGTGCTGCTCACCATTTGGCTGATTGATTCGTCTTTTTTCAAATCTAGAGACTTTTTCTTGTTATTTTCGACTTGCCAGGATATCCATCTGTTGAAGTCTGTGTCCCTGGTGAGGTTCGCTGAGCAAATGTTAAAAGAGGGAGTTGAGAGGAAGAGGAAGAACAGAATGATCATTTGGACATGAAATTTCGGAGGCATGATATGTTTGTGGAATGGTAGCTAGCTAGTGTGAGAAATCCAGATGCATGAAGAAGAGTAGTCGCTGGTACTAAATACTAATGCTGGACACTGGACTGGACATGGATTATGAAAATGACATTCTTGAATGGCATTTACTTTAATAGCCTTCCAAAGCTTAAAGCTTCGCTTGTACTAACAATTTAATCAAATTAAACTTAGATACCTTTGACCTTGATTGCCTTGAAACCACACTACCTGAAATGGGGTGAAATATGATGAGGGTCATTTTAGTAAATGGAATTGTCAGTTGGGAAGTGAGAGGTCCCAAGATTTGTCCCCATTTATAATTTAACCATTCGCATTGGTGCTACAAGGTTGAAGCCAATAGTCATGAGCAATTCAGCATGATGGTGGAGGTAGCAAAGGAAGAAATATCAGTGCTCCTAAGCTGTATTCCATCTGATTTTGTTTCTTTCCTTAGCCATTGAAATGTGTATCCCACAACATGCTCTAGTGGTGGGTACATGCTCTAGAAGAGAAGAGCAGGAGGGCAGTTGTATTCTTGAAGCACATCAAAAGTAAAGTCAAAACTGCCAAAATTTTGTTTACCTCATATAGTCATACAGTCACAAGTTCTTCCCCTTATTCCTTTTCATTTCATATTTTTTCTTGGTTTACATAAATTTTCTCAGTACATATTTGGTAATTGGCATGTGATTGCCTAAATGAACTCATAAAAACACACTCTCCAACATTATATATTAGGAATAAGTGTTCGTAAAATAAGCACTCTCTCTTCACCATATACATATTGAACCATTCTAAGATAATCACATCTGATGCCAATTAAACCAGCCGCAAGAGACGAGGAAAAAGAAATTATAACAATACCATGTCTAAATTATTTCTGGAATTAGTACTCATCTCTAGCTTCCAGTTTCTCGACAAAATGCGATACTTTTAGCCAAATAATAAGCTGTCAGTTTTAGAAGTCATATTTGCATGAGATAACCGCAGCATGCATGCTTAAGTTCCATACATACAGCATACCATCTGATCTCAAGATGTAGATAACTGTTTGGATCAAAATAGTTTTACTGCTTGTCCAAGATTGTTTACACATAGTAGTATTTCACAATATCTGCCTTTTTTTTTTTTTTTTTTATAATTTGTTAACAGGGTCCTTATTCATATTTCTTATGATTTTATGGGCAAAGCCAAAAGTAATCGTCTCTTTACAGCAAGTCTGATAATTCCTCAGAATTGAAGCAGGCTGGGCTATCAATTCCCTGGAAGCCATAGCTGACGAAAGGGATACCCATATACTCCTGCCCACAGTCCAGCCCGGATGTAAAAGCAGGAAACCAGCAATCACTGTTGGATAAGTTGTCCATTACTGAAGCTGGATGGGCCTCTGCGGGCTCTGATGAAAGAGCTCCAGACAAGGCGGCCCAGTAATTATCCATTTGAAGTGGGTCAGGCCCAGTGGTCTCCACTCCATCACAGTTATTGATGATCATATGATCAAGATGATTAGCACTGTGAGATTTGGAAGCTTGGATTTGTTCAGACAATCTAGGGAGCCAAATGTTACGAATGAACTCCCTGAATTCTATACTATTTATGTCGCATTTCAGCAGCTTTGCTTGCTTCTGGGCATGAGTTCTCCAGTAGTTCTTTATCTCATTATCAGTTCTTCCTGGCAAGAATTGAGCTATCCTCGACCACCTTCAAAATTTTAAACTATTTTAAATAAGGTCGAAATCTAATTAATACGTATTCGCTAGTCCATTAAACCCGTGCTAAGGGGAAAAAAAAACAACACGAAAAATAAAATTACCGATTTCCGTAGTAGCAGTGGAGTTGTATAATGTGAAGTTGCTCCTCTGGTGTGAAATTTCCTCGTCGAACATTTGGCTGCAAGTAGTTTTTCCATCTCAATCTGCAGCTCTTTCCTGTTCGCTTCAACCCTTTTGGAAAAAAAAAAAAAAAAAACATTAGTCCAAGTAAAATGAGACCTGCTATATTATTTATGTATTTCACTAAGTAAGAGATTAGACGTAGATGTATGTAAGTTTAATTACCTGAGTTACGAGCAAGGTAGTTCCAGCGTCCTTCGCCATGAACGGCGATATATTTGATGAGTATAGAGTCCTCTTCAAAAGACCATGCACCTTTTCTTATGCTCATCTCTTCTTCACTCTGAATTGAAATGCCATTTATGGCTTCCAACACTTTGACATCCATTAACGTAGCTAAAGAGGGAGGAGGAGGAGGAGGATGCAAAAGGCCGAGGAGGTACGAGGTTGCTATGCATTAGTCCGTTTGTTTTGCGAGTACATCATGTAGGGATATTTATAATAGATACTTCATAGACCAAACATAAAAGACAATATTCCATTTTGTGCACAAAATCTGAAGAGGAATTATCCGTATTACTCAATATTAAACATTATGTCCATTCCACTTATTCATTGTATTTTATATGTTTTTATTTTTATTTTTATTTTTATCCTTTTTTGTTGGAAGTAATGTTATTCACAGTATATGGAACTCTTCAAGGACAATAAACAAATACAAGTGCGGAATATTTGTAATAAAAAACGATCAATTCTAGATGTTAACAGTCACTATTCTAAGGAATTTTTGACTTCTCCACTCTTTTATTCCTAGATAGGCTACTTAGTTATCAGTTGAACATAATTAATTGAAGAAAATGGCAAGTTTGTTTATAATATAATATATTGGTTATAGTTTAATAAATTTATTCACAAAATTGTTGATTTTGATCTTTAAATATATTAGTTTAAAACCCCGAAATCTACCTTATATACATGCAAATGCACCATTTAATTTAATCTCTGCCATTAATTTTATTATCTTCCATTTTACTTTAAGTCAATGACAGCTTTCTTAAGTGAATGAAATCTTTGAAAAAAGTGAATCGCTTTACTTCCCACGACGGGACAAGAAGAGGAATATGGTGAAGGAAACTCCAGATCACAAACACAAAACATCCCAACCAAGTATAGTAGGAGACTAAGCATCATTCCCATATCCATTTAATCCATATTGCAATCGCCATATGTACGAATATGTACGTAATTCTCATGACGAATTAAATTAATTCATCCAAAACTCAATTAATAATTATTTGATGATTCCCAATTATTACATGTTGCTTATTATCTGGATATTTCTTGTTGTGTTTCATATTGGAGTTAACTACTTATAGATTGAATAATGTTGTAGGAGTGTATATTAATTTGGCATGGAAGCCATAACGTTTTATTTGACTAAAGGATTTGCATATTTGAGGAACATTGATTGAGCTGAGCTTAGAGATTATTCAATTTTTTGGATTTTTACATCAATTGTTAACTTGAAAGCAATTTTAATACGAATTTAGACAAATTATTTTACGCACACACATATCTTCACTTGTTTTATAACTTTATTACTATTACTATTATTATTTTTTTATTTTTATTTTTATTATTTTTTTATTTTTTTTATTTTTGGTGGCGCGGGATATTAAGTAGTGCTCTTCCAAAGAAAGGTCTAGTCAACCCGAACGTACATCATTGTGTGACGTAGAAAGCCAAGTTGGAGATGATGGAAGCAGTGAGAACCAAAGAGAAGGAGAACCAAATTTAATGGCTCAATGCTTTCAAGATTACTTTTGGTCAAAAAGCATAGGTAAATTTTGGCACTGCACCACTATGATGATTCGCATTTATTTACTATTACTCCAATAGATCCATTTAACCTCATCTTCTGGATAGTAGCAATAGTTTTTTAAGTTAGGGATTCAAAAAAAACTTTTATAATCACGTCCAAAAAGAATTGATACGGTGATTGTTCCTTCCTTGCACTTACACCCATAAAAAGAAAAAAAGTAAAATAAAATAAAATGAAGAAGAAGAATAAGAATAAGAAAGAGAGATTCCCTTTACTTAGTTGTAAGGTCGGCGGGCATCAGACAGTAGATTACAACAACAAAGTAAAAAGCTTGTGGAACTTCTTTGACAAAACCAAATATATAATAAAAGCTTTTTTGAGGCATCCATCTTTTCTTTTTGTTTTGTGCTGCCTTTGTTTCTTATTCAACAAAGCAAATTAGGACCACTTTTCGCATGGGAGAAACTAGATAGCCCCTTTATTTCATGCTTATTTCTCAAATAAATCTTTTTTTTTTTTGGTCTATTATTATATCTCCTCAAGATTAAGATTGTGAACAGTAATTAGGTGTGTTATTTTATGCATGCGCATGGTGTAAGTAAGTAATCCTCTTGCAGCAAATATAAATTTAGCCCCGTCTGGGAAATGAATTTGTTAACTTTGCCATTGGACCCTTGTTATCTGGGCTCAATCACAATCATAATCACATATGGCTCAACTCAAGGCCCAGATTGTTAAATATCCTGGGCTTCAGACAATACCAGCCAGTAGCCAACCACACCATATATATATATATATTACACACACACACACACACACACACACACACACACTGCATCTAATGTCTGTGTGTGTCTATATATACGTACATTTGGCACCACTAGTTGTTTGACTGCTGGGAAATGAATGAATGGATGGGGAATAGCCAAAAAGATGTGTTTTGCTGCTTGGTTGGAAATGAATGAGAAGCAAGTGAGAAGTCCTTGAGGAAAAATAAACCCCATTCATGGGCAAGAATCATGCACGTGGGAAAAAGGGACCCACATGGCAAATTCTTACCCGCACAAGAGATACACTGTCCAGAAAGTTAATGCAGGCCAAGTAATTAGCGGTTTGGTTCTTTTTCCAAACTCACGTGTTTGGAGCTCCAGGTTAAATTTGCTGATGTCCCTTACTTTGATTATTATGGCCTCAGTTTTTTGTCTGAATACTTTTGTCCTATTCCATAAAGACACACGCCTGACTTTGGAAAGACGCCGATGATTATAATTGGTAATTCAAATGAAAAATAGTTGTTGATATATAAAATTGGAGTTTTACCCCAGACAATATACTTTTTTGTCCAAATTAAACTTTCATATATCAATGCATTTGAATACAATGAATTGATTAGGAATGCAAATGTCTTTTTGTCTACTCAGTAGAAAAGGAAATGTGTTTGCAGTAGTGTGAACCTGTACAATCTTTTAAGTCTTCTACCACCTCTCTACTCTCTAGCTATACGTCACACGAATGAACCGCAGATATGAAAGCATGCGAACTGTATGTATCAGCTTTAAGTTGTGTATAGAAGAAAGCTGAAGCCCATAATTTGAACAGAAGAAATTTGAAAAAATGTGAACTGGTCCCATGATGCAATATCGCATCAGACAAGACAATGTCAATACAAGTTCACATATTGACAAAATCATATAATTTCAATCTCCAAGTGTTATTAAACTGGGACTTCAATAATAATAATAATAATAAGAAGAAAAATGGGAATTTTTAATAATGATAGCAAAGCTAAGAAAAGCCAAGAAAAGCCTACCTGTCAAACTACTATATTGATATATTTTATGGATTTCAGCATGCAATTTAACCTTTTCTTGTATAAAAATAATACATGTTGTGATCATGGATACTTACTTAATTGATGATTATTATATGCATTGATAGATAGATATTTTAACAAAAAGTAGGTAGGATCAGAAATAGATTTGCTTCTCCATTCTTTAATCTAAAAAAGCATAAGTTATTATTGCTCTGAAAAATTGGAACTCATATATAGATTACATAGAATGCAACAACTCATGAAAAATTTGTAAATTTTATCAAAACCAAAGCCAGTTAATTATTGGCAGTTGATAACAATTATCATTTTTTTTAAAAACATTAATCTATTGCAGATTAAGTTTAGTTACAACAGGTGTCTAATTACAACCAAGAGATTTATTTCCCATTTGTAAGTTTTAAGTTTAATAAAGGATAAAAAAAATAAATAAATAAATTCTAGTCTTGGTCCTGTTGGCTTGTGATCAAAAACACCTAGTCCAACCACAAGCCCGAAACAGTAGGGAGTTCTAGCCTCTTCTATACTTCCCAGACAAACCTCTCTGCATCGAGAAGCTTCCGGCCACCGCATTCTCCACCGTTCGATAACATCTTACGGACACGCGTCGGCACGCAACCCAAAATCATAGTAGCCAAAATATAAACCATTGCCCATACCTACACCCCTTCACACCACTATATAATCTACACTCCTTCCCTCAGGTCGCCACCCAAACAAAGCTAACTAGAGTAATAAGTCGTCCTTTCTCTCCCTTTAGAGCCAAGAAAAGATTATTCCTTTTTGTTTTCTGTCAAAAAAAGGTCACCTTAATTTTGTAGTTTTCATGGCTCCTGAACTTGTGGCAACGGAGGTTAAAGCGGTTGATTTTGCCAAACCTGCGGTGCTGCCTAGCAGAGCCTACGTCGCTTTCTTGGCGGGCAACGGGGGTTATGTTAAAGGCGTCGTGGGGCTCGCCAAGGGTCTGCGGAAGGTGAAAACCGTGTACCCTCTTGTGGTGGCGGTGCTGCCCGACGTGCCGGTGGAGCACCGACGCATGTTGGAGGATCAAGGCTGCATCGTCAGAGAGATTGAGCCCGTGTACCCGCCGGAGAACCAGACGCAGTTTGCTATGGCGTATTACGTCATCAACTACTCCAAACTCCGTATATGGGAGGTACGTAGATCGTAGTAATAAGTTACAAAAGGACTCTGTGCTACACGTGTCTCCATGACATTTCTTGGTTTGCACACGTGGGTGATTGTCAATTTATCTTTTTTTCTTTTCCGAGGATAAGGGTCCCAGTTCCATGCTTAGCCGCTGGCTTCTGGAGTTACTGGAATACCCTTCTCGTGCTTGACAAAACATTTGTCATGCATGGGGAGTTTTATTTTGAATGTTAACCTTGATATATATTTTGGATATATTAGATGAATCAAAGCAAAGTAACAGTAACAATCATTGAAGCCGTAACAGATAATATGTATCATTCCTCTTAATTCTTGTTTTTTTTTTTTTTTTTTTTTTGTCGGTTTTATCTTCAGTGTACATGGCTTTGAATTTTGAGTGATTGGTTTTTTGGCGTGTAGTTTGTGGAGTACAGTAAGATGATATACTTGGATGGTGATATCCAAGTGTTCGATAACATCGATCATCTGTTTGATTTGGAGGATGGGCATTTCTATGCGGTCATGGATTGTTTCTGCGAGAAAACATGGAGCCACACTCCGCAATACAAAATTGGCTACTGCCAGCAGTGCCCGGACAAGGTGAAGTGGCCAGAAAAGATGGGCAGCCGCCAGCCCTTTACTTCAATGCTGGCATGTTTGTGTTTGAACCCAGTCTTTCCACCTATGAGAATCTCTTGAAGACACTCAAAATCACCCCTCCTACTCCTTTTGCTGAGCAGGTAATTATATTTATATACCTGATTTATGAAAAGTTCTATTAATTGGTTTAAAGGCTCAATTTAATTTTGGCGATCGTCTGATGGGTGTTTCTTGGTACTTAATTTATGGCAGGATTTCTTGAACATGTTCTTTAGGGACATCTACAAGCCGATTCCGAATGTGTACAATCTTGTTCTAGCCATGTTATGGCGCCATCCAGAGAACGTTGAGCTTGACAAAGTGAAAGTTGTTCACTATTGTGCGGCGGTGAGTGTTATATTGAAATTAATTATGATGCATATTTGACAGAAGGTTTTCTAAATTGGGGTTTGTTTGTATTATTAGTACTTAGTTTCTAACTAGATTGTGTGAATAATACAGGGTTCGAAGCCTTGGAGGTACACGGGGAAGGAAGAGAACATGCAAAGGGAAGACATAAAAGTGCTGGTTAAGAAGTGGTGTGACATTTACAACGATGAGTCTTTGAACTACAAGAAAACGGTGGTGCAGAATGAGGTAGCTTTGGAGTCCGGAGCATTGCAGCCGTTGATTGCGGCAGCCATGACCGAGGCCAATGCACCTGCAGTGCAGTATGTTGCAGCCCCTTCTGCAGCTTAACACCGTATCAGCGGACCTATATATGTTTCCTCTATTCTTCGAAGGAAAAACATGGCTATAGAGGGAGATCGGGGAGGCTAGAAGTTGTTGATAGTTGGGTCTTTTGCTTATTTTTGCTAGGTTTTGTTGTCCAACCTTGTAATTGGAAATCAGCCGGTTGCTGATGTTAAGTTTCTGTATCGCATTTGAGTGGTAATGATCTCTGGTTGCATTCTGAGTTTGAATTGTATACAGATTCTGGTTTTCCTCGACTTTTCTGGCAACAACGTGCTCTGTGTTTTCTGATAGGCGGCAGCTTTTATATTTCCTGTTTTTTGGAATGTTACCTTTGGATAGAATGTGCTCAACGAGACGACATACCAATGTGTGCTTCGGATGCTAGTTTATCTGTGATAGGATTCGAAACTTCTATCATTATTCAGCAGTAGAACTAGGGAGATCATGCATACAAATAGCACAAGATTATTGAAACTGTTAAGCGAAACTAGATATGTGGAGAACATGCTGGTTCTCACACATTGTTGTAACTGTCACAGCCTGCTATCCTAATGGCGAAACAAGTGCATAGCAGGCGAAATGATGGGATAGGTATAGAAGGTGACGAAATATGAAGAGACTTGCATAGCAGGTGAAACGAATGGGTAGTAGGGCATAGAAGGTGATGAAATACGAAAGACCATCACTCCTCTAGGTGCACATTCTAAGGAAAGACCACACTCCTTTAGGTAAAAAAATCCCAGGATCTTGTCCGGAAAGAGAAGTGGCCTACGGAAAAACCTTAACTATTAAGTTTTGCCGTGTAATAGCAAAACAGATGGCGATTAACACACTATTTTGCAGCGATAGTGAACTCAGTGAACTCAAGAGGCTCCGATACAAGCCTTGGCTGGATTTACGACTAATTTTCCAGTGACAGTGAACAATCACATGTAATCCAAGAACTGACAGTTCACTACCATTGATCAACTTTCAACCAATAATTTGGTCATTTGAACCCTCTCAATGATTGAGATACATTGGTCTTCATTTCACCAACTATTCATCTGAATTATTCATCTCAATAAAGCCAAAAGGAGCCAGCGATTCTCTAAATATGTAATTTATTATCCATATCCGTCTGAAGAAAAAGAACGCCCTCAAAGTGAAATCACTATCATCCATAAGTAAGTTCATTACAATACTTGCTCCTACTTTCACGAAATAGGAATAGGCAGATCCACAAGATTGACAAAAATCTATAAATTATAATAAACTACATTGAAAAGATGGCAATGTTCTTAACTGGTGCCAACATTGAGAACATAGTGCTTCAGCAAAGTTCAAAGCAACAATGAAAGGCCTACAATGCATTGTCACCTCAGACTGAAGGATTCAAGCCTGCAAAATGCAATAAAATGATTACGAAAATGAGTTTGCTTAAAGGTGCTCAATTCTGTTTGAGCAAAAGATTCAATTGCTTAAAGCTTTTTGCAACTCTTACCTTGTTGGCAATGTTGTTTGAAAGCCAGTCCAGCCCCTCATACAGCCCCTCACCAGAAGTTGCACATGTGCTCTGAATGTACCTGCATTTTGGATGCCATAGTTTGGAGTAATTACATGAAGATGTCTAACTCAGAAAGGAAAAATAAAGGTGCAAACATGAAAATAATATACCAATGGCGTTGGCGGAGGGAATGAAGGCCCAGCTTGTCAGTTATTTCAGCAGCATTCATCGCATTTGGAAGATCTTGCTTGTTGGCAAACACCAGGAGAACAGCTTCCCTCAATTCATCCTAATCGAAGGAATACAACACAAAGGTCAAAAAACGGTAACAATGGAAGAAGATCGTTAACTCCTATGTCATACAAGCTTTAGATGTTAGAAATGAATCCACACAACATTCACTGTAGGCAGGTTCTGTAATGTTGGTGATGCACAGTTTTTCTTTGCTTATTTATAATTTTTCAAGAATAAACATTTGGGCTCCTCTTACCTCATTCAACATCCTGTGCAGTTCATCCCTTGCTTCAACAACACGATCTCGGTCATTGCTGTCAACAACAAAGATTAGGCCTTGAGTATTCTGGAAATAATGCCTCCACAATGGACGGATCTGCATAACAGTTGAGATACATCAAATTTGGAGCAAAAGTTCAAACTCGAAGGCACTCAGGTTAACAATCAGCACATAAATACTAAGACAAATGTACTACCTGCGATCTGTCGTTGAACTTGTTAAATAATATCACTCCAATAGTTAGCTTTTTAACAAATATGCCTCAGCTAACGAGGACTTGCAAAGTTCTTTGATTAACAAGAGCAATAACAGAAATTGAGATTCAAACTTCTGCTATTGTGCCATGTGCCTAAACATTTGACACATACATGCACATACCAAAAACCTATATTTAGCCTTTACTCTGTCGTAAATCAAATAATTGCAATTATGACTAATTATAACAAAGAAGTACGACAAACAGCAGCAGAAAAGCAAGACAATAAGGTTTTTCTAATGCATATTGACCAAAAAAGAGAATTCTGATTGACACACTAACAATTAATCAGTCTTCTTATTCCAAGATTTATAAGGGGTTGATTGCATTATAAATTGTAGCACGTTCGATGTCCGATAGGAATATTAAGAAACAGTGATATAATTGGGGACTTTATGACTACTCATGTGGCTGATTTAGCAATAGATGCAGAGATGCTTCCATGTATTGAGAGGGAGAAAGAACAAACACTGGTAAATGTACCTTGTCCTGACCACCAACATCCCAAACAGTGAAGCTAATGTTCTTGTATTCCACAGTCTCCACATTGAATCCTGAACAAAGCATACTTCAGTCTTTAAATTAAACAGTTTATTAAACCGAATTAAAAAAGTGCAATATGATGAAGTTACAGAGTCTGGTGGGATTTAATAATTAGCAAACTTATAGTCACCTGCTACAATAGTGCCATCAAGGGTGAAAATGCAAACTAAAGAGGTAAAAATAACATTTGCTAACAAATGAAGATTAAGATAACAATTTTTTTTTAGATTTACAATTTACTTTGCAACTAAGAAAGCTGAGATCTGTCCATTTTAGAAATGACTAGAATCAACCAAACAGGCTAATCTTCATCAACTCATGCAATTTTAGGCCGCTATGTATGCTACCATGAAGACGTGTTCAATCTAGTGAAATAGAGGAGTGAAGCACAACATATAAGCACATAATGCTGCAAAAGAAGTAAATTGCAGATGCACAGGTATATAAACACAAGATTTAGAAATTTTATAGTAAGATAGGATCTTAAATGACAAATTAAAGAATTCCTGCGACGAGAGGGAATTAAAACTCAGATAAAATATCCAGAGGACCACATAACTCATGAGTTGTGATGGCAATGTTGATACATTGATGGACAAGTAAAAGCAAAAAGATACTGAATAGCCCAAAAATTACCAATAGTAGGAATTGTTGTGACAATTTCTCCGAGTTTGAGCTTGTAGAGAATGGTTGTTTTACCAGCAGCATCAAGACCAACCATTAGTATACGCATCTCTTTCTTGGCAAACAGCCGGCTAAAAAGCTTGGTGAAAGACAACCCCATCTCTGAACTGCCAACCAGTAGAATGTAAGAGTACAACTTAGATCGAAATCACCAAGTACAAACAAATGGTGGTGATGATGATACGCATTGTTTTATCAGGGAACGAACATTTCATCTTAAAGTATAAAAAATCTGCTAGATTAATATAAGAAACTGGGAGGGCTCTCATGTGAAATTCATTCTTCAGTTACTAAAATACACGTGTAAATAGAACACACACGGTGCAAGATCACCAAAAACTGAACCTGCTAAAAAGCACTCTGAGTCATATGTTCATCAAAAAATCAATCATGCCAGCAGGAAATATAGAGGAAATGCTAACGAGATCTTATGAAGATGTATATCAAGGACTATCACACTACAATCTACACCTCAAACAACACTTCTACTTCCCAAAAATCCAACCAGAAACTACCAATCCTACATATCTGGCAAAAAATACTCAGCCAGTTGAGTGAGAAAACACGAGATCTAACGTCACGTTGATCGGATCGAGCATCAGACAGAAAAATTAAGGACACAAGAAACAAAAACGAAAAATAGAAATTACAATTCCGTATTGAAAAATTAAAACAAATGCATACACGATAATCATCACACAAGACCGATGACGACGATCTAAAAATAAATCGATTCATAATCTTGTCAAATTTAAAAACGAATTCACACACATACATAAAATATCAGAATCTAAATATCAGGGAGTGAGCATAGTTTGTTCAAATAAAGTGATCAGTAGCACCTAGGGTTTTGAAAATCTAGGATAAACAGTGAAAATGCTAGAAATAAACAAAAAGAGGGAAGGTGGATTAAGACTTACATTGAAGAGGAGCGTTAAGGATTGAGCGGTGTAGAGATCTCTCAGTCCAAGATCTCTCCAACCAGCAAAAGGAATGAGTCGTCTATTGGCGTAATATCTGAGCAAGACGATTTTTGTAGTGTGAGATATTCTTTTTGAGTCTCCGCATTTTATTTTACATTTTTTTTTTCTGAGCTAACTATTTCCAAACTCCAACAGAATAACACATTAGCGTGCTTGGCGTGGATTATTAGATTAAAAGGTTGTAGTCTATTTACACATACTCGTGTAGGATATATATTGTGTGTTTTTTTGTGTAAATAAATGATGATACATTCCCAATACAAATATAAATCAATGCAGCATCTAGTGAATTGATACGAATCCCGTGCTTATATAGAGAGAATGCATTGCAGTTACTTGGTGAAGCTGTTAAAATTGAAGTTTTGATATGCAATAATACGAGTAAATGTATCACTGAAACGGTCAAAGATTTAATGAGTGAAAAAATTCATAAATTGGAAAATATGTAAACTATATAACTATCAAAAATTATTGAAATAGAATATGTTGGACACAAAATAACTATATTGATCTATAAGATCGGGTCAAAATAGTTTGCGCTAACTGTTCATCTTTTTATTTTTTATTTTTTATTTTTTCTGGTTTTTGCACATATTGTATTGTTCTTATCCTGTATATTTTGATTTCAATTTCTAGTACACTATACTGACTTAATGTTTGGCTTGGAGTAAAATAAAGGAGCAAAGTATTGCGGGTGGAAAATTAAGGTAAATGGGACCAAGGAAATGTAACTGACATTGGATGAAAACAATTTCAGTTTCCAATCTTTTTTTCATCATAGCCTTTAGACTCTGTACTGAAGTGGTGAGACAGAACGAGATACGACTTACTTTTAAGATGAAAAAACGATTCACCAAAACCAGCTATTTCATGTGATATATAAGAAGCCTAGAGTCCATCCAAAGGCAAAAAAAAAATGGTGGTTCTGGCTTCTCATGTTAGTGAAAAATGTAATGAACTCTACAATTCATACAAACCAGTGTTCAGAAAAATGTAAAAATATTACTGCAATGACTGAAGCACCACGAGCATCAAAGGCAACTAAGCAACATACCCTGCAAAGTCAAGATGAACACTTAACATGAAATATGACTGAGAATGTCTAAAATTGAACTACATTCACCCGAGTGCTTCATTCATGAAAAATGAAAACAACTCTTCCCAGCTCCAGCAGATGTGGCCAGCATAGTTTATTAAAATTGTCATCTGAAAATCACTCATTCAATCTATGTGCTAAATGATAGAGCATTACAGTATAAACAAGAGTAAAATCTCCTGACCAACTACCATTGAAGTTCAAAATGCCCAACTGAATAGAACGTTTGTATACTTGTAGCAACTCAAGCAGGGGACATATCAGCCCGTCCTCCCATCATCCTCTCTGCCTTTTCTCCTCGCTCGCCTGAATTAGAGTATCCCTACTTCATATAGGAACAAAAAGGACAAGCAGAGAAAAACAACATATTCGAAACATAAGTAAAAGTATCCCTAATCTACTCGCTTACCTGTGCGAACTCTTATTATATCTGATACAGGAGTCACTGCACAATTAGAAGAATCATTTCAAGAATTTACCTAATTGAACACTATACAAAATTATTGCATAGAAACAAAAGTAAAGCTGCACATGCACACAGCACATTGGCCCCTGTAGCAACCCCTGAGGATGATAAGCTAATTCCATTATGGATATGGTTCACAATGATTTAAGTAGCCGCTTAAAAGTCATTGAAAAGATGGAACCCACATTGCTTTATCCATTTAATTTTCAAAATATTAGGAAACATTATACATAATTTTTAGGTTACATTTTTCTTTTTATGCAGTAGAATTAGAAAACATCTGGAGATAAGCCTTCTATATCCACAGAGATCAATTTCTCTCACATGTCCAACTGCATTCGGAAGATATCAGGTTAATCTTTACTTGCTAGGATACCTTTAATAGCTCAACCACCAGTAACTTTGTAATTTCATTCACATTTCCTAAATTAAGCCATTTTTACAGTCAACATATTATTCTCTTTTGCCACTTAAATTTGCAATACATCAATTGGAAGTTTCATGTTTAAATCATGATACTATGGGCATCAAGAATATCAATTCAATACCTTTTGACAAGGATAAACAAGATAACTAAAGGGTTAAACGCAAGGCAAGCACAAACTCTAGTTAAGCTTATTCTCTCACCTTGTCTATAGTCTCAGTGAAGAGCCTTTAACTTGTGCTTTTGGAGAACATATAAAGCATAGAACAGAAAGAAAATGGGGAAGCTCAACAAACAACAAATCAAGTAACAGTAAATTATCATGAACATCCTTGGTGGTGAAAAAAAAAATACGATGGAGAAAGAAATGAGGTCCCTGAGGAACCTGAGCCCTCAAGACAGCCTTAAGTCTGTAGAGAAAGGTAATTGCTGTCCAAAATTAGCTCATCATTGAAACAGTATAGAGAAATTTTCTAATCTTACAGAAAATCTTGCCATCACCAATCTCTCCAGTTCTTGCTTCCTCTATTATCTTTTCAATGACTTCTTCCACCTAAGCCAACAAAAGCTGAAGTTAGCAACTTTTTATAATGTTCAGGTGGATAAAAAATGGATGGTTCAAACTAACATGTTTTTTTAATTTGGGCATGAATTAACTTTATATTTTTTAAAAATTCCTATACCTGATCTTTGCTCACAACAATCTCCATCTTAACTTTTACAACAAAATTGTCTTCAGAAAATTCAGAGCCTGGAGAAGGCAAAATATTAGATGCAAGGAAAAAAAAGGTCTTGTATTGGGAAAAGATACAATTAAAGAATTCCAGTTTAACAATGCTTATGAGCATGGAATGAAACATTCATACACCTCCCTACTGTCCCCATACCCCTGGCAAGTATTACATGCCTTTGGATGCAGTATGAGCCATCTCCTGCCTGGGGGCTGGGGGTAATATGAAATGCATTTACATGATAAAGTCTTATAATATGAACCATGAAAAACTATACTTGTATATACCAGCCTGTCTTTCTGTTGAGCCACCTTGAGCACCAAAGCCTCGTACATCAGAAACCGTAACCCCACGAATTCCCATTTTCAATAACGCCTTCATTATCATGCAGCAAAATTCTTGAGAAACAAATAAATTTTCTTATAATGCAAAATAAAAAATAAAACAACAGAGCATGTCCTGCTAAAAGATTCAGCAGTTGGCATAGATGAGTTGAAACTCTAAAATCAAAATTCAGATTTGATTAGGAAATGGATTTTCTAGATTCAGGGGTCCTAGTATCAATTCTTATGTTTTAAATTGAAGTATATTTGTCTGCATTCTGTTCCAAATTAAAACCAGTGACTAAAAAACATTAGCTTTTTCAGGAAATAATGGCTAGAAAGCCTAATCTCTATACAGGGCTTAGGACCGTAAGACTTATTTGTACCAAAAAATTACTGCATTTACTGGCATATCAGCAAGCATGAAATCATATGAATGTAATGTTGGCATAGTCAAGATGCCACTTGCATTAATATTTCTTGAGCTTTGAGTATTGAGAGAATGACCCCGACATTTCTCCCCAAGATGTGTTGTATTACCACCGTGCAAACTTCTTTCTAAGGAATATAAAGCTTACAAGTAAACTAAACAAGAACAAACCCCTGGCTAGTTTCTCTAAATCGAGGTGACTTTAACACAAACAGGTCGTTTAAAAGGCAGCGACACTGAATAATCCCTCAAAGTTCACTCCAAGAAACATTTGTAACATGATATGGGTTCAATCACCAATAACTGTTTTGTGGATAATAATATAATAAATATGAGAACTACATTTATCATTTATGCAACTTAATTACGAAAGAGATTTTTCATTTATTCACAATAACTTAATGAATATAGTTAAAATGTTTAGCTGACTACGGAAATAACTAAGCTAAAATGGGCTGCGTGAGGAATGGGAATATCTGTGCAGCTAAACAAAGTTGACGAAGCTTTAATATTAGATCACTAAAGTCTCAATACATGATTTGCATGGTCGAGTCAAATTAAAAAGAAAAAAGAAAACAAGAGACCGTTAAATTTCATAAAAAAAAAAAAAAAAAAAGACAAAGAACCATTATAAATTCAGCATATAATCTGTATTCTAGCAATTGCAACAACGGACTTGTCCTTACCGAAGAAACCTGTGGGATCCTCCAGGGTCTAAATTCACCCAAGTTTAGCAGCAAACGCGAAAAAAATTACAACAATAAGAAGCACCAGAGTTAGAGAAAAAGAAAATCTCAATTGACAAGCAGAAACAGGAGAGAAGTTCAAGGTACTCAAGAAAGTCAAATAAAAAAAAAAGAAAATGAAACGTAGCACGAGAAGAACATATCAATTACACCTTAGAATCGCTTCAACTTTGTAGAAATTGGCCGCTGGCATGTAATCTACAATGTAAGAACCATTCAACAAACAGTTGGTGAGTTTCAACTGGAACCCAACTCCTACACAATGCTAATTAGATGAAATGAATGTAACAAGAAAAATAGCTGTCATCTACGGACCTGGAGAATTTTGGGCTCTTATAATCGGAAGAAAATAACCATTTGTAGCGCGTTTAAGAGTGAGACGGAGAGGAGAAGGACGGAATTCTCTGAGGCCAGGGTTGAGAACGGAAGCAAATTTTGGGAAATATTGGAGGCGATAGTGAAGGGCGTTGAGGGCGGTGTTGGATTTGGCAATTGAGGTGGAGGCCATCGGAGGATCCTGGCAGTGAAATGATGAAGGAGCTGAGGAGCCACTACTGTTGACGGAGGTGCGGTTTTACTTCCAAATCACAAGTGCGGTGTAATACGCCAGCGACTGCTTTCTCGGCATTAAAAAGTACATTTTATTTCTCAAATAAATACTTCAATCCCTCCTAGTATTATAACTCCCATTCGCATATAATTTTGAATGAAAATTAAAAAATTATATATCAGTCTAATATTATCTTTAAAATAATGGTTGGCAATCAATAATATTATTCCATTCAATGAGATACTAATTTTCGAGGAAAATTTTATTTTAAAAAATTAAAATCTTTTTTGAGATGGTATGAAAAAAATAAGAATTATAAATTCAGAATGGAAAGAACATATATTTCATTTCAATTTATCATAATAAGTGCAATTTGTGTATTTTATTTTATTCTATTATAAAGGTGAAATGAAAAAATGCCACAAAAATGCAACTTTTGGGGCTGCGGAATCCTTTCTCCACTTACACAATTGTAAGATATTCCAGTACAAACTAGATTTGCCCAAATCAAATTCAATTGTGAGATAATCGGATTCATATGTGCCATAATTGGTTCACATTTCAAGAAATAAAAATATAAATACAATTGAACTTGGTGTGCAAAAAAACAATTTTAGTGTGTGTGATTACTTATATAACATTTTTTAATTAATATTTGAGATCTTCATGTTATATATGTATTCTATTATACCCTTAAAATAAAATTAGTTCAAATATTAGCACAATATTAATTTTTTGTCATAATCGTGATTTTCATACACTTGATGGTAACAAAAGTTTTTTCTAGGTTGTCCCTATTCATAATTAGTGATGTATTTTTACTAACAACATAAATATAGTCATTGAGTAATTATTGTAAAGTTTTCACTTTACATGTGTGAGTAACTCTTAATATTGACAATTTATATGCAATTTTTGTGCCACTAATTCTTAATATTATTACTTATACACAAATATGTGGATACTAAACTCGTAAATATTAATATTATGACAAAATATTTTTTCTTATCACTTATTTACATAACAATAGTAATTTTAATACAAGGACTTGACATTTTATTACTAACACTTTTTTTTTCTTTTTCATAGAGAAAATCGATTTTACACAAAAAAAAAAAATTGTGGAAGAATACATTTACTTAGTTTTGTATTCAATTTTACAGAAGTTCTACAAAGTCCATGTGAGTAGGCCTTTTTAATTATTTTTTTCAATTGAAGGGGGAAAATAATAAATTGTATAGGGATAACAATAAAGTTGATTTAGAACGTATTTAGTCAAATTTGAGACTTATTAAGGTAAAAAAAAATTCGACCCGATACCCAGTATGTCCTATTTCGGACCAAAAAATCGGTGAGCCCAACCTCCTTATCAAAATTGAATTACAAATTTGAGTTTAAACTCGGTCTGTTGCATTCCTATTTATAAGTTGTTTTTTAGTCAAAAATTTGTATAAGTAATTGTCTTACCTAATATTTCTTTATTGACTTGGCTTCCTCTCATCACTACAATTAAAAAAAACAAAACATGTAGATCGTTTAAGATAATTATATTATAATTTTCTTTCTTGATATATACACTGCACTTATGCGCACTGCATCTGTTACTACAATTGATGCACAAACTCGAATCATTTTCTAATGTCCTTCCATTCAAGTTGTTAAATTACCTTCTGGCATTATATAATTGGACTTTGTCCAATCCTCATCCATAACTAAAATAAGAATGCCATGACTTGGAACTCACTTGAGGCAATCTTGGTCACTCTTTACTATTTGAAGAAATAAAGGGATCAAAGTGATACACTCAAAAGATGGAGGGGATATTCTGATATCAGTTATTACTAGGGGGCAAAGTGCAATTAAACACCGAATTTATCTTTCTTAAATTGATAAATTTAAGAAAAAATGTCACATTGAACCTCAACTAATTAAAAGTGGATTTCCACTAACAATTTCCACAAACTCGTTGTCCAAAGTTGAGTCCGCCAACTGCGGCGTCGCGCTACGAAGTGGTCGTCGACAATGTCTGCAAACGAGGGATTGAAAGAAGATGAAGAATTTGTGTACAGGATCAGCACCGCCGATGAATGGGAGGAGCTGCAGAGAAGCGGTGCTACTTTTGGTGGATATCTTGACAAATCAACTGGTTGTTTCCACCTCAGCAAGCTCGATCAGGTTGTTCTTCCTCTTAGTCTTACCCTATCCTTCCCCTTCTGCGCATATATCCAGTCTTTTTATGTTATTATAATGGGAATTTAAGTGATTATTCAATATAATATCCGGTGCAAAAGTAACCGTGATTAGGGGATTCCACTTGTAGTACTTTATGGGAGATTGTACTTTTGTACGACAATTGCCTATGGAGGAAGTTTTTTGTGCTTTTGATTCTTCTAAGTGATTAGCCGAGGGTGCTGGAATCAATTTCCTTACTTGAACTGTTCGAACAGTGATAATTTTTAGTTAATAAAGAGGATTTTTCAAATATTATTCTAATTTGATGAAACCATATCTGTAATCATGCTTTAAGGTGCCTGTACCTTCCAACTTCTACGCATTCATTGGACGAAAAAAATTCATTTTTGAACTCCATAATACACAGTGCCGTGTGCCACGCTGGAAAAAGCATGAATTTGTGATATTAGATTTGTGACCGTGCTACAATTTCTGGTTCAAGACTCCAAGCAAATCTTATTTTCTGCTATGAAAGTTTTTATTTTTGTAATTATATGTCTGGTGCCAACAACTTTTTCTCTGACTCCCTTTTTTCTCATCTATATATTTCTGTTTCTTACGTTAGTTCAAGTGGTGGATTTCATACTCATAATGTAAATGCATTAGTTGATTTCATAAAAATAATGTAAATGCACTAGTTGATTTCATAAAAATAAAAACCCTCTATTGACTCACATGGGAGAAATGGAAATATAGGATGCAAAAGCACTGATATGGGATCTGGACCTTGTCAGCCCTATGTACCACAATAGTTTTAGGTATGCGAACAATGTCCCACATTGGCTAGAAGTGGGGATTGTCATGGATTTATAAATCTGGACAATATTTCTTTTGGTATGAGGTCTTTGGCGTGAAGTCTACAAGCAAAATCATGAGTATTAGACCCAAAGTAAACAATATCATATCAATGTGGAGATATGTGATATACATGGACTCTCAACAAGTAGCATTAGCAAAGAAGGAAATTTTGTGCTTGTGATGTACCATGAATTTTGTATGAAATTCGGTATAGAATTATTCATTTGGAAATGGGGGTGTTTTCTTTGGTATGAATTTTATTTTTTGGGATTGCCTTCATTTACTTGGGTTAAATCTTCTTATTTTAGCAATATTTATGCACTGATAATATTCAACTCGGACTTCTATAATATGACTGAGTCTTACAAGTTATAGACTTACATGTTTTTGGAGCTACTAAGGATTTTAAATTAAGCATATTTCGAAAAAAAGTACGTGGAATTGGTTAGATTCTCTCAAATAGATATAAGCAATTTTTTGTGATTTAATTTGATCTCTAGAATAATTTTGTACTAAATGTGGATAAAACGCTGATATGTTTTGTGAAGAGTTACAGTGCTGAAATAGCTAATCCAAATAACATCTGGCGTGAAAATAACCATGAATTTGTTTCAACATCCACAGTTTCCTTCTTTCTTCTTTTCCATTTCCCATTCCAGTTTTTACTGTTGCACTAGGATTGCTACTATTAAAATAAACTCTCTGTTAAATTGATTTCAGAAGAAGATGCATATTAGTAAACTGGACTAGAGTGAAAGAACAGTTCCCTACGTTTCACAAAATTTCTACCTATCAATTATGAATTCATTGACAAAATATGCTGCAGTGATATAGCATCAATTTTCAGAAGGCATATTTAGTCAAGCCTGGAACTTGTTTTCTCTCTCTCTAACTATCTCTACTGTTCCACAGAGTCCCAATTTACTTTCAAAGCTTGAAGTTAACTTTGCAACTTGTTAAATCTTTTTACTTGCAGGTCCAATCAACTTTGCAAAACTTTTTCTTGAATGTTAAGGAAGATCTATACCTACTGCAGATTAATGCTAAAAAGGTACGTTAACTATAAACTACTGACGCATATAGCTCCAAATGTGTTTAGTCATCTGAATTGAACGCCTTTAACTGACCACATACGCGAGATGTTTGTAGTACTGTGCTAGTGTGCTAGATTTTGTTGCTAGTGGCAAAGCTGTTTTATCTATGTCTATATCGAAATATAGTGTGCTTTACGTGCTAACAAAAAATAGTTGTTACAGCTTGGGAATGGGTTGATTTATGAAGCTGTGGATGACTCCAATGTATTTCCTCATTTCTACGGTCCATCTCGGGGTTTTAGTCCTCTTCCACTAGATGCTGTCACAAAAGCAGAGAAGCTGACCATCTCGGATGGCAAATTCAAATGCAGCTTGCTGAATTAAATCATGTTTTAGTCGTCATCATGATTTGAGTGTGGTTTTATATTTCAGTTGTATTGGTTCTGTATTGTGTTGCTTAATTCATATTCAATTGTATAATAAAATGATTGCGAGAAAGCAGGATTTCCAGTGGAAATATCGTATTGTCTTGAAAGCAAAGGATTTAGTTGAACTTGATTTAGGCATGCATGTATGCTTTGCACCTGAAAAGCATGCCTTTACATGTGTTCAAGAAAGAAACTTGAACTAAAGGCAAGGTATTTGCAACCATTAAAACATGAGAGCCTCTATTATTGCTCATTTGTACGTAAAATTCGAAAATTCTGCCGTGTAAGGTTGGAAAGGTTGTTGATATAGAGGGGAGATAGATCAGTTGGGACTCTGGAGAGCCTCAGAGTGAAGATCTGAGGGTCATGTGTTTGATCCAAGCTCTCCGCATCCCTTTGATTGTATTTCGTTGTTTATCCAAAACTTCACCAATCACTAAGTTGGTAAGGAAGCCCTTTGTATGCGGCTAGGGAGCGATAAAATAAAAATGAAAGTAAAAATAAAATAAAAAATAAAAAATAAAAAAATTAAAACAACAACAACAACATGCTTCAACATGCTTCCAAGTTCAAAATTATTCTGTCATGTAAAATACTTCCATTTCAGGCTTTATCTACTGTATCATCAAACAGTAATCCTCACACTAAATCAGTGAGTGGGTGTGATATATCTATCAACTGAATGCTAGTAGTAATAGGATCAAGAATATTTGTCAAGTGATGGGATTGGACAAAATGCATTACTCCACCATATAAGAGAGATGTATTCATTCACCACATAAATGACATCCATTTTGGTGGGCAGTGGCCACATTGCCAAAATCACCAAAGAATTAATGAGTATCTATATTTCCTCATCTTTCTTTCTCCTTGTCATACTTGTCAGTTATCCTGTTGCGAGAGCTATATATTTAAGCCGTGCTGGTTAATGTACCAAGTTTTCTTTATCACAGCAAAAATGTCTTATTACCAAAAAGTATTTTCGCTTGCTTTGCTCGCATTCCCTGCTCTTATTTTTTGTCCACCTTTTGTTGCTTCTCAGTGCAGCAGAAATCCAGTGATTTTCAACTTTGGCGACTCAAACTCCGACACTGGTGGTTATGCCGCTGCACTGGGATTCAACTTTGGATATCCTGATGGGCGCGCCTTCTTCCATCAACCAACAGGCCGACTATGTGATGGACGTTTAGTCATCGATTTCCTGTGTAAGCTACAAACTCTCCAATCACCATATTCGTTTAGTTGTAGGGACTGAGAAGTTTTAGGCACTAGCATATGAATATGGTGGTCTGCTTTTGCTATAGCCTATTAAATTTCCTGATGGATATTGCATAAAAGTACTGAGAAAACGAACTCTCATGCCTCTCTGCCATGATTTATTTAATAGTGTATTCTATAGTACTGATTGATAAATTTGTATTTAGCATCAGCCATGCATGCTAAGTTAGAGCCAGTTGTAATGGTATTTATTATTCTGATTATTTTCCACCCGTGAAGGACATCGACTGTCCTGATCCTGATCCTGATCCTGGATTCTCTTTCTCTCTCCATCTCTTTCATCCCTTTTTTCTGTTGTCTAAATTGATGCACAAGTTGCATCTTGTATGCATGTGAATCTTGCAAAGTCGCCCTACTCTAGTTAAAATGGCTATTGATGATTGCCAGTTTGCCAGTATACTTTTAGGTTAGGCTGATTTTTCTTACATGGTGCTTGAACTATTCCAGGAACCTAAAATGTTATATAGCTCGTGACCAAAAGTAGACCAATTTATGGTAATGGTTTTTAGTGGTTTATGGTCTATGAACCACATAGTCTTGATACCATGTAACGAATTTCATGAAATAGTCACATCAGAGGGCCAAAACATGACAAAGACCATCGATTGCTTATTAATACATCAATGCACTGTTTCTTTTTCCACCAGTGACATAACGAAAGGGTATTTTTTTTAAGTGATATTGTTGTGTATAAATTTTTCCAACAAATAATAGCTGGAGCACACTGCTAATCAAATTCCAAATTAATTCACAGGTGAAAACCTGAAGACCAGTTATTTGACTCCTTATCTGGAATCATTGGAACCCGATTTCACAAATGGAGTTAATTTTGCAATAAGCGGCTCAACCACTCTCCCAAGATATGTTCCATTCAGTATGGACGTTCAATTTCTTCAATTCAGACGCTTTCACAACCGCTCTCTTGAGTTCCAGTCTAAGGGTATAACATTATGAAGTTTTGAATTTACTATTTTGAAGAAGCTCAAATAATTCATGTCTAATTTTTCCATTAAAATGGTTTCGACATAAAACATTGCACCAGGTTTCAAAAATCTGGTGGGGGAAGAGGATTTCAAAAACGCACTTTACACAATTGACATTGGACAAAACGATTTGTCGGGTGCATTTAACTCCCTTTCATATGCTGAAGTTATTGAAAAGATCCCTTCTTTCATCTCTGAAATAAGGGATGTTATGTGGGTATGCTCATTTTTTTATGTTCAAAGTCTATAAAATCTGTTTGTAAGGTTGTGAGTCTTACTATCATTATTAAACTGTCTAGTCATTTGGTCTAGATATACACTCACCAGCATTGTAATGTAGGGCATATACCTACTTGGTGGGAACAAATTCTGGGTGCATAATACAGGGCCATTGGGTTGTTTGCCTGAAAAACTAGCCACAAGAAAAACCAACGCTACCGATCTTGATCAGTATGGATGCATTAAGTCTTTGAATGAAGGTGCAAAAGCATTCAACGCCAGGCTAAATGCTCTTTGTCAAGAACTACGGTTTCAGATGAAGAATTCCACTATTGTCTACGTAGATATGTACTCCATCAAGTACAACCTCATTGCAAACTCTGCCTCTTATGGTGAGTCTTTCAACTTATTTGCAAAAGTTAGATGTATGGTCACCCTTCAGTTTTTCCTTTATGTCACTTTGCCTTGCTATCCACCAAAATAAACAAAATAATTTCTCATGTGATTTTATTTTATTTTATTTTTTCAAAAAAACCCACTCACTATAATCGTCTTAAACTATTGTTTTTATTTGTCATGTTAGGCTGTTTTGGCCTCATCTATTTTCTCAATTCATAACTATTATAGCATTGTAGAAGATCACATGCATCTTTAACTATTTTTGTTCAATTGTCTTGATTTAGAAATTATAATATTCTACAAGTCACATGCTTAAGGATGATTTTCTTACCATTTTCATCCAACATAGGTCAAACTTGGTGCAAAAATTTGTAGCGTAAACTTACAACAGGGGTAATTAAAAGTGACTGTAAAGACTACACTTAAATTTGTCTCATCTTTTATTACTCAAAAGCGTGGGTTGTGAATGAATAGGTTTCAAGAATCCATTAATGGCATGTTGTGGATATGGTGGAGCTCCCTACAACTTTGATCCCAACACTAAATGTCGGGACAGAGGATACAACTTGTGCGAACAAGGGCTGCCATACATAAGCTGGGATGGAGTTCATTATACCGAGGATGCCAATGCCATTGTTGCCTCTAAAATACTCTCAACCAACTATTCCACACCTCCTCTTGAGTTTAACTTCTTCTGCAACAATGCTTGAGATATCTGCAGCTTAGTCAATAAAACGAGCCTTGTTGAATTAGTCGCTCCAACTCTATTTGTTAAGCATTTGTTTTGGTAGTTCAAAGCAGTTAATGCATTGATGAATGTATTAGTTATAGTGCTTGGCATGTTATTTATGTTATACAACATGGAATAAATAGGGTTCATATAATTTTGGACCAACCAATGTACACATTTTTCCCTTCTTAATTTTATTTGTGACCTTCAAGTAATTGAGAAAGATATGTCGACAATACATACTATCCTTGCTTGGAGGTTGTATGAACGTCAAAACGTTGAATCAAAGTGAAAGTATATATATTAAGAAAGATATTTTTTTTTTCATCTCAGTTTTCCGTGTGACAGATCCAAAGAGCAACTAGTCTCACAGTAGATGCCCTTGTTCTCCTTTTCTGTTGCCCTGAAGCTCATTAAGGCCTCGTTTCTTCTTTAAATGATTATTGGTAGGCAATTTCAACTAGCGGGGATAGCTCAGTTGGGAGAGCGTCAGACTGAAGATCTGAAGGTCGCGTGTTCGATCCACGCTCACCGCAATCCATCCCTTTTTCATTTTTGCATTTTGGGTTTTGATTCAATTATAGTTTGGGTTTTGATCCAATTATGCACACAAACCTGCTTGTTGTAGATGTCAGCTGATTGTTAATGGGAAGAGCATAAATATGTTGATGGGACAAAATGCATTATTATCCTATTCCTACCCCCATATAAGAAATATGGATTTATTCATTCACCCAATAATGACAATATCCATTTTAGTTTAGTGGCCACTTTGCCATAATTACTAAAGAATTAAGGATTTCAGCCAGTAAATTATTAGTAGCTAGTTCCAGAAATGGTAAAGCCAGTTGTAATAGTTTGTAATACCACTCAGGCTCAACCAGATGGGCCATGTACTGTGTGTTCCTACATTATTATTTCGCCAGATGGGCCAAGTGATTACTTTAGCCCATTCCATTGATTATATTTATTTGGGCTGCTGTCTTGTTAGAAAATTTTGATGGGCATGCCCATGCCCATGCCCATGCCCAGACAAGTCTGAAACCGGTAGAGGGTTCGTTTGCATGGGCCGCTGTACTTACCTTCCAAGCAGAAACTATGTGAAAAGCAAGTAGCAACAACATTTTATACTTGCTTGCATAGGTTTTGCAGTGGTTAATCCTATAAGCAGGTATTTTTATACCCCCTCATTTTCCCAAAATCGCCTAAGTATTCATATGCTATTAACAAGAAAGTATTTTTACCCTTTAAGCATTCGAGATTAGAGGAGAGGTTATCGTTCAATCCTTTCGCGCCAAAGGAAATTTAACAAATTTTGATGCATTCGTGTATTTTTTGTAGTTTTCCTATATTGATCTTCTTTCTTCTATCTCTATCTAAATTGATTAGAATTCAATTTTTTTTCCCACTAATAAATTCTTAACATTAGTACCTACTCCTCCATTGTTTGTGGTTGCACTCTAGGAATATTCTAGGAGATGAACTTCAATCATTTAGTAACATGTCGATGATCATGATTAGGAGGAAGTCCTCAAGATTAAAAACACTTCACATTTGATATTGAAATGCGATTGATCAAAATGCAGCACCAATCACCAATGGGCCTACCACTTACCCAATGGTTAAGATTGAAAATGAACTACTTGACCATTATTAATACGTGGTTTTTGTCATGGCCTCAAATTTCTCAATGATTTTGCTCCTACAAGCTAAAAGAGCTTTGGTGCTAGACAAAATCATTTGAATGCTACTCAAAAAAGGAAAAAGTATTTTATTATAACAAAGAACATCATTATTTGCACAGAATTGGAAAAGACAAAAAAAAAAAAACAAAGTATTACTATTTGTCTATTATCTTGGAAAAAATGAAAAAAGAAAGATTCCACATAAAAATTAGTCCTTTCTTTAAGTATATCTAATTGAGTTGTTATGTTATAATGGTTTAGGGACATGGGCAATAGTGGGATTTAATTTTATTTTTTTTTCAAACAATCTTTCATGACAACCTTGAAAGTAGAAAGCAACATTGAATGCGTCCAAATTTGAAGGCTCTTTGATTGAATATTTGTAAAGTTCTTATAAAATAAGGATGGTTTCGACAATGTCATTTGTTTGACTAGCAAATGAACTTCTATTGTACACTATTATTAATGGATGCACTAGTTTTTTGCATTCCCACCTTTAACTTTCAATGTTTAAAGCCAATTATTGATGATTTCTTCACTCTAAAGCTAAAGGAACATATATATAAACCAACCCCTCAATTGATGAGTTAAGGAGGTTGACAAAGCATTTGCTGCACTAACAAGCAGAAGATTTACATGTATTATACTAATATTTGAGAGAGTACTGTTTCTATGGAAAGTTTATGAATAAACTTAAAAGTATTTGTTGGCTGATACTTTTGAATCAAAAGAGATTCCCTTGCCTACCAATTTCCATCTTGGGATATGATATAAAATTGAATTTGCGATCTCTTTTTTATTTTTTTTCACTTTTTCCTTGTACCCTTTTCCTTATATTTAACAATTCTTTTTCCTATTTTCTTCTGCCTTTTTTTGAAGTCTTTTTAATTATTCGAAATGACGCTACTAATAACATGGTTCTCCACCATTCTTTTGCCGACTTTATATTAATCCGCTAATGGAATTGACAATAGGTCGAATGCGGTAGAATGATGAAGCAGCTTTTCTTTTTCTTTTTTTTCATTAATTAAATACTTTATTAATTAAAGCAAAAAAAATACACAGATAGTTCTTTAAAGTTTAAAGGCTCTTTGGCTAATAAAAGGTCCCCTTTTTTTGGGTTTTCACCTTTTTTATGCGTGTGCAACTATGTATTGGCTTTGACGATCTAGATTTCCTTTTAAATAGACTAAGAAACTTATCTTAATCTCAATATTTTGAAGGATCATCGTTGTTTTTCATTTTTATTTAAAGTTTGTGGGTTTTTTTTCCTTCTTTTCTAATGATATCTTTCATTGGTTTTAGAAAATTAAGGGGCATTTAAATAGCGCTAAGTGCTATTAAGTAGGTGCACAGGTTTTGAAAGATTTTTTCACATATTTTTTTCTCTAGTCATGTTTTTTTTCCTTTTTATTATTCGAGATATAGGTTTGTGTGGTAAAAGTTGCATTTCATATGTAATTTCTAGGCCATACAAATATTATCGTAATTTAATTAGCTTAAATTCAATGAAATTGTTTCTTTGGCTTTCCTTTGATAATCTCATTGTTTGATTGATGGTCGTAAAGTGGAAATGTATTGACATATGTTGTTCTCTTTTCCAAATGTTTCCAAGACATTATTATCACTTTCATTTATGTCAACTCTCTTTCGACTTTCTTTATCTATTTATCTTGCACGTCTTAACATTTGCTGAGGGGGAGTGGAGAATTAAAGTTGAACGTGAAAGTTCCTATTAACCGCATGTAGCCAAAAAGTGAACTCAGATAACGATAAAAAAGACAAACGCAACAACCAAGAATTCATGTTAAGAGTCAAATTTATCTGAATTACAGATATTATTGCCACTTCCATATATCTTTCAATTAAGATAAGCTTGAAATTAATGTACGCATACATTTATAGAGGTCTATACAAAAAATGCGAGTTTTTTTATTGTAAATATTTGGGGCTGTACTGGGATAAAAGAATCAAAATAAACAAAAAAGAAAGACGTTTATCCCTCTCCCAGTCCTTCCAACCAAACGTACCTTGAAAATAAATTTTTAGTAGTAGAGGGCAGTGGCTGTCAAAAAATATTTATAGCTTTTCAAATTATAGTGATGCTATATGGTGCTGACAGATTGCATTTTGATGATTTCACATTCTTAACTTGGCTTAAACTCCTTTATTTCTTTTCGATGGGCCCAAATATCCATTAATGTCAAAAGGGTAATTTACTTGACTAAATAACTAGAAATAATTAATAAGCCTAACTCCAAAAGATTAAGTAAGTTGTTTAACGAAATGCCCAGATTAGATCCCGAAAATACTGACGCTATGAATATAGTACAAACCATAAGGATAATTTCGCACATTCTAATTAACTGACCCCATACTCTTGTGTATAGTTATAAATATTTCCTCTATATATGTTTTCTATTACTCGTTACTATACGCTGTCTTTGTCTTTAGTTTATTTTTAATATCTTTGATTGTCGTTTACTTCTAATATTTTTGGCTAACTTGAGGAATTTTAGTTTAAAAACTTCTTTGATTTTCCTAATGATTTGATTGTGACGCAGGTCACCCGCCTCATCTCGGAGTTGACAGTCCCGTGGGATTGCATGACCTTGTATATTATCAAAATGAATTATTGTCAAATATTACTACTATTAGAATTCTTTCTATTGAGAACGATAATCAAATATACATGAAATTCAATTTGTGAAAAAATAAGTTGTTCAAATTAATCAAGCAGGAAAAAGCAGTGCGGTATGTGTGTTAAACATACTATACTATTATGCCCTTTATACTATACTAAAAGTTTAAAGAGTTGAGGAAGCAAGCATAGCAAATTCATAAAAGTCAACCTTTTGTAAGATGGATCTGGAAAAAAGAAACAAGGGAAAAGAGGTTGGTACGAGACTGTCCAAAAACATTATAGAATTAAATAGTGGCTAGTCATTGCATGTACGCGTTTGCTTGATTCTTTCTTCTCCAATTTGTGGATGAATAATAAGGGGTATGTATTGGCATTCACATGAAAAGTTTTTGCTGTCATGCTACGTATTCTCATTTTCAACTGTTGAGATTAAATAAAAACACTATTTCATAAGATGGTTTTAGTATTAATAATTATCTGAGGGCATCTTTTCTTGGCAATTACATAATTATTATAAATGGAACATATATGCTTCACTAACTCTTGACTTATTTTTTTTTAAAAAAAATTCCAGTGTCAACAATGGTTTCCTACCAACTGTTGGTAATTGATAGCATAAATAAACATTTCACTTGTTTGTTTTATTGTGATAATTCTCCTTCATCTGTAGGTACCTTAGAAAGACGGCGGATAGAAAGTCGCATAATAATTATTTTTTTTTTTTTTTTTTGAGAAAATTAGAAAAGGTAGTTTTTTAGTATGTCTTTTCAACGACGGCAAGACATCTAATTCAAGAAAAACAGAGCAGTGAACAAAGGAAAATTTGCATACGATTTTTAGAGATGAAACTCTTTGATGATCAGTTCGGCCATAATGATAAGAGAGTAAATAGTAAAAAATATAATTGTCTATAATTTAATGACCTGAATTGCAATCAATATACTATAGAATGACCTGTCCAAGTATCAACATTAATAACGGATTCTGTTAACATTCTCAGAATTCAAGAATACAAATATGGAGAAACCCTTAGGCCTTAGTTAAGGCTTTATAGAGCTGGTGATTGTTATTCACCGCAAAAATGCAATGCCAGCTTGTCTTGAACTGTATCCTCCTTTCTCCTCCAATAAGAGCTTGTATTATATTCAATGAGCAGCAACACATTTTTGCAATTATTTAACACTAGTTGCAGTTGTATGGTGCATTGTGCAACAACACTGTAGATCCCTTTCAGTCCCTTTTGACCCGCATCTCTCTCTCTCTCTCTCTCTCTCTCTCTCTCTTTCTACAGTCACTCTTTTTTTCAATTATTTCTGATGAAAAAGCTCTATATATTTGGCTCTTTCTCTCTCTTTCTTTGATTGCATGACATAAGGTTTTGGGCTATCAAAATTCTTGAATGTCAACTCCTCTTGTGGTGTAGTACTTTGCTTTTTCTTGCATTTCACTGGGCACTGTTGTAATCTGCCTTCTTCTCAAATCTTGGTAAAAAAAATTCCAAAGTTCACATCTTTATTCAGCTGAATATTCCAATACCTTGATTGGAATTGGAAGTGCCGAGATTTGTTCATCTTGGGTGGAAGTCATATGTAGCTTCTAAAAGCGAAGATTGGTATACCAAATTCATGTAAATTCTTGGGCAAACTGCTTTGATCATATTTGAGCAGTTCAATGGCAATGCAGTTTCTCATTGCAATAGCCCAAGGACTTCCCTAGCGGATTTTCCTTCAAGAGACATTTCTGAGTTCAATCCATTCCAATTCTTAACGAGCCATCCTTGAGGAAGATTATTTCTGAGTTGTCAAAATGGAAGAAACATTTGTGCCCTTTCGTGGGATTAAGAATGACATTCAAGGGAGGCTGCTCTGCTACAAGCAAGACTGGACTGGTGGATTCAAGGCTGGTTTCAGGTATGCACTCAGTTACTTGTATTCCAACCTTTCTTAGAAGTGTCAATCATTTTGCCTATTCAAATTGCTGTTGGTTTGGCACACTCGTACAAGTTATGTTATTGTGTTTTGCAATTGTAATATGCTCATTATGAAGTTCAGTTCAATCTTGGATAGATTTTTTTTTTTTTCTGTGTTAATAGTGTCCCATTAATTTCAGGATATTGGCACCTACCACCTATATATTTTTTGCGTCGGCTATTCCAGTGATTTCATTCGGCGAACAACTGGAGAGAAATACAGGTTAGAAAATGTGTTTAGATTTCTGTTCCTTTATCATCATTGTGTTTTGACTCTTTTTTTTAATAGGTATTTATAGATTGCTTAGAAGGTCATGAAATTTGTTCCTGATCAAGGAAGGATTATTTATATTCTATAACATTGCAATTGACAGTTATATAGGATTTTTACCTAGTCAACTCCAAGAAGTAGTACATGATGATAAATATAAGAGATCTTATCAATGTATTATAGGACTTCTCTTGATGGATGTTACTTGAATTTAATACATCAATGTTATACTCAAAAATTGCAGAGGGAGTTTTAACTGCTGTTCAGACTTTAGCATCCACTGCATTTTGTGGAATTATACACTCAATAATTGGAGGGCAACCACTACTAATTTTGGGAGTTGCTGAGCCTACTGTGATAATGTACACCTTCATGTTTACCTTTGCTAAACAAAGACCGGATTTGGGTCGTGAAATGTTCCTTGCATGGACCGGATGGTGAGCTGCATCTTTAGTTTTTTATGTTATTCAATGGTTCTTGTTTAATTTCATCTGTTAACGTTGTAATTATCATTTGCCTGAATATTTATTTGATCGAAAATTTCAGGGTATGCGTTTGGACTGCAGCGTTGTTGTTCTTGTTGGCTATTTTAGGAGCTTGCTCTATTATCAATAGGTTTACCCGTGTGGCTGGAGAATTGTTTGGAATGCTTATCGCAATGCTCTTCATGCAGCAAGCAATCAAAGTAAGCAAACTGCTTGGTTTTGTTTGTCTCACTACCTCTAATCCTCTCATAAATGCTAGCAAGGGAATTTCCTAAACCTAGCACAATAAACATTCAGCTTGCACCATATTGGCTTTTTCAATTTCAGTTTCTAAGTACTGGCCATCTGTAAGGGATTGCAGCCGTACATCTTTAACTTGACTTTTTTTATGATTTGTGATAGGGACTTGTGGAAGAGTTCCGCATACCAAAAAGGGAAGATTCTAGCCTAATGGAGTTTATGCCTTCGTGGCGGTTTGCTAATGGCATGTTTGCTTTGGTTCTGTCGTTTGGTCTATTACTAACTGCATTGAGAAGCCGAAAAGCAAGGTCATGGCGCTATGGGTCTGGTGAGTATTATCTTAGAAACAAGTTCATGGCAGAATCTAAAATAAGTGACTTCCACCTTTGATCATAATTAAAAGAGTTGGACTAGGGATATGATCGGTTATGAATTCCATACAGGTTGGCTTAGGAGCCTTATAGCCGACTATGGGGTGCCACTAATGGTGTTGGTGTGGACAGCGATATCCTATGCACCTGCTAAAAGTGTACCAGAAGGGATTCCAAGACGTCTCTTGAGCCCAAATCCGTGGTCACCTGGTGCCTATGAGAACTGGACAGTGATAAAGGCAAGCATTTTGCTTAAATTTCTTAACTGGTTGCTATATATTCTTGTACAACTTGAAAAGTTGATAATTCATTGTGAATTTCTCAGGATATGCTAAATGTGCCCATTCTCTACATACTTGGAGCATTTATTCCTGCGACAATGATTGCAGTACTTTACTATTTTGACCATAGTGTCGCGTCTCAGTTGGCCCAGCAGAAAGAATTCAATTTGAGAAAACCACCTTCGTTTCATTATGATTTACTGCTGCTTGGGTTTCTGGTATACAGAACTCATTTTGTTGCCTGATCTTTTGCTTCTATAGTCTATTTAGTATTCTTATCCTGATCTAAGATGCAAATGTTTTCTTTGTTTTTGTTGGCAGACATTAGTGTGTGGTCTCATTGGCATCCCTCCATCAAATGGTGTAATACCACAGTCCCCAATGCATACAAAAAGTCTAGCTACTCTCAAACACCAGGTGATTTTCTTTTGTAAAACCTTTTACTTGCTTCTATAAAGAGGGTGAGTGGACTTTCTTGCAGATTTTGTAAGGTCTTTTTCTTTTAGCGCAGTGAGACTACAAAAAATCCTCATCTTCTTGCTATTGCTTCCAAATATAGTTCCTTGTAATCATCCTTCTAAAGTTCACTTGTTGAATTTACAGTTACTGAGGAACCGACTTGTTGCTACCGCACGCCAGAGCATTCAAAAGAACTCAAGCTTGGGACAATTGTATGGAAACATGCAAGAAGCATATCAACAAATGCAGACTCCTCTCATCTACCAGGAGCCATCACATAGAGTATGCAGCCTACTTTCTTGTAATCCATGAAACAGATCATTGATTTGTGCATTTTGACAGTACGAGTCCTAATGCTTTAAATTTCCCGAGTGTTTGAAAGGAATTGGTGAAAAACTAAAATCAGGAAATATATATATATATATATATATATATATGAGATGAAATAAATAAGAACATAAAAAACATTGATCTTTTGAAAGGATCCCCCTACTCCCCACCCCAATAAAAAAAAATAAAAAAATGTTAACAGAGCAACAAAATTACTGAAGTAAGCAATATAAAATTTCTCATCAGGGTCTAAAGGAGTTGAAAGAATCAACCATTCAATTAGCCTCAAGCATGGGAAGCTTTGATGCTCCAGTCGATGAAACAGTTTTTGATGTTGACAAGGAGATTGATGATTTACTGCCTGTTGAGGTGAAAGAACAGCGTGTCAGCAACTTGCTGCAAGCCATTATGGTTGGAGGATGTGTTGCTGCAATGCCTGCCTTGAGAATGATTCCAACATCTGTTCTCTGGGGATATTTTGCTTTCATGGCCATTGAAAGCTTACCGGGTAACCAGTTCTGGGAAAGGATTTTACTGCTCTTCACTGCACCAAGCAGAAGATATAAGTGCGTGCTTCAAATACTTGAACTTTTGATTTTACCCAAGTGGGTGCTACTAAGTCTGAAACTCATTGTCTAAGTAACTTGCAGGGTTTTGGAAGACTACCATGCCACCTTTGTGGAAACTGTGCCTTTCAAGACAATTGCGATGTTTACAATATTCCAAACAATATATTTGCTTCTTTGTTTTGGCATTACATGGGTTCCAATTGCAGGACTCCTGTTCCCGCTGCTCATTATGCTTTTGGTCCCTGTAAGACAGTATGTGTTGCCAAAGTTTTTCAAAGGGGCTCACCTTCAGGATTTAGATGCGGCAGAATATGAAGAGGCACCGGCAGTACCATTCAATATTCCAGTGGTAGATTGTTTCCCACTTTCATGTTCACTAATAACCTAAACTATGTTGCCCTGAAAGATTTTTGGAGTTTGTTTGATATATCAAAATCGGCAATTCTTATTTTTGCATCTTAAATTCATATATGCAGGAGGGAGAACTGGGTGCTAGACTTTCTTTTGCCGAGGGAGGAGAGATTTTAGATGGAATTATTACTAGAAGTCGTGGTGAGATCAAGCATATGTGCAGTCCAAAGGTCACTAGTTCATCAGCAACCCCTGCAAAAGATCTTAAACTCCAGAGCCCCCGCTTCTCGGAGAAAGCATACAGCCCGCGGGTTAGTGAACTAAGAGGAGAGACAACTCCTCGCTCTGGTGGAAGAGGACCTCACAGTCCAAAGACTGGAGAAGTAGGGCCATCTAATTTGGGGATAAGTCCTCTTAAATCAACTTCAAACCAGTGAGAAAAATCAACACCTTTATCTGTGGCGAGTTTGAGATAGTAATCCATATGTTTTCTAGTACTCTGTTTTGCTTGTGTTGTAAAATCTTCTCCAACTCCTCTTATAGGGGAGACCTGTATAATTAACCTTATATTGATTCCTTGAAAGGTAACAATAGTAAGTGAATTTGTCCCTTTGGTACTGTTTCTGTGCATATAATCTCTAAATCATATCTGGATGCTTTTCTGTTTCTTTTGTGAGTTGTACATTTCATATGACTTCAATCTGAGAATTTCCTGTGACCACTGATTTTCTTCTGCTGCATAAGATTTGTCTGGAGGTATCCTGTTTTCATTCATCTCAACCTTCTCAGGGCATCCCACTTATATCTACTGGAAATGAGATATCAGTAAGAACATCAAGTGAAATTCACTAGAAAGATGCATGGAGACCAGTTACTTCTTTTGCTAACAGTAATGTAGTTTGAAAATATACTGGTCAGCATCGTATGTGGATGTTGAGTCTTCCTCTTATCTCTTTGTAGTTACCACAAGAAACATTAAGCAATTACATCACGAAATTCATTGGAAGAAAATGCATCATGTGTCACTCAAATGAATCGCAGCCATAGGTTTTTTAAGAAAATTCTTACAGGGTGTGAATCACATTATGATAGTTTGGCATGTTTTGAAAATTCTGTACAGACAAGTGTGTTTGTTTTTCTAGAAAAATAAAAATAATCCCTGCACTCAAATAAACTAGCATATCTGTGAGCACTTGATCCCTTATGTAGCTGACTTATATCAGCAGCAGAAGTAATTTTTAGTTAGCCTCAACTTTCTCACATATTTATGAGCTTGGAGATTGCATTACAGCCATATGACTGGAATAAAAAAATGTTCAATTTCTGACAATCTGAGCTCAAGCTATCATATTCTAGCTGGATAATCGGCTGATCTTCATGGTTCCATGTAAGGACAATCGTGCAATTGCAGATTAATCCTCTTTGGCTGAACAGATTTCTTGGACACAGACTACTCCTGGTTTAAAGTGGTCCTTACTCTCTGGTCATTCTCTTTGTGGTAGAAGTTGACAGCAAACAAGTCAGTGCACATCAAATGATGGACTAGTTTTGGTCAACAACAAATATACAGAAAAGGGAAAGAAGCTCCTCTGCTTTACAAACAGTTGATCCACAAACAAAAGCAGAGGTGAGAATTGCATCTGAGAAGGCATGTGAAGTCAATTCAGGATCAGAAAAAAAGGGTCCTACGTTGTTGATTGCACGGAGGAATTGTGGGTTAGAAAAGAGAATGTTGTGGTTTGCTAGCATTGACTTGGTGAGTGGGAAACATTCAGGTCCCTTTTGTAATTATCATAGAATCTTTGTTCCTGTTATACTCGTAATCCTTATGAATGACTCCAAAAGACTTAAAAGCAGGTGCCGATTTTCTAGGATAAAGAGGAGCTTAACATGATCAATCCGAAGAAGTTGAGAATGAGGTGACATGGATAAAGATTTGGCCTACTTGTCCACAAAGAATGTGAAAATACAATTGAAGTAACACAGGCTCACGAGATTTTAGAATTAGGGCATTTCCAACGCTCACACAAGTCAAGAAGAAAATCATGGATGGCTTCTTTTTATCAATGCAAGCAAACTATAATCATGAGACTTGGAATACATTGTAGTCTTTGCACATTTTTTTATTTTTTTTTTAATTTCTTTTTAACGGTTAGCATATTACAGCCGCTGATTTGATGTGATAAACTTACCTAAAGTTCCTTGTGTGTTGAACCACATTTTAGCTGATTAATGTTTTTTGATATTTGGTTAATTACTGTAGGTGCTTTCTTTGTTCTTCATAATGATTTTATACGTTTATCCTGTCATTAATTTGATGTTGTGAACATCTGATAATGATGTGTATCTCAAGTCTCACCTAAAAAATTTCACTTCAACCTTTCAATTTCCGCACCAAAAAAGGTTAGGAGCTGTGGGTTTGGCCAAACCCGATGAATACTTCTAACGCTCAAGTAATAATTTGTGACAAAAATTTATTGGCATAATTTTTATTGTCATTATTTTATTAATAATTAATACTAAGGGTGTTTATTTAATATTGTGAAATTTTAGTATACCAAAATGCCACACCAAATATCAAATCGAATTAATCGATTCGATTCGATAATTACTATTTTTTTTTGGTATTTTAGTTCGATATTTAGGTGACCAAATTTTATTTAAAAAATAAAAAATACTTAATAAATTAAATATTAAAATTATAATTATATTTTTTACAGTTTTTATTTTTTATTTTTGACAAGTAATAAAAATAAAAATAGTATAAAAATAAATCATAGATATAAAATATGTACATCAAAATAATATATAAAAATAATAATTTGGTATCAAAACCGAACCGAATATCCAATCAAATTTTTCGATTCGATTTTGGTACGTGCCGAACAATTTAAATTCAATTCAATTCGTTTATCGAACTGTGAACATACTTTACAATTTAAATATATTTCTTATTACTATTAAGCATGTAAAGTACTATTATTATGAAAAAACATAAATTTTATCACTTAATATATACAATTAGTGACAATTTCCCTATTGTCACTTATATATATATATATTATTTTTTATAGTGATTGTAGAGAAAAAGAATGAGCAGAAAGAAAAAAATATTGGTGTATTGGAAAATGAGATATTTTGAGAATGAATTAAAATTTCAAAAATTATATCCAAAAAATGATGTAAAAAGGATGCAAATCCTTTTTTAAACTGTTGGAATTTGAATTTGTCGTTCAAAAAGTATAACAAGAAGCTAAATATTTGTGTGTACAGAGATATAGTTCTTAAGATCCCACGTCTAAGTCCTTTCTATGCTACTTTATAAACAATATAAACAAATTGGCCCGACATTTATGTCCTCTAGACATTTACTTCTATGTGTAGGAACCGGCCCACGCATAATATATTGGGCAAATGAAGCCCTTGACAGAAGCAAATTACAACTGGGCCCAAGACCCAATGGTAAATTAAGTTGAAGTAGTCCACTAACTTCACATACCCATCTTATCTTTTTGTTGTTATCTTGGGCTGAAAATTTGTTTCCTGGGGCGGTTCTTTTGGCTCATTGGGCTGGAACCTGCTTCTTAGTTTTGCTTACAAAATTTACATCGAAATTGATATAATTGAGCCCAAAATATTTTCCTACCTGGTTTTTCTTTCTTTTTTTGACTTTTTTTTTTGGTATTTCTTTTTTGTTAGCTCTTTCGGAGAAAATTATTAGACCACTTTTAGAGGCTTGACTTTTATAGAGGACAATTTTGTTTTTGGTAAATTAAAGGCCATGAAATAGTAAAAAATAGCTAATTCAATAGTTTTTTATTTATTTTTCCTTCTAATCAACAGGATGTGTTGAAGTTCCATAAGAAACCAAACATCATTAATCATTAGAGAACCAATGATGTCTTTTGGCCTTTTGCAGTTGTCAATCTTTTAGAATTGATGCTCGTACATAAAGAGATCATGATTATACCAACATTAGATGTATACATCAAAATATCAAACACAGCTTATGGACTGTGTTTTCTGATATATAGCCTACTTATGGAATGAATTATCACAGTACTGTATCAATGTAAAAAAGCAGATTATAATAAATGTTTCTCCAGCCACTGATCAATCAGTAAAGCTGCATTGATACATAATGACATTTAATTTTACATAATATAATACTGCTTCATAATCCATATATATATATATATATATTTTAAAGAGTTAGATTAAGGTTGGGAGAAGAAGTTGGTTCGACTGGATTTTTGCTGTCTTGTTTTCCATTATTATTACAAGGATTTGGAAATATTGGGACATGTTTTTTGAACTCGATTTCCGAGGTGAAATCTTCCCATTGGAAAGCCGGAGCCCAACCGCCGCCTGACGTCGCCCTCTTTCTCTTGTTATTATTTTCCTGCAGTTGGTTCCTGATATTCCTGAGCAATGCGAAGAATTTCTCCATCTTCTCCTCATCTTCATCTTCTCTGCAGTATGAAGCACTCCTCTCCGTGCAGTCCTTGCTTTCCATGAATAGTAAGAATAGTCAGAAAGGAATAATTAAGATATGTGGTGTGAGATTAGTAGTTTGTGGGGAAGAATTTATAGGGTGAAGGAATTTGGTTTGGGTTGGAAATGCGTCTAAGTTGGCAGCTGACACTTTTGAAGACTGTGAGGTCGGCATATTATGTGTTGTGTCACCGGCTTACGTTGTAAGAGCCTACGTAATACCCTTATGTTTGTCAATATTTCTAGAAGCTCGTGACTTTAGTTGTTAGCAGTTCCTTTTCAGGACCAATAGGGATTAACGAAGCCAATCATCTGCCGCCCTTTGTCATGGATGGGTTTTTCTTACCACATCTAGAATGTATTAAGATGTAAATTTAATTTAATTTAATTATAATTATATGATGATTGGTATAATTATTTTATTTTTTATTTTGATTGTTTTTTTTTCTTCTTAACTTGAATGAATGACAAGGTAATTTTTAAATTCAATCTCAATAATTTGAACATGAATTTGTTTAATATTAATCTTATTAGTTTCATTATAACAGTAGTTTATTTTGCATTACCTAAACAAACTTTTGATTACCATTTTATTAATACAAGTTGTATTAAAATAAACTACTAGTTTTCGTTTATTTACAAAATTTATTCCCGTCATGATTTCATATTATTGGGTCAACATTTTGGGTATCACTGTGTCCTTGAGGCTTTGTTAAAGTAAATACGTAATAATCCTTCCAAAAATGCTCTAGGTCCTTTTAGGGTGAATTTAAGTTTGTCCTCTTCAATTATATTACTTCCTCCCCCCAAATATAAAAATATCTACTTTGCCCCCTTCAACCAAGAAATATATTTATTTTTCAATTTTGTTTTCTTTTTTTCAATACATTTGAAGAAATATTTCAAATATTGAAATTTTAAAATTTTATTCGCATTTAATAATATAAAGCAACTAATTTAAATTAAGTCCATCATAAAATAACGCAATTAAATTATATATTTTTAGTTAGAGGGGGCAAAGGGTATATTTTCATGGATTGAGTGGGGGAAGTGAAACCAAACATATAGATGGGGAACAATATGAAATTCAGCCATCCTTATAACATGGATTGAATGTTTATTATAACATGGATTGAATGTTTAAGTGGCACCAGAATTTGCTGAAAAACCCAAACCTTTGAGACAAATCAATCCTCTCTACTTATATCATTGAACACAATCATTAAGAAACTGCGAATTTCATGTTTTTTTATTTTCAATAACTTAAATTCTAGACATATAGTTGTTGTCTTCTTGTATGTAACTGAAGCAGGGTAGAATGAGCTGCGGGGTGATAGTTATATGCACCAAAGAGTCAGGCTACATTTGGTGGTTGGTATCATTCGAGGCTACTGTTGCTGTGCTACATTTTTACCCATTATACCGTGTTTGATCATGTTCTGTTTACCTCAAAATTTATTTTTATTGTATCTACTCAGCCCACTGCCATTAAAAACCCACTTGATTGGGATGGCCAGAAAGGTGAAGGCTGAAAGCAGAAAAGCAGAGGACAGCAAATGAGCAGAGAACCTGAAATTCCTGATTCAGGAACGACCAACATGTCTATCTTCTTCTTCACTTTTTGCTCAACACAAGCTTTATAAACATATATGCGTGCAAGTAAAAACTTTTAAGGAAAACATCCCATTTCCAATCCTGGCATTGCTTTTCCTTTTCTTTTTGCCGGTGGAAGGGTGGAAAAAAGTGAGTTTTTTCTAAGTGTTTCTTGGAATTGAGATCGTGCACCGACAGGAACATACTTTTTCAGAGCATGTGGATAAGAACTCCCACTCTTTAATACTTATGGGCCCGCCAGTTGGTGGTAGCCGCTGCGCGTGCAAGAGGAGGAGAAGGGGCTGTTTCTGCTTTAATTTAGTCCCCGACCTACCAACTCTGTATAATCTCACTTTTACATTTCATTCTCCTTGTCTCTCTGTCTTTGCTTCTGATGTTATATACTGAACGGACCTGTCTTTGCAATGGAAGAATTTGTTTATATGCTAACTTATAAGTGAATTTTATACCAAGTGTCATTCACAAATAGCATAAAGTAGAAATGGTTGCAAATAATACATTGTCCTTTCTCTTCTTTTTCTTAATTCCAAGACATGTATGCAAGATACAGATTAAAGTTCTGGACGGATTCTAAAAAATTTACGATCAGTATAACATGAACTAGCGCCACTACTGGTGCTAATTGCTAAATTGTTGATTATATATATAAAACGGGACACATAACTGGCTGGGCTCAATAGAGTAGAAATAGCCGACGACAAGAAGATGATCTTCAAAAACAGACATATTATGAGGTTTCTAAGCAACCTAGAGTTCAATAAGAACAACTGCAAAGCGTGCAAGATGTTTGTTAAGAATGATTAAATTGCTTTACTCGTTTGGGGTTGTAGTCGTTTGCTTTCTTTGCTACATGTTGAATATCACTATATCAATATTTTTGGATTTTAATATTTCGAAAAGATTGTGGTCCGGAAAAAATTAGTTATTCTCATTTGAGAGTTTTGAGATTTAAAGCCCTTGCATAATTTCTGAAGGAGTCAGAAAAGGAACTTGAATTTCATGTATTTTCTTGGTTTATGAGAGTTGCAATTTATTATAAGGGTTATGGAATCCAGTGAATTAGAAGATTTTGAAACATGTAACAATTTTGTGGAGACTCTATAGCCAAAAGTTCGTATTCCAACCTTACTTTATATACTTTTTTGTTAAAGATGTATTCAGTAAAAAAGAAATTTTTAGAGAGATATTTTGAATGTCTGTAAAATTAATTATATGTCACTCGTTAGAAGTATTGAGCAGGAGTTGTACCTATCACCACATAACACGTTAGAGTTTGGTTGATTGATCACAAAACATAGTGTTTTTTGTTGGGGGCATTAGTTAATTTGCTCATTGATGAGACTAGCTCATCAACAATAAGTTTGTAGTTGACCAATGCCATTTGTTTGAAAAAACTCTCAATATATGTTTGACTGAGCTCTGCAAGGAGATGGCGGAGTCTACTTCTATAATGTAAGTAGAAGATATGGAGGGGAAGCATGTTGGAGACCAGTCTAGACTAGAGTTCACTGTCAAAAAAATGAAAAAAAAAAAAAATGAAAAAAACTTGAATTGGAGTCTTGCTTGGAATAGGACTTGAGTAACCATTTTCCAATCCCAATTGGTTGGCGATTGCATTGGCAGCCAACAAAGTTCCATTACAAAAGGCCATATTGACCGTGACTTTCAGAGAGCGTGGTCGATAGTGCTTATGAGTTGTGCATGCGGCGTTTTCTATCGGTTTAATAGTCTTTTGGCGTGAGATTTTCGGCATCAAGCGTAGAGTCACGTTTCTCCTCGCAAGTGCAGATAGTTGAGATTTTACGAATTTTCTTTTTTTTTGCGTATTTTGTTGCTCCTCGAATATGAGTGATTTTGAGTATTTGGTTGTAGGGTATCCAAGAAAAAAATTATTGTATTTCCTTTATTGTTTAGTTGACTTAAGTCTAGGGCAGAAAATTTTCAGTATATTTGTTTAAATTTGTTGTCTCATTTTTTTGTTTTATTTTCTCAGTGATTCCCAACACATACAGACAACATGTGCCTTCAGTGATTACATTACATCTTATGTACATATATTATGATAGAAGACCAAAATCTAGTCCTTTAGCAATAGCCAATATCATTTTCCAAAATAGACCCGGGAATGCCCTCTAACAAGCAGGAAACGGGTGGGATTGTTAGTGTTTGAAGTTCTCCATAAGCACTCCAACAAAAGGGGTCCAACACCACATCTCCTTTAGCTGGGAGAAGCTCTACATCCGAAAGCGTTATGTTTGTGCATGGTATAGAATCACTGCAAGCAAAATGCATTGGGGGGCTTCTGATATCATACGTTCCCTTGATCCCCGTATACTGTATGTCAGATAGATACACTGCTGAGGTGTGATTGGCACAATCTTTGCTGAGGCAGTAGAACTGATCAATTATGATCGGGTTCCTAACATTGTCCATGTGAATGTTATCGAATGTCACACCTGATACAGCTCCAGAACCTCCTTGCCATGTCTTGATCCTTACTCCGTTGTCTGAATTCTTTATCACGGAATCCCTAACTGTGATATTGGAAGCACATGCGCGCGAATTGTGGTTGCCTAGACTCCCTATGCTGAATCAAGAAAAAAAAAAAAAAAAAAAGGGCTTAAACTGAGGAGAATATGGAATATGGACAATGCTAGAAAACGAAAAAAATCATGATTTGCAGGATAGAGCCCAATCTTGAATGAAAAATTACACCTGATGCCATGGCCTGGTCCGCATGTTATATTCCTAATGTCTACATCATAGCAACCTGATCCTATTGACACACAGTCATCACCTGGAACAGAATTGTGTGACGAGATTTAAAAAAAAAAATGACGCATTAATTTGAGGGCAAAATATTGAGAGTAGAAGGAGGGGGCATGAAGAGTGCTGTACTAACCATTGGATATTACTGAATTATATATCTCTACATTGTTTGTGTTCTCTATATGAATCCCATCTGTATTGGGACTTAAGGCGGGAGCGGTTATGTGAATTGATTCTATATGAACATTCCTGCAGTTATCAAATCTGAAATGGAACTGGGGGCTATTTCTGATCTCTATTCCTTGGACTGTCAAATTGTTGCTCATAAAGAATCTTATAGCCTACAATAATTAAAAAGAGATCTTAATGTCAGAAAACTAATGCTGAACATGAAAAAGATTTGTTTTTTATATTCTTTTTCGCATCACTCACAATTGGACTATCACATGGTTCCCGCAGTATAGTTCCATTAGCTCCCTACATTCGTTAGTGGCAACAGTCAGCAAAAAGAAGCCAAATAAGATACCACTTTATACAAAATTAGAAATACCTTGTGAGGTTTGCAGGGTAAATTCCACCACTGCTCACCCCTTCCATCAATTAGACCTCCTCCTTGGAGTGACATTTCATTGACTCTATAGAAAACCAGCCACTGGCGCCTGCTGTAATTCTTTGGCCAGGAGTCCGGTCCATCAGGCGGCATTATAGTTCCATCAACCTTTTCAATGACAAAAGAACAGAGAATTGTCGCTATATTCGATCAAATTTTGCACAGAAAGAGTTGAAGTTATGTTGAAAACACAGGAAGAGGGGGGGACCAAAATCTTTATTGGGCAAAAAGATAAAGAAAGTTACCTGAAAAACAAATCCGCTTTGACAAGGACCAGTGAATATAGTGGACTGAATCATGAAATTGTAGCCGTAGGGAACGAGTAGGACCCCAGAATCAGTTTGGCAAGCAGTGTCCCATGCGGTTTTGAATGCTTCAGTATCATCTGTCTCACCATCACCAACAGCACCAAACATTCTCACGTCGTATGTACCTGTATAGTTGTTCCAATTTTCATCAGGAGATGGGCCGGAAGCCTCAGGGGGAAGAGATGGGGGCATTGAAATTTGGGATGCATGATGTGAATGCTTGTGTCTTTTATGGTGGTGATGGTATCTGGCATGCCCACCTAACATGATTAGTCCAAAAGTGAAATAAAGGACGAGTAAAAACAGTGGAAATGCCACCATTTTTTCGTTTAGTAGCACAACAGGATCTGGCTGCAGTTACAGTGAAAATTACTACACTGGAAATGTTATTTTCACTTTTTCTTGAGAACACGAGCTAAACTGGAGATAAGAATTATGGTTTTTGACAAATGAGTGAAAAGACAACAAATGTGAACGCCCAAGTTTCAGCAAGTAGTGAGAAACTTTTAGACTTTATGTATGAGCAACCAAACTGAGCACTACATCAACTTGCTGCTGCATATAAACTCTGGAAAGACATGCAAAATTAGGAAGGCCCGGTTCATCTATTTATAATAATATTAGTGGATGTTCTTAGAGAGAATTCTGCGCGCCATACAAAAATTTTTAATGGTTTTGATGGCCAAAAAAATAACCGACCAATTTCATATAAGACACTGGGCTTTTTGAGTGTGGGGAAAAGGGGTGAGCGGGAAAACTGAACATCAGAAGGGGTACAAGCCCCCCATGTTCTTCCCATAACTACCCACTTCCTTTGGTCCACTGTCACCCCCTGTGACCCTTTTTCCCGTAAAATTATCCTTAAGTTTAATCCTTGTTGATTTAATTAGATTGGATGCTCAAAGGGACTGGAGTAGTGCCTTTGTAGTTGCAGCGTCAGAACAAATTTCAAAGCAGCTCTCAGTACAACTGCTTGTGCTTTAAAAGGAAAGAAAGGAATACAATAATGTTGAAACAAAGCTTCAAATACGCTTCTGTTATAAAAATGTACTGCCAACAAACTAATCCGCACTATCTTTACTGATTCCATGCCATTCACCAGAAATCTTACTTTAGTGCTAGAGATGGATACTTTGGATTGTGAATGACGACTATTCTCCAGAAGTTACTCCAGCATAGGTCCCCTACCCCCACCCCCAACCCAAACAAAATGTGTCATTTTCCTCGAGATTTTAGATGTGGTGTTTCTATTTAAAAGTAATTTGGGGTTGAAATTCTCGAATGGATCGTGGAGATGTGTTTCACTCAATTCATTCAAGAATTTCACCGCAATACAACCAATTCATCCAGCACCATTCACTTGTGAAAACTATTCGCCCTCGTGGAATCCAATGACCATTTGCGGAATACTCAAAACTATTTTGCATCATCATACCGTCCCAACTGAGGGCCACTAACATAACATCCCTTTTTCTCTTTATTTTTTTTTTTTTTCATATTTATGTTTGGTTGAATCAGAAACCTGAGAACAATTCTATGTCAAGCTAAGGGAAGCAGAATTCTCAGTTTTACCTTCACTTTGAATTAATGTATTGCAGTGCGCTGCAGTGTCATTACATTGTCCTCCCGTCAAGCTACCACTTACAGAGAATTATTTAATTTTTATCTTTAACTTGACGACGGAAAAAAAAATATAAAGAAGAAATGAGACAAGCACCTTTCGGTCTAAATTTCCTGTGCGCGTGACTTTTCTACATTGTCTTGAGACATGATATGTGTGGGTTTACAGTCCTCACCAATCCAATCTTGCCTACAGAAAAAGTCGGTTATGTGGTTCATGGTAGCACCTCAAGTGATAATATATTGTTTCTCCCCCCCATCAAATGCTGCCTGGCTTTTTTAAATATGTTCTCTTTTTATGTTTCAATTTTCCTTTCTAAAGCTGACGAATAGATATTACAACCACAAAACTGAAGAACATCTTCTTATCAAATAATCTAGCATTTTTTTAATTTAATCTTTTTTCTTTCTTTTTTGGGTTGAGAAGGGGAGGTATAAGGATCAAATGTAGATGCGTTAAAACCCAACCTCAGATCATTTGAATTTGTAGCTTTCTGCTGCACGTAATATAATTTTGAACTGACATATCAAATGGGGAAAGAGACGTTTCAATTTCAGGATCAAAAACTTGTTAAGAGTATAAAATTATTTCAGGATCAAAAACTTAGTGAGTATAAAATTATTTCAACGCAAAGGATTTCTTATGCGAGTATCAGATTTATAGAAAGCTCTATTAACAAAGCATCCACTCACAACACCAAATGCATAAACTACCCAACCAGATGCTTTTGTGACAATGTGTTGTGCTGTTGCCAATAAGTCACAAGCCTTAAATACAACAGTTTCCAAACATACTATAGAAGGTATAGATATAGAAGTCGTGGAACCATGCAAATGGTTGCACTAATGATCAACATAAGCAAACTATCAGCCAAGCGATTTCTCTTTGTATTTACAATTAACCCTCAAGAGGTACAAGACAATACATGTAAACTTCCATTCAACAACAATTACAGTTTGTCGTCATAAAAAAATGGTCAGATAGGAGATACATAAAACCTTCTTGTTCAGCTGCTACACTCAAATTTTATAAATACACAGAAGCCTGGATAACAAGAGAAGACAGGAGGTCATTTTGAACAAGATAACAAACATATTTCAATTCCTCAGTAGCAAATCTCTGCTGGTAAAATATAAAGACCAGAAAGTATATCACAGTCCAAGGAATGCACATTGCTTTCTAGCATGCTCTGGAATCAGCTTCCCCAGCAACTCCACTGGCACGCCCTTGAGCTCTAATCAGATGAAACAGGTGGAACAATTCAAATAATGATATTTATGGTACACCAAATTTGAAAAGAAACTAGATAATAAAAGAAGCATCTGACAAGGAGAACTCACCATGTGGCTTAAAGTTGAACAGAGGTGGAACAAACCGTCCATTTGGTAGCCGAACATTTGGATCACGCAACTCATCAAAGAATGGATGGATCAATGCCTCCAGCTGCATCACAATTACGCAACCACAAACTGATAATCATGAGTGAGTTCTAACAATTACCATGTCAATGCCACAGTTATGTGGGAATTGATTAACCAAAATGCATGTGACATGGTCACTCAGAGAATAAAGAGGGGAGGGGGGGGGGGGAGAGACGTGATTAAACTGCAGAAAAAGTAAAAGAAACGGAGAATCTTTTTTAAAACCCTACAATACCCTGTTGTATCATTTCCCTTTGATCTCTAGCAAGAATTAGCAAAATTGCACAACATAGACAGTAGCACTTACAGAGAAACAGGACAAAACCCTACATTCAAATAAAGTATGCTGCTAAAGCAACTTAAACATCTAGGTATATATTGTATTTAAAGATTGAGAGAGAATTCCGGACCACCATGCAAGTTAAGAGCAATATGTTTTACAAAGTAAAAAATTAAGTTATACTCACTGCAGTGCATCGCAGATTTGGAGAATACTGCAGTAGCCTTGAAACAAGATCCACAGCTTCTGGTGGCATGCGCTTGTGAAATATCTAAAGATGAAAAGTGTGTCAAATTACACACAAAATACAGAAAACGATCGCATTAAAGCCACCACAAGTAGTAATATTCCATTACCTTGTGCCATGGGTGAGCTTTTATTTGGGGGAATTTGAACTCAGTGTAATTGGGGTTCATACATTTGATCTCCTCCCTTGTTGGAGTGCCCAGGACCTACATGCAAACAAACATGTCTAAAGTGACTATCCATTTGCTTACAGTACATAAGCCAAAAGGGACTATGAATTGTCCTATAAACGTGATCTTACAAAACAAAAAGTCAATGTTTCAAATCAATAAATTGGAAAAGAATATATTAAAGGATTGGACTGCCTCATGATTACCTTAATGATTTCAACAAGCTGATCCACTCCACTCTCACCAGGGAAAAGGGGCTGAAATTTCCATATAGAATTTTATTCAGCAAATAAAATTAAGAACTCCATCCTCAAAAGTAATTGTGGAAAAAAGTCAACTGATTCACCAACCTGTCCCAGCAATAATTCAGCCAAAACACATCCGACAGACCAGATGTCAATGGCAGTAGTATACTCTGTCGCACCAAATATCAGTTCCGGAGCACGATAGTACCTTGAACATATATATGAAATGTTTGGCTCTCCTTTGACCTACAAAATTGAGCCAAATAAGATAAATGATGCAACAAATAATAGAAGTGGGAAGAGATATGTTGATTAGAGGGAAAAGAATGAAACGAACCAGCACTTTGGCACTTCCAAAATCACATAATTTCACCTGGTGAGTATGTGGATTAACCTGTAGTCAACGTGGCAATCAGTGAGTCCCTTGTTTCTTGACACAATAAATATTGAGTGCATAATAAACTTACCAATAAATTTTGTGGTTTGATGTCCCTGTGGCATACTCCAATACTACCATGTATATAAGCCAGTGCTCTGAAAATCTGCCAGGAAAAAATTTAACTCAGAAATAAAGAATTGGCTGGTAAAAACAAGTTTAACTAATTGAAACATTCAATTAAAATACTAAAGCTTTTATGCAAAATGTCAACAAGAGAATGCTTGTGAAAATAAGTATACCTGATAAGCATAAAGTTTCACATATATCATTGGCATCCTCTGGCTCATCTTGTTATAATGTCTAATCACCCTATGAACAGTCTCAGGAACATACTCCAACACCAAGTTAAGGAAAAGCTCGTCCTTCTCGGTCGTTGAAAAGAAACAATGCTTTAAAGACACAACGTTAGGGTGGTCTAGGAGACGCATGGTTTGCAGCTCACGGTTCTTGTACCTCTTATCTTGAAGAACCTTTTTTATGGCAACAGTTTCACCTGTTTCTAGACATTTGGCCTGCATGAGAACATTATAGAAGATTCAAGAAATGCCTAACTGTGAACTCAAAGGAGTTATTGTTTTTCTTTCACCATGAAAAACAAGCATGGCAACAACAAACAGCTTACCTGAAACACTACTCCAAAAGATCCCTGCCCCACAATACGCTCAGCCATATAGCTGATTGTCTGATAAAGCAAATGATGAAAATCTATTAACAAATTAGATAACAAGCTTACAAAGTTTAGCATAATGCATAATTTAAGCGCTGAATTTTACCTGTTTTGGCTGGCCATTTCTCCCACCAATTGTTGTCACAATTATATGACCAGTTTCTGCTCCATTACCATCTACAACAGCTGGTTCCATATCCTACAGAGTATGATAATAGTTATCACATCTATACAGCAATGAATTGTACTAAACAATTCATTCAAACATTGAATGAGAAATGTAGATAAGGTATCATACCTTGTCATCCCTGAGCTTCATCTCATTCATCTCATCCGGCAACCTATCCAAACCACCATTTTTTCGACTAGGATCTCTAACACCAGATGCAGGAGCTACACTTAATGAGGCCATTCAGCAGAAAACAATGCGGGTTTCCTCACCAGTTATACCAGCTCAGATAAAGAAGACGAATTCACAACTGCAATAAATTCAAGTTACAGTTAAAAAAAAGATGGACTTCAAAAAAGCACAAACTTCAATAACCCATGAAAATGCATCATCTCAAATTAGTACTGATCCTTTGCATAATTATATCAAACAACAATACAATCCACTAAGAAATCCATTGCCAAGTCAATTTAGTTATGTCGGACTCACGTGTTTTAACCGTGTATGTCGATAAATAATCAAATTGAACAAGCATTGATGTAATTTTCTATTTTCTTTGGTGTTATCTTGTACATACTTTGTGTAATTATGCTGAAACTCATTCAACAGATGACATAATGCAGGTGATTTTGATCTTTGAACACCAATGATATTAAAACTGACAATAACATAATTTGAAAATATAATCAGTTTAAGGGGCAATTCCTGGAGGAGTTAAGTTCAAATATAGCAGTGAAGACATACCAAAAACTTAATATAAACTCAAACAACAGATAGCTAAGGTTTTTCCAAAATTACAAAACAAACGGTAAAATTCCAGTGCACAAAGTTCCCTGCAGATGCAATAAGAATATGGAGAAACCCAAAAAACAAAGAATTAAATTAATGACTGACACCATTAGACAACGAGATCTGGAAAGTAAAACAAGGATCATCTAGTCCACAAAGACCAATTATATCCCAAAAGTGAAATGTCCATCAAGAAGGAATCTTTCCAAAACAATATGTAACCAAGTACATATACCCAAAATAATTCGTAATTTTTTTCGATATCACGCGCTTATCGAACAAAAATGAGAAGAATCAGAGAAACAAACCCTAGAACTAACATCATATACTAAAAGGTAACAAGTATTATCACTCAAAAATTCAGCTGAAAATCCACCCAAGTCTCCAAACAAACATCAAACTCAAACGAAGTTTAAAAAATTAAAAGAAAAACAATTACGAATAAGGTGAAGAATTTAAGAAAGCAAACTGCTTCAGCTGGTTAAACTTCCCAACCGACGCATCACACAAATCCAAGCTCTGATTAGCGACTGTACCCGATAGATCAATCAATAATTCTCCAACAACAAATTCTTTTACTTCTAATTCTTCTTCTGCAAACAAAAGGCAGGACAAGTTCTTTTACCTCTTTTAATTTTTTTCCCTCTATTGTTTATTGGGTAATGGTGAATGGCTAGCTATTTGATGGGAGTCAGTCAACAAGAAAAGGACTCCGCCCCCAGAAAGCATATAAAAAATTGCAATATATTAATGGTGAAATGAAATGAAATTCCTTTATTACTACTACTGCTACTGCGGGTGGTGCTACTTTTCTTTGCTTTTGACCGTTCAAACCCTTTTGCTTTTTCAAAATTTTCTTTTGTCTGTCGTCCATCTCATCCACAATTTATTTATTATACGCTTCAATTAGCAAAACCCTAAACTTGCCTTTCTCTGTTATCCGAAAGGACAGGTCAATGAGAATCAAATACCACGGCGCCGTTTGGAACGGGAGGTGGAAATAATCATTTATTTTCTCCTGACATGTGCTTATAGCGGTATTTTAATTTTAATGAGATTGGTTGGATTTTTTAAGGATAATGAATAAAAAAACATTTTTCATCATATGAAAAATAATTATTATTTAAAAAAAAAAATTATATACAAAATGTATAGGTTTATATAAATTTGAAGGGGCAACTGTTTGTCTCAATCCCCCTTCGTCTACTAAAATTCAAAATTTAGATAAGAATTATGGTAAATTTTAAGAATAGTAACTTATGTAAGAGTTTCAAAATATGCAACTTAAATATTGTTTGATTGAAATTGTAAGGAAGGGCTCACCCGGATTGAAGAGATTATTCATTGAAAACCAAAATGAAAAAGAAACAATATGGTCCAAGGTGCCAATTGAGATTTAGGCCACCCACTCTTGACATTTTGGTGTCTTCTACCTGCTCACAGTTGTCAAAACTTACATTAATGGTGTCTCTATTTTTATAAGTAATTAACAGATTTTATGGAATTTGATTTCTAAATTATTATTAACGTACACTCTGTCCATCTTCCAACTTAATAACATCCACGTGAATCTTGATTTAAGAGTTAAAATGCAAGATAAATTATTGTAAAAGGAAAATATCTATTTACATGTGATCGTATGGTTCAAACTTTACTGTATGCAATTGTTTTTTTTTATTTTTATTTTAAAAACAATATCTAAGCTTGATTTTTGCTAAGCTACTAAGTTAATAGTAACATTTTTTGTTAATTGGGACATGCTTGATTACTAGTTTAAGTATTTATGCAGTATCATTCATTTTAGTAGTATTTTCGCTTAACTTGGTTGTTGTCTTACTGTCGTAAAAAAATCGTTAGATATCAGAGATTGACATGACGAATACCCTACAACGTTCAAGTAAATTTCAGAGAACTTAAGATCAGTTAATTGTATAATTAATCATATATCCTTTAACAATAAAAAGTTGAGATATTTATAATGTTAATATAAGAGTTTTCGTGAGTTTGAGCCGTTATGCGTTCACAGACTTAGTCGGAGTATTATAACCTAATTTTATTTATTTTAAGAACTTGATCTATTAAATTTTATATTTATTTCACTACATAATTTGAATAGTCCTTTTAAACTTAATTTATTAGACTTTTCCCGAACTCATGGTCTGATAAGTATAACCATTGATATGGGAAAAGATATATTTAGGAATTAGTTTGTTTACATTGAGTCCTATGTGATTTGAAGTAGTTAACTAATAATTGTTGTGAAAAGAAAGAGCAAATGATGCGGGTGAGACATAAGTTTGTCTCAAGATGAGATGGTCACAACCCCGAAAGTGTATCTGATACTTATACCAAAGGAAACAATATCTACTGCAAAATCATTGTTAATTGGAATTGAAGGTTTTCCCAAATCAAACTATGGAACAGTTAAATTAATAAAGTACTCAACAAGTAAAAGAATGTAAGAGAACACTTTATACCACCTTACATAACTTACCAAAATGATTAAAGCGAATGATGTATATTGTAGATTTTGATAAAGTTCACAACGACAAAGGTGTGAGTTGAATACACTATTACTTTGTGTGAACCAACTAAAAAATCTTATACTATAATTGAGGTACAAGATAAGTGCATAAAGCTCAGAGACATTATGGCATTCTACTTTAAATTCTTTTTCCAACTACCCTTTGCTAATTTTTGTGAGATTACTAGTTTGCCCTAGGGCACCACTCATATTTACATATGGGAAATATATTAAATGTTAATTTTCGCATACACCTAGGTGTAGTAGGTGTGGGTGTTGGCTGTTGGCTGTTGGCACGCACTTATTTACCAAAGCCTTAATTTTCACAAGCTGAGATGTGGTCGTTTTAGTTAATGCAATAATTTGTTTTAACCTGTGGCCATGGGTTAGCCACCTTCCTAGTTAAGGATAAGTTTCATGGACATTAATGAATAAATAATTTTTTTTTTCTATAATGTCGTGTGTACAAGTTTCGAGATAATTGGATTCAAGGCAATTGTTCCAGCGAAGGGGACAGAAACTTACAAAGAAAAATAAAAACGTGTAAATAATGAGTTAATCAATGGGTTGTACGGTAAAACAAGGCATGTATGTGCGAAGAAAAAGTAAACCGTCAGCATATGCGTCTTTGGAAACTATATAATACTACTGTAGCAGTCCACGAATATGAATAGTATTGCTTGGTCAACACATTTTAATGCATTAAACACAATTCTAATTCAATCCCAAAACAAATTTGAAGCCCAATAGAAAGATTCGTGAACCAAAATGTCTGTCTTAAATAATTTACCCACTAGGACTATCAATGGATGCGAATGCCATTGAGTTTGGCTGGGTTCGGCTCACACCCACTGCTCACAATTTTTACCGTGTGTTGAATTTAAATTTAAATACATTATCCCCTTTCAAATTTGGCAGAATTCCAAGAATTGTCTATGGAATTTGTAAAACAAGTGTTTGAAACAACCATATAAAATCTACTTCTTTAGTCATCGTTTTAATGTTTAAAGAAATCGATGGTGATTACATGCACGTATAACAAATTTTAATTGCAAAATCACACATAAAGCGAGAAATAGTTTTTTTTAAGTTTATACAAAACTACATAAGATTTATTATATTTATTGGATTCCGATTTAATCAGATTGGATGAGGATTGCAATTCATTTATTTTAAATATTGAATTCAGTTTTATTTCGTAAAAACAGAAAATGTCTTAATGGGACCAAATTTAAATCAAATTAAGATAACATCATATTTCATCGACAACCTTAGTCGTACACTTTTATCTTTCCCTTTTTCTTTTCTCTATTTATTTTGTCGAATAAATATGTTAGGGAAATTTAATATGAGTGATATAAAAATGACTAAACTATTTATTGCAAAATAACGACTATACTCGAAGCAAAAGTTATATTTTTTTTTCTTTTTAAACGAAATTATTTAACACTCAATACTTACGAAATATGACAATTGCCTCTTAAAATATAATGACTTAGTTCTTGTGATAGGATCACTACAAATCACAACAACTTCTATTTATATATTTCAAATAGTTGTGGTATCAATTAGTGAGTAAATGTAATTTTTCGGATTAATATGAGCCTTACGATTGTATCCATGTGCGAAGATCCACACCCTCACAGTGAACCCATTGGCAAGAATCAATCTCAACTGTTCAGTTGCATCTCTCTACAAAGGTACACACTTATATGGTGAACCCTTGTCAACGGAACGGACATGTCAACGATTCGGTCAATTCACAGCTTTTGGACACGCCTTGTCAGCAGTCATTCAGCCTCCAACCACACATTATCATGCCACGCGTACGCGAACCTAAGTGCAACTATTCGATCGCATCTCTTTACGAAGGTACACACCTTTACGATGAGCCCTTGTCAACTGAACGAATATATCAGCAATTCGGTGTGAATTTGGTCAATTGTCATGCCACGCGTATACCAACCTAAATACAATCGTTCGATCGCATCTCTCTACGAATGTGCACACCTTTACAATGAGCTCTTGTTAATTGAACAGACATATCAACAATTTCGGTGTGAATTTGGTCATTTCACAGCCTTTGGAAAAGCCCTTATCAACAATTGTATGTCTAATCACAAATATTCGGTCTCCAACTGCATGTTGTCGTACCACGCGTACGCCAACCTAAGTATAAAGTGCAACTCTAAAGTGACATTTGTGACGTGTGGGTACGGGCTCAGATGGTGCGTCGTAACTCCTTAAACTAGTTAAAACTAACCAAAAATACTAGTACAGTGTATCAGATAAGAATTTCAATTGATTACTCCTTGTTAAAGTGATATTTTATATATGTAAGATAAAATTACTTATTTTTTTAATATGAGATTGTGATTTTTTACATTTTTAACTTTTCGTATTTAACTATTTACTTAAATGGCTTGCTTTATCGATTAATTTTCATTAATTTGAAATTGATTTTGATAAATCAAATATACTAAATTTATCTAATCAGAGTGTAGAATATATTTAATCAACTTATATCTATTTTTATAAAATAAAATTTATTTAATTTATTAATTAAAATTGGATCAAAACTCAATTTTTAATACCAATTTCTAAAAAAACATAACACCTACTATTTTTTTTCTTTATTTTTTTGTCAGCATTATTAGTACTTATTTTATACGAGCAGATAAGAGGCACTTTTCCCGTAAATAAAATAATTAAAGTAATGAAGATGCAAAAATGTGGTGTAATTGTTTGCAGTAGCACAGAAAGTTCATTAATTTCACCTAATCATGGAACATATTCTAGTCGGCATACATTATGAACCAAGACTTTGTTTTGCTTCTCATGTGGTGTTGCCAGTTTCGTGTATATTCACGCAAAGAATTAATTTTATTAGGTTGAATTTAGATAGAAGAATTTAAATTTAAAAAAATATTTGAAAGTAAATGTTTTAAAAGACTATATAATATAGATTTAAAATTCAGCACAATAATTTAAAATAGAAGTTTAAATATTTGAAATATATTTTATCATGAGATTATCTAAATAAATTCAATAAATTTAATTTTTTTAATTTCAGATCCATAAATACAAATAAAATCAACCCTTATGTCATTCTGGATAAATGCATAATTTAAAGATGAGGACTAAGTGGCATCAGCTTTTCCATCCATCAAACATTAATTTAGGGTGGCAAATGTGGCATTTATTGATTTAAACAGGGTGAATATGTTATATCATAGAATTGAAGAGGTAAACTGTATTTAACCCAAATAAAGTACAGCTCTACCATCACTTGCGTCTGGGCAATGAAATGCTTCTAAGTGGAATCTGATGTGTCGTGGTCTGAGAAAAGCCACGTATTTCGTTTGGCTTTTTTTAGGTGAACATAGCTTATCCACTTCTCTACGTATTTGAAGCAATCAATAATGCAAGCAAAACATTTCGTGTTTTGACACAGAAAACACATTTGTCAATTAAGCTAAAAAGTTTTGGGTCTTAACCCCACAAAAAAATAAAATAAAAAGACAATAATAATTATAACAATTAGTGCTTTTTTAACTTGCTTTCTCGGCTTAAATTAAAGAAAAGAATGTTATCGATCTGGCACTTTGGCTGGCAAGTTAGCATCACCCAATAATTAACGTATTTTTGTGTTAGGTCATTTATTAATTTAATAATTAAAATAAATAAATTTATATAATTTATTAATAAACATAGTCTAACATTGCTTATAAGTTTAAAATACTTAAAAAGAAAATTGTGTAATCAACCAATATTATTTAATGAAGAAAAGAAACAATCAGCCCAAATTTGATCTAGGATTAGGGAAAACTTAGGCTTCATTAATAAGATAGAAAGGTTTCGCTTGTTTAGCTCCCAATAGCCTTTAATAAAGAGAAAAAGACAATAGAGAACTCATCCGACCCAAATTTGATTCAAAATTAGGGAAACTTGCGCTTTACTAATAAAATAGAAAGTTCACACTTGTTTGTAAAGTTCAATTTTGTCCATTTTATGATGTGATTTTGTTTTAATAATTTATTTCTCAATAATAATCGGTTGCTTCTTGTTCCCCATTAACACTACTTTTATTAAAAATGATAAAAAAAAATTAACTTTTTCTATTGCGTTTTTTTCTTAATCCGTTCCTTAGGCTTTGAGATTCAGGAAAAATATGATAAATAATACAAAGATCGATAAAAAGTGCAAGTAAAAGGTTTTTAGTTTGAGAAATGGACATGCAAAACTGCAACGTTAAGAGGCCTATCAAACAATAGTATCAAGATTTTTGAGTTTAAGAAAAATAGGTACTTTAATGTGAAACACAGGGAGGGCTAAGAGTGTGACAAAGGATAGGGATAATGGCGCATAATTGAAACATGAAAGAACTCATCAACTATTAAACATAATATATAGTACGAAATATATGTATGTAGTAGTATAATATTGATAAAACATGTTATCATAGAATTATAAGAATTGCGTATATCATCATAAAGTCTAAAGTGAAAAAAATCACAAATTAAATATGACTCATATATACTAATATTTGGCAATTTATTTTGATTCCTCAACAACAACAAATTAAGATATATTGGATAACATTAAAAGAACATTTCGAATTCATGAAATAAAAATAATATAAAGAAATTGATGTCAAAATATAGTACGACAACTCTTGCTTAAAACGATCATTGACTTTTCGAGAATTTGTTTTTTACTAACTTAAAAAGAAGAAGTTGAATTTAAAGAAGCCATCATTATTTGAAAGTCAACGGGGGAAGAAGGGGGCTATTTACGTCAAACTCAAACAGCGGGAAAGAAACAGCTTTCGCGCGTCCACAAAAGTCACGCCTCTCGGATCCCACCTCCAGGAACCCAAAACCTCCACGTGTCCACCATCGAAGTTTCCAACCCTTCAACCTTGCACTTGCGTGTGGCATCCACCTACTCCACAGAATGTTAAATTTTGGGCGCAGAAACTGACACCTGTCGATAACCACAACGACTTCTACAGATGACAGCCGGTTCCCAGTCTTTGCTCGACCCTCTTACAGCCCAACGATAAATATTAATTCAAGCCCACCTGTTTTTAGTTTTGGTCATCTTTCCACACGGACAGAAATCCCAAGAAAGTCCCAGAAAGTTTTTTCTTTACCTCATTAATTCTACACCTGAAAAACTTTTACAATTTCTAAGTATTCAAAGTAGAGATTTCGATTTTTCCGAGAAGATTATCTGAAAGAGGAGTAGCTAATTTTCTTTTGTATGTGATCGGAAGAGCCGAATAGGATGGGAGCTGAAGCTGAGGTTGTTGTTCGACAGAACATCCCGGTGTTGGATGTGCCCTCTTCTGAAGTTGTAAGCTTTTTAACTCATTCTTCTTTTATGCTTTCTTTGGGATTATGCAGCCTTGGTCTTCTGTTTTTTCTTGATTTTGTACTAATTAAGCTAACTTGTTCTTAGCTTTGTTTCTACATATGCATCCTTTGAATTATGGGTTTAGTTCTTGAATGGTGGAACATTTCTTCAATGTCTGATAAATTGGCTTTTATGAGTCCTGGATTTGTTGATGAGTTGGTTCACTTCTTGTAGACCATGATTGAGAACAACAAAAAGGACAAAAGGAGAAGAAAAAATTCCTAATCAAAATATGCACTTTCAAATAGTTTGCTGGATGGAAAAATCTCTAGGCGAATTTTCATTTTAAGGGTAGACAAAAGTAAATAAATTGGAAGAAAACACACCCTGTAATTGTTTTTGTCCGTTAGCTGTGATTCACAGTACCCAAATAATCTTACTTCTCTAGTTCTTTTTTGTTTCTAATAAGATTGTCTTAGTATATAATATTTCAATAAGGAAAACATTTAAGTATGTTTGATTAGCTTTGTAATGCTGCCAAATCAACAGTTTCAGTAATCTGTACTTAATAGCTGAATTTAGCAAGCTGAGGGAATCAAGTAGTCACCTTATCGAGTGGCTAGTTACCAGATTCTTTAGTGCAGAATCCATGCTTTCCAGGCTACTTTCTCTATATCCTCTCCTTTTCACCGAAAGTAATCATAATGATCTCTAACTCAGGTCAATTCAATCTCTAATTCCAAATTTTATCCAGAGCTACCTAATAGTTCTGAATGAACTGAGAATGGATGAAAAGGCATAAAAAGTTTGTGGGTGTTTTGAACTCAGTAATTTCTTAATCATTTGCCTGAGAAGATGAGCTCAATTGATTATCATGGAGGAATTGACATCTGAGGTTTGACAACTTTGCTAGGGCTGACTAAAAAAGCCGCTATTCAACACTCTTGTAAATTAACATGATTTCTAGGCACTTCTTCCTGTACTGTTCCTCATTAGTTCTCAATTTACACCGATATGTTTATATATTTTAATTTGTTCAATCTGAGTTTGTATTATTTGTATGTCAGGATGTTAAATCTCCAGAAACCCCTGTGCTGCAATTTATTCCAAGCATTCGTTCTGGTGGTTTTGCTGATATTGGTCCACGAAGATACATGGAAGATGAGCACATAAGGATAGATGATCTGTCTGCACACTTGGGATCACTCGTCAATTTTCCTGAACCAAGTGCCTTCTATGGGGTGAGTGAATTTTCTTGCCCTTTGTTTTGTTCAATTTTCCATTGAGGTCATCATGGCATCATCTGACTGGTTTATTTATATGTTGTGTTAGGTATTTGATGGTCATGGAGGACCTGAGGCAGCAGCCTATGTTAGGAAAAATGCGATCAGATTCTTTTTTGAAGATGCTAATTTCCCGCAAACTTCTGAAGTTAATGATGCATTTCTAGTAGAGGTTGAGAACTGTCTAAGGAAAGGATTTCTTCTAGCAGATATGGCTTTGGCTGATGACAGCAGTGTGAGCAGTTCTTCTGGAACTACTGCTTTGACAGCTCTTGTCATTGGAAGGTATATATTTGTTCTTAGTTCTCTCTTCATAATTCCAAATTATGAATTAACTAGACTTATGTTTCTGTTCAAGAGTGCATGGTAGAGCACATTGAAAGGACACCTTCTTCAGCCCATAAAATTTAGCTAGTCTCTGCCAGCGGTTATGACAGTAGTTTATTCAAAAATGAGTTTCAGCTTAAAAATGAGGTCTGATATAGGTACCTACCTTTACAGTTTTACGTAGACGTAATTCGAGAGTTTCAAGACCATAATAATGTACCAGATATGGATGAAAGTTGACTACTTTTGGTACCTTTTCTTGTCATTGACAAACCCTTTACTTGTTTCCAGGCTTCTCATGGTGGCCAATGTGGGAGACTGCCGAGCAGTTCTCTGCCGGAAAGGCGAGGCGATTGATATGTCTCAAGATCACAGGCCAAATTATGCATCAGAGAGGAGGCGTGTTGAGGAATTGGGTGGATTCATTGATGATGGTTATCTCAATGGTGTTCTATCAGTTACTCGGGCTCTAGGAGACTGGGACATGAAGCTGCCCCGAGGTTCTTCCTCACCTCTCATTGCAGAGCCGGAATTTCATCAAATTATTTTGACAGAGGATGATGAATTCCTCATAATTGGATGTGATGGGATCTGGGACGTTATGACTAGCCAGCAAGCAGTTAGCCTTGTGCGTCGTGGGCTCAGACGACACGATGACCCTGAGCAATGCGCCAAGGACCTCGTGATGGAGGCGCTTCGACTTAACACTTTTGACAATCTCACAGTCATCATTGTTTGTTTTACTTCCCTGGATCAAATGGAGCTATCATCCACACGCCAAAAAAGACTAAGATGTTGCAGCCTCTCTGCAGAGGCTTTGTGCAGCTTGCGGAGTTTCTTGGACGGAAGTAGCAACCGCTGATTGCATTTTTGTCTTTTTCTCCACATAAAATTGCCCATTTATTTGAGGGAAGGAGGCTGTTTGTGGCAGCTTCAGTTGAGCAGTATAAAAAGCTGTTGGCAGTTTTGTTTAGAAATTTTTTTCCTCTGTTGTTTCCTAATTGTTTACTGGTCTGGTGGAATCTGGGGTGGATGCAGATAACAATTGTTTGGTAGGTAGACTAGGGGGTGTAAAGATTGACTACTGTGTTGTTAGAGCCAATGCTGAAGGTTGATGGCTTTGTCATCGCCCTATCCTTCATCTTGGACTTGTACTGTGTTGGTGTTCACACACGATGATGATCCGTTTGGCGTAAATAAAATTATATTCCGTTATGTCTTGTGTCTATTTCTCAGTTTTCATATCCATTTGCCAGTCAACAGCAGACATCTCTGCTATCGATTTCCTTGGGCCGCTTATTCTTCAAATAACTCTCTACAGTGTTTTAAACCGACAGGGAAGGAATTTTTGTTGCATAATTGACAGATAATCAAAACACGACTTTGTAGACATATTATCAAATCATGATTGAGTGCTTATATCCACACAACAATTTAGTTGGAACTTGGAAGATATAATTGAGAAAAGCAGTCAGGAATATTCTCGCCTCCAGGGAAATAACACATCTAAAATCTTGTGTTGTCTAGTCAAAATTATGGGCCTGTCAATATACCAACCAACTTGTAAGCCGAAGTCAGACTATAAAACCAGAACCTAACAGAGTTGGCCAACTCATTTCTTTCGGGTTTTTTTTTTTTTTTTCAACAGAAGACATACAATGCATATACGTTGTCAGTGAAACAACTGAAAACTCTATAATAAAATATATTAAAGAAGTTTTCTTTACAAGTTACAATGTGTCCCACAATTCCTCCATTTATTTTGCATTTTGCATATAAAAGGAATCAGAAAGAAAACAATGGGAATTAATCCAACCACTCAGATATTAAGTGGTTGATTCAGCTGAGTAGCTTTTAGCAAACTTTGCAAACCGTTCCAAACCACGTAGCAGCAAGCTTTCAAGAAATGGTTGCAGTGCCTAAATGAGCAGAGCACAGTGAAATTAGTTGGGATTGTAGAAATTGTAGAAATTCTTTGTTCAACCTACAACAAATACTTCAAATAAAAAAAATCTTGATATGTTAAATTCCAAACTTTCAGAGCAATAGTGGCAAATTCAATCCATGCATCAACAATCGTCATTATCAGAAATATTTCTCACTTCATCTATGTACTTAGGAAATTAAATTCTATGCAGTGGCTTTTCAGACCAGTGACAATACTTACAGATGCCACTGGAGTCAGCAGTTGAGGAACTTCATATGAAACAGTCAGCTGAAATACAAGAAAACCCAATGTGAGGACATATTCAGTTTTTCAAGCTGCTAAAATTGGTAGGGTTTAGGGGTACTTCTCCATTTTGGTCTCATCCTTGCAGGCAATTATTTAATAAGCAGAATTTTTAGATGTTGGTACTCGTTATGATCTTTCGTATTTTTCACATCTGTATCATGGACTGGTTCATGGACTATATTTGACCCTACTTATTGTGTAGGACCTGAATGTTTAACTTAGTTGCTCACTGGTTGCCAATTTCAAAATAACAATGCACCATATAAAGTGATGGAATACAATCAAGAGATGATTCAGTAGCATGTGTCACAAAAACCAATCAAAATACAGCGGGTATAGAAAGATAAAGTGGATAGTTTCTGAAGAAGCCATACTTCTACCATACAAGCAGCAGCACCTTTAGGGAAAAATCTTACCGCTCCCCTGCAAATAAGTATGCAAAATTGTGTCAAGCATAACTGGACAGGATGTCTTCTTCTTATTGCTAGGTTTAGAGATAAATGTCCACTGAAATACTTTTCCTTCATCTATTTAATGAATGCCATATAGCATTCAACAATCATTCAAGAAAAAAGAAAACAAAATAGAAATACTGCATGGCTTGATTATAAGTAGATTGTTCCTTTCATGATTTGGATAGCTGACACCCACTGTGAAAACAGAAACATGTGTAATCACAAGAAAGATTCATGAGGAAAAGGATGCGACATTATTAAGTGTGTTTGACATTGAACTAAAAGATTCAGAAAATTCAATGCAGCCTCATACATATTTACTAATCTGTGATCAGTAATAGTAGCCTATTTACTTTAGGAAAGACTTAAAAAGGGGAAAAGAATTGAAGGAAACAACTGATATCATAGGAGATTGATATTGCTAAAAAAGAAATTTTCTTCCCCTTTCGTTTTGAGTTTTGAGAAGAATGGTAAACTTGAATTAACCAAGAAGTTCTGATGGAATGATAACACATTTTATATGGGTGAAGTTTCAAGATCAGAAACCGAATTCCTACCCAATTTCACTGTTCAATCAACAAACAGAAGGAGAAAGGAATATATAGGACCGCTAAGCAACGAGCACAGTGGCACTGATATCATGCATGTTAACTGAAATTAAAACTTGAAACTTGTGTGAAAATAAGCTAGCTGATTTCCATGATGCAAGATTTGTCCATCATACAATTTCCATTACCTATTAGGTAGACCCTCCAGAGATCTCCAGTGGATTTTCTGGTTCGGTATAGGCTGCAAGAACATAGCCACAGCAATACTTGGTAAACACCAAAATTTCAATAAAGATAGTGAAAGAACTAGTGTAATTAACCTCACTTCTCTCCTTTAGCAGTTACCTGCATATTTCGAGCAAGCCAAGAGAATTCTATATCACGCCCAAATGCTTTATACTTCAGCGACCATCGTGATAGGTCAGGTTTATCCTCCAGAATCTAAAAACAGAATTAGCAACAACTTCTCAACTTCTGAAAACTCAAAATGCGATAAAGTAGCTGTAGAAGATTTAGTAGTGACAACGAGAATTGAGAAACTAATTGGAGGAAATATATATTTTCTCAACCTTATGTTCAGGTCACAATTAATTCTCATCACATCCAAAACTTGCAAAGATAAAATATCTCAATGTTGAGAAATGAACCTTAACTGGAACACTACCCTTTCCTATTTGGCTAATTTCTAACGGGAAAATTAATGAGTATTTGTTGAAATTTACCAAAAGGACGAAGTTCCTTAAGAAGATAAAAGCAGCTCAAAAATTGATAAAGGTTAAAAATCTTCTTTACCTCACCTTTACAGATGAAATGAAGGGCATCCACTGAGGAATGACTTCACGATCAGAGTAACATTTATAAGCAACTGAAGTGGGCACATCCATTTCCATCTTTACCCTGCAATAGGAAATGGGACTCTACTTCTAAAATAAAAATGTAATCTTATTCTTGGTTACTTAGAAACGATGGCTGCTACTCATATCACCAGATTAACTGACTCCAGTAAATCAAATAACGTCAAACTAAGAAATTTCAACCATAAAAAAAAAAAAAAAAAAAAAAACAATCTCTTGCGCATTCAAGAAAAAAAGAAAAAGAAAATAGGGAATTCGATTACGTGCAATCTTGCCATTCCATGACAGGAGAGACGGGTCGTCGGAATTTGACGCTGGTAAGGTAATAATGAGAGGTCCTCTTTTGGGGCACATAATATCTGCTGAAGCGTGGGAGCTTCTCGGTGAATAGATGGGAGGATAAGGGTAGAAGCCTGGACTTTTCCGGGCCGACTGTTGTGTGGTTGACTAGTGCTACCACTGCTGTTGCTGCAGCTACAGACATTTGCGGGAAGAAATTGGAGAGGCGCCGATCAGATGTTTTCGGAGATTTTCAGACAGCCTATCATTATTCACCGTCGTGTTTTTAAGATTTGCGTGTAAAATTTGTAGATTAAGCTACAGTTGGGTCTTGTACTCCGGGCCTAAAGGGTCAGCCCATTATATTATGCAAGTGTTATCATAGTCCAGTTATGTAATCACGAAAAATTAAATTAGTTTGAATTGAGTGTTTATAAACTTCACATAGTATCTTATTTTTTAAGTTATTGAAAATCTTACAAGATGTATTAAAATTATAAAAACAGAATTTTTAATATGAGAATATCAGCTTCAAAATAAATATGTTACGTCCTTACAAATTTATTTAAAAAAGTTAAAAGTACTTTTTAAGGTTTAATAAACTCTCTTATTTTTTATTATGTCATTACAAGGTCAGATTTTAAAATTTTTTGTAAGCTTCTAAAGCTTATTTTATTTAAATAATTTGAGAGATTATTATTTAAAGTAAAATAAAATAAACTAACCCATGGCATGTGCTTGGTGACTCGCATAAGTAGCTACATACATTACATAGGTACAAAGCCAAAGAAATTGGAAATATGAAATTATAGTATGACACAAAAGAGTTGAATTAGAAGAAGGTGTCACTCTGCCAGTAATCAAGATTATGATTATCTATTCTTAGGGCTACATAGCCAATTTGCAATAAAGCAGCAGAACAGGTTTGGCCAGCGGTATTGACAGGGAATGGACATTGCATTAGAATATAGGTCATATTAGAATTCCTTCATTCTGCCACCTTCGTGTCAGAGGCACAGAATGTTGGATTTGATAGGATTAGACTTGAAATAGTTAAAGAGTCGTCTAGCACTTACAATTTGAGTTCACCATTGATGGTTTCAATTGGAAGGACTACTTCCATCCAAATGCAAAGTCTATAACAGAAAAATCATCAGTGACAAGCTATATGTGTGAAATTAAGTACACCTAAACTTGACCCTTTCAAAGATTTGAAGATAGCAGGAGATGATAACTTAAAAAGTTAAATATTTGTGCCATTATACAGCACATATTTGGCCTCTTTATGGCCCTACCACTGCAGCAGAACAACTTTGCTGTTTTGAATATCCAAGACAGAATGGCAAACGATAAACAGATTCCAGCAACAGCAAAATCCTGTACGTCCTGAAAGAATAATTATGATTCAACTATTTTTTCAATTAATCAATTCCATAATACCAAAAATATGATCAGAACGGAAATCCTTTATTGAAGTTCTTCTTTGAGGACTCTGCTAACCGTTTAACACATTTTGCCGATTTATAGGCTGTGATCAATTCTTCGGCCACGTTCTCTGGGTGGCAACTAATAAATGCTGAGATGAACCGCTTATCTGACATCCTCAATGCTCTCAACAGTGAAGTTCCCTTAATTTGAGGAACAAGTCCCATATCCTCTATTTTACAGGCTATCTGAAAACGTGGTTTTAAGACGGTCTCCAAATTGAAGTAGAGCAGGAACGGGTTACGAAGTACCACGCTGGCTGACAGCTTCATTGTGCCCAATACAAAAGTCATGTGTCTCTGAACTTTATCAATGGATAGTGTCAACACAAGTGGAGAACGTCCAATGAGACTACAAATATCATCCTCCGATAGCCCATATTTCTCCATATTCATCACCTTTTCGCCAATGGTCTCTATGCGTGAAATGGCAAAGAGGGAAACCACATGTTTATACATTTTTGATTCCTTTGAGACTCCAGTTCTACGGATGTAATCAATCTTCTCATCATCCAGGGTAGTGCGTGGAATCAAAGTGGGGCGAGACAGAAGCACAGTGATCAAGTCCTTTTTGCTAAGGCCCAATGACTGATACAAGGCAATGACAGGTTTGATTTTATTGTGGAAGTCATAGGTAAGTAGAGAAGGATTGCGCACAATAGCCTTGACCAGGACCTCCCTTGAGCCAAACAAGGCCTCGAGATATTCAAGGCGTTCATTTAACCAGACATTGATTTTGCAGTTGAGAAAGCGGGGACGACAATGTACCATCTTTACGAGATCAGTGGATTTGATGCCCAAGCGAGAAAGTATTTCAAGCTTGGACTGAAGGATCTGAATGTCGGTTTTCTGTAAGGATGGACGTCGCTCAAAAATCTTGGAGATGTCCCTCTCACTACAACCCCATTCTCTGAAAACATCAGCTGAGTCTCTAGTTTTGTCTCCAACACCTGCTAATTCTATCTGTTCGTGTAAACTTTCAACAGAGTCACAAGCTGTGGTGAGGAAAAGACTAGGTTTTAGAATGTAAGGAGATGAACTGAATGGGAGTAACTTAAAATTATGAGAGGCGATATCATCAGTCTTCTGAAGTTGATGTAGGCCCTGAAGAAACCGAAAAACAAGATCTTTAGTTATAACCCACTTTAATGCAATGAGGCGAGAGTCACACCATTGGCACTAAAGAGACTGTGATTCCAATAACAGTCAGAACAATGTAATAGCTAAGGAAGCCAACAAAAAGACCAGCAGCTCAAATCAAGTTACTATACTTTTAATAGGCTCAACCCTGACTATTTTGTACGACTATTAGCTGTAAAAGAGGGGCAGAAATGACTAATGGTTTCCGAGTAAGTCATAAATTTAGATGCTTCTGTTCAAGGGAGCAAATGCAAAACAATTGGTTTACAAATAGTCATTAGTTCAGATGCTTCTGTAACTTCTATTTTCTTTTAATTTTGATGATGAAGAAAGATCGTTCTACTTCATATTCTATAAAGGATGTCAGAGATCCACAGTTGAGGCAAAGTACAATGAACTTTTATAGTTAATCAGAAAGATGAGTGATTTCTAGCAAGCGAGTAACGACTCAGTACGGTGGTAGTCTATTAGTATGAAGCAAGTTCATTTTGAGTTATATGTAACATACTTCTAATGTCATACTTACAAGTACAAATAGCAAATAAAACCATGATTTTCTTTTTGTTCATTCTGTTAATGGCATTTTCTTTCTCATTCCATTTTGTTACAATAAATCTGCATAATCCTCACTGCAGATTATTCAGTTGGGTAACAACATTTTACCAATTCAAAGATTAGATGCAAAAGGCTTATATTAGACAAGTATAAATGTATTTCACGCCTCATATACTTGCAACTTTTCAATATTATAGCAGAAATAAAAAATTCATGAAGAAACTCACTAGCCCCATATGCAGAATGGGAGACTATTCCTAAAGTGGTTTTCTTATTCTTTTGATTATAATTAGAAGAAAATTATAATTACACAGAAACAAGATTTACTATTCACTAGAATTGATGAGCCCAGTGGCAAACAAATATGAAAAATCAAAGATAAAACGTAAGAACAATAACGAATAAGAAGCCCACAACTAAAATATTAGGGAATATGAAAAAAGTAATGGGAGAAACCGAAACCGATATACAAATTTTTAAAATTGAAAAACAGAGCAACATCAACAACTTTAGTAGTTATCAGTAATTCTCAAGTATGGAACGACCCACCCACACACACATTCAGTAGAAGGGAACTCACTGTAAATAGAGAAGTGAAAAAATGGGAGCTGTGGTTGTCCAAGCGCCGGGCAAAAACAGCAGCACCTCTGCTAAGAGCGTGCAAGAACACCATTTATTTATCTAGAGCTCAAAAACAAAACGAAGTAAATATCAGAGAGAAGAGTATCGGGTTGCCCCTGCAGCTGTTAAATTGAGAAAAAATAAAATCATGGGCGCTGCTGCTGTTGCTCCACCAAGGTAGACACACTGCAAGTGAAAATGGGTTTCAGTCTAGGAACCTACCAAAATAGCAAGCATCATTTTTTGTGGGAAATGGGCTGGCAAATATTGCAGTTGATGCACTTGAAGCCCAGCAAGGGTGATAACTCCATGGCAGTTGATGCAATTTGAAGCCCAGCAAGGGTGACAACTCAATGGCTTGATTGCTGAATGGTTCGGGTATGAATATAGGCCCAAAAGACTAAGCCTTGGGCAATGTGAAGGCCCAACTACAACTTAGTCTGAAATAAGGAAAAAGGTAGTTATTGATGTTTTTTTAAGGCAGTTACACACTAAATATATATATACAACTTAGTGTATGTGTGCAGTGTGTGTGTGTTCTTTCTTTCTTTATTTTTTCTTTTTTTTCTTTTTTATTTTTTATGAAGGCATGTTTGTGTATGTTTTAACAAGTTGGGGCACTGCAAATGTTTATAAAGAAAATAAATTAAAATCCAAATGCTAGGGTGAATTGAATAATTCCACTTGTGCAATAGATATCTAAAATATACTCAAAAGAGCTAGAAATAGTATTTAAAAGTTAGACAGGGAAAAGACAAAAAACATCACATAAAATCACAATCCTGTAGAATTAACAAAAATAGTAACTTACCAATTTAACTCATAAGACAGATCTAAGTTGAAATTATAATAGAATTAAGAACTTCAGTTGGTCTGCACCCTAATTAAGATGGTTCAAATAATAAAATAGGTTTTTCCGTGCCTTGACCGTTGGTTTAACTGAGTTGATAATTTAAAAGGGACAATAAACATAACCCTTTTTTAGGCAAATGAAATTAGACAAAGAACATTGCTCGATATACTAATAGTCGTATTGTAGATATTGTTTCGTTAAACCTCAATGTCTCGAGCTTTGAATCCTACTCAGGACCTAAGTAGTAGTAATAATTCTAATTCATTCATCTATTAAAAGGGCAGACAGCAGATCCAAGACCCCTTATATTCAGCAAGATTAATCCACCAAATCTCATCACCCTTAAGTTTCCACGTACCTGACTTCTTCAACATGTCAAAGCCAAGGTGAGCAAATCTTTAATTCTCTCCTCTCATCTCAATTTCAATCTTGAAAATGTATGCGCTTATCATGCAACAAATTTTGTGTGTTTTTTATTTATTTTTTTCAATTTCATCTCTTAAGGTTGGAGGGTAAAGTGGCACTCATCACCGGCGCCGCCAGCGGTATTGGCGAGGCGGCGGCAAGATTATTTGTTGAGCATGGCGCCGCCGTGGTGGTGGCTGACATACAAGATGAATTAGCCAGTCAAGTTATCTCTTCAATTAACTCGGAAAAGGTGAGTTATCATCACTGCGACGTAAGAGATGAACAACAAGTGGCAGCCACCGTTAGTTACACCCTGGAAAAGTACGGCAGTCTGGACATCTTGTTCAGCAATGCTGGGATTATCGGACCTTTGACAAGCATATTGGATCTTGACATTCAAGGGCTGGACAACGCTATGGCTACAAATGTACGTGGAGTCGCCGCCACGATAAAGCACGCCGCCCGCGCCATGGTGGATAGAAAGATAAAGGGATCCATAATTTGCACCGCCAGCGTGGCGGCGTGCCTCGGCGGAGCTGGCCCACATGCTTATTCGGCTTCAAAACATGCTGTGGTGGGGCTGGTCAAGACGGCCTGCAGCGAGCTTGGGACACATGGGATCAGAGTCAACTGTATTTCTCCTTTCGGGGTGGGGACGCCTCTGGTGTGCAACGCGTATGGGCTGAAGCGGAATGAAGTTGAAGCCAACAGCAGCGCGTTGGCCAACTTGAAGGGAGTTGTTTTGACGACTAAGCACGTCGCTGAGGCGGCGCTGTTTTTGGCTTCGGATGAGTCGGCTTATGTCAGTGGACAAAACTTGGCGGTTGACGGCGGCTTTACGGTGGTTAGCCACAGTTACTCTTCCTTCTGATATGGTGGTTGATTTTAGTATATTATTTGTTTTTTTCTACGAGAATGGAGTTGAGTGATGTGTTGGAGTCAACCGTTGTTCCCATGTGCCTTTTCCTAGCAGTACGCATGTTTATATTTTTCTATTGTTACGCTTTGAAATAAGTAATGGAGCTCCAATTCATTGAACTCTCATGGTCAACGTCTCGGAGGCATTTTCCAAACTTTTATGGGTCTTGTAACTCTTCAACACCCCCTTTTAAGTTGAGATACATTAATTAGCTATATATATTGGAGTAATAAGAGTAGTACCATTGCAATTTACAATATCTTTATTTTTATTTTTTTTTTATTTTTTATATTACAATATATGAATAATGTTAAGTGTATAATAAAAAATATTTTATATATTTAATAGAAAAAATTATGATTTATAATATAAAATGAAAATCAAATTGAATTAATATATAGTTTATAAGACCATTATTACACCCAACTAAAAGAACCCCACACCAAGCTTTTGCTTAAATAGACACTCTAAAAAACCATCTACATTTTGCATCAAAAAAGTTTGATCATACTTTTTTCACTTTTCCCTTGGCCCATTGCATGTCAAATTGATAGTCTAATAATATTTTGATCTCAAATTAAGGTTTTACTTTCATTTCACCTTAAAATTAACAACATATTATTAGGGAAAATTACGCTTAACCTACCCTAAAGGCCGGAACTATAGACCTTTTGCAAGGCCCCACACGTCTCAATAAAAAAATTGCTTCTTTTTTTCTTTTTTCAAATGATTGAATGCCCTTAGAAGGATGACTAGAATTCAAAAAAGTGTCAATTTTTCATTTTAATACATTAGATCTTTTATTTTTTAAGACTTTATGCATTCTAAAATATCTCATATTTTTTATATCTAAAGTAATGGGAATATTAAACCTCATAAATATTTTGTGGCTAAGATATGGAATTGTATTTTCATAAACTTAAGTCCCAGTTTAAGCTATTACAATTATTTTCTTGAAATTTGTTAATATTATATGCTTGTATACATATTCGTTCTAATTTTATTAATTTTTTAGTTTTCCTTAATAATTTTGGGATATTGTTATCAACTTTTTTGTCATTCTTCATAAAGAAGCTCCAATCAAATTCTTCTATTCTTGGTACACTGAATTACTACAATAATTCAGATTATTTTCTCACGTCTAGATCCTTCAATCAAATGCAACTTAAATGTTTTGGGGGGTGCTAATCAAAGTTCCATAGTTGAGGGACTTGCATGCAATTTTTGCCCTTATTATCATGGATTTCACTTACTTTGACAAAAAATAAATTGACTATTTTGAAGTAACTCTAATTACCACGCCAATAATAATCTCCTTGGGTTACTGTCTTAACAGTCCCCACTTTCCAGGTTTTCTGCCCACCCACTCTACGACTCTACTCTCTCCAGTTCCTTGGTCATTAAAAAGTCCATCTATTTTTTCCGCTTGATTTCATCCGCATCAGCCCCTGTTCAGGAAGAAAATGGAGAATTCCAACACAAATGAAGCAGCTCTGGGAGTGGACTACTGGTTGCAGTGGCAAGTGCTGGTTTGTGCACTCATCTTCGTCCTCCCGACGGCCATCGCAATCATCCTCCTCCGGAAGAGGGACGGTGGCGGAAGGGACCCGCTGAAGCCCGCCGATCTGTGGGCTCCATGCTGGAGGAACCTCCATCCTCGATGGCTTCTTTTCTACCGTGCTTTTGCCTTTGTTGCTATGGCTTTCTTGCTTTATCAGACTGTTGCTGCCTTTGGATTCTTTGTCTTCTTTTTCTACACGCAGTACGTTATTCTCCCTCACTCTCTTTCATCCAATAGCCGTATAGTAAGAAGAAATTAGTCCATCTGAAATAACACTCAAGATTTCAAGCTTTTCTTATACTTCTTGATTTTGTCTTAAAATCAATTCCGAATTTTTTCCTCATCAAATTTTAATCTTGTAGTATGTACTATTTTACAATGGCAAGCGCATCATCTTTTGTGTATAACTCTAAGTTGCAATTTAGGTTCACAAGCCAGTATGCAACTTCATGTTTTACACATCTATTGCCATCATGTCTGCAATTAAATAAAGAAAGAATTTATTAGGGCACTAGTCACATAATGGCATTTAGGCAAATGATGGCATGAGGATGATCCCATAACAACGTTGTCAATTTCGCAACCCACTGTAGGAAATGGGATTCAGCAATTCTATCAAAGAACCTGGAAGTACGCCATTTCAATTTTGATTAAAGTGGAAGTGGCAAACATAAGCTTGCTGCAGTTCCCTTTTATGACTGTTTTAAATTACAAAAGATAACTAAGCATGTTATTGTTCAATAAAATCTACTTTCAAAAAATTTGCAAATGGTAAGTAGCTAGAAAAAAAGAAAAAAAAAAAGACAGGATACTGGAAAAAGGCAGACACTTAAGAGGGGATGGGGGAACTAGGTTCATTTTACATCCATACATAATAGTAAATTAGTAAGACAGCCCTTCCTCTTGTCAGTTCAAAGTTTTCACTTGTTCAATTTAAAATATATCTACCAACACCATCTGATTTTGTGTAACTTGCTTTCCAGGTGGACTTTTGCATTGGTTATGGTCTACTTCGCAGTATGTACATCATTAAAATTCCCTTTTTAATTGTCTACACTATTAATGATCTTATTTAGACATCTCCAATGTAACATCTGTTCTGGGATATGGACTTTTCTGAATATTAACTTGTTCATGTGTAGCTTGCTACCGTTGTATCTACCCGGGGATGTAGGATTCCTCTGAGGAAACCCACGCAGACTGGGGAGAGAGATAAATTTCTCAAAAAGGATTCAGAAGAGATTAACTATGGAACAACTTCAACATCTAAGGAGAAAGAAAGCAAAGGTTTTATCAAGTTAGAACTTCATCACAAGCCAACCCCTAATGAGCAGCTTGGATTTATGGAAAATCTTTTGCAAATTGTTTATCAGGTTAGACTATACAATTTCCGTAGTTATGGCTTCTCTCACACTGTAGTGTGTATGCTTATTGCTGTTTAACTTACTATTCTTGTCAAAAAGATCTTTTGCCTCACTGCGTGAGAACAAGTGATGGATACTTACCAATGTGTGGAATCCTCCATACATCAGAATTAGGTCACGCGATTCTTGAAAAGAGGTTCCACAACATAAAACATTTTCAATAATTTTTTACGGGAGCAATTCCTATTGAGTATTTGAATTCAATGTTGAATAAGATAATTGTAATTTGATATATGCATATATTAGAGAATCATTCAGGGCAAAGGACCTTGGGCTTGTTTAACTAGGCCAATTGGCTAAAACACAAAACAGGAGTAAAGATGGGCCAGATTTCATGATCACTTGTAGGATAATGTTTGTGAAGATGGCTGCACACAACTGTCCGGTTGTCCATTTTCTTGAGGGCTAATACGGAAGTGTTTATAGGATACCCATGTAAATTTTATTTGGTATGACTTGAACGATGAGGCTGCTGAATTCCCCATTCTCATTATTTCAAGTTTATAAGCATTGGATTCTATATAGAACTCCCCAGTCATTCTTTTTTCCTGATGGGTAAAATCTATATTAGCTAACAGCAATGAAAGCAGAATTGCTATTTTGAGGTGGAAGCCATACAATCTACAGGCTATATAGCATTCCTAAGATTTTGATTAATGTTTGTTATTAAACAGATCTGTGCAGGCGCTGTTATGCTTACGGACATTGTCTTTTGGTGTCTTCTGCTCCCATTCATGACGGGTGAAAATTTTCAGCTCACCCTGGTGAGCATCTCTAACTCCAGCCTCTATTGATTTCTTTCACTGTCAAGTTGATTATATCCCTGTACTGTCAAAACTTCAGCTGTTTGATTTTAGTTCCTGCTTCCAGATTATCTAATTTTCTGTTATAGAAGTAATTTAGGAAAAAGTTGCACAACATGTTTGAGACCAGGATTCTCCCCCAATTTACTTGTTACTTTCTGAGGGAGAGATGTAATGCTGAATGATACAACTATATCTTAAAGAGTCATCGCGGAAATTGCACCAATAATACATACTTAAAAGAACAACAGTCGAATCCTTTCTATCTAAATTCCTAAGAATAATGATTGCAATATATTCACCTACTCACTAACCAATTCTTGGTACATATTCTAACATTTCATTTATGTGGATATATGGCAGTTGATTGGATGCATGCATTCTGTGAATGCTGTTTTTCTTATCCTTGAGTCTGCTCTCAATCGCTTGGTAAGGTTCCAAGTTCTACCTCCATCTCTCCATGTTACTGCAGAATGACTATAGTCTTAGGTGCTAAGAAATCAAAGTTGCCCTTTTAGCTGCATTACCTATCTGAGCTAATCAAATGTATCTATCCACATTTCAGCCATTTACCTGGTTCGGTCTCATCTATTTTGTGCTGTGGAGCTGTGCTTATGTTGTTTTCCAGTGGGTTCTTCATGCATGTTGCTTTACATGGTAATTACACTCCTGCAATACCTTTCATAGGATAGGGTAGCATAAGATACCAAAGAGAACACGAGAGTAGCGTTCATTTATCATCTGATTTTTGCAGTTGAACTCTTGAAGGTTTAATTTACTTTAAAGAGTCTTTGTGCAGGTGGCCATATCCTTTTCTTGATCTTTCAACTCCATGGGCCCCTCTATGGTAAGAATTTTGCTCTTTATCTGGCAGCCAGCCAAACTAGTTCCTTCATGTTTAATAATGGACCTTTAAATTTTCAGGTATCTGGCTCTGGCTGTGGTTCATATTCCCTGCTATGGATTGTATGTCTTGCTTACAAAAGCAAAACATGCAGCATTCTCAAGAATGTTTCCCCATACATTTGTGAGGTCAAATTAGTTCCATATATCTCCAAATATAGATGCTGAAATTTTTTCCTTATTTTTTAAACGTGCAAACAGGTCCTCCACAAAAAATTTACTGAAATATGGAATATGTATTGCTGTGTAAGATAAATATTGATGTAGAAGACCAATTGATGGGAATAAGAAAAATTTCTGACAGCCTCCTCTCGCTTGGCAGGGTTTCAACAGAGAAGAAACAAGTTTAAGCGTCTACCAACTTTTAATACTTTTGACTAGAGATAATCTTGGAAGCTACAATTTCACATTGGCCACATTCTTGAAAGAACCTCAGTTCTACTGTAAATTAATTACCACTATCAATTTCTATGTAAATTTGTATATTATCCATTTGGCTCCTTTTGTTTAAAAATTAGTGACGATCGTTACTCTGGAATGCCAGTTAAAATTGACCTAATTGAGAAAGCCCATTTGATATGATCTACTGAACCATAGAGGGTTCTTCAGCATCCAGTGAAAACAGCAAATCTTATTGTAAGCCCACGGGTGGGAGACATGGTGAGAAACAATGGAATGAGTACCACCGATCTATCTGTGTACAATAGGCATTTCCCTATTTCTCATTTATCTTCAATGCAAAAAAAAACAAGATCAACAAACCATTTTTAAATTTCAAGGCATCCTTAACTTCCTAGGAATCTCTAGGTTACTAACCTAACCTTATTCATTCGGGAAAGTGGAATTTAATTGCTCTTCATCCGCATTACCATTGGAAAACAGCTTGAAATAAGATTACCCAAGCTTATATGCAAAAGCATACATTGCTACTCACACACCCTTCACTATAAAAAAACCCTATGAAATTTATTCAAAGTTGAATAAGAAAATCAATTCAAATAATTAGATAAAATTAAAGTTGAAGAAAAAAAACCCTATGCCTAAAAATCAATTGTCCAAATACAAGCAACGGCCCCACTACTTGGGGCTTCAAATTCGCCCAGCAGGCAACAACCAAGATGTAGCATCTAAAATGTGTCTCAATAGCTGCTATATCCAGCAAAAGATTGGTCAAACTTTAAGGCCAAAACAAATTTTATGCCAAACAGCGAGAACAATGATTGGCATAAAAAAAATGAGCACCATCACCGCCACAATCATATTTCCATCATCAAGACAAAAATATACTTACAATGATAAGAAGCCTACACAATTATCACAATATATATTAATGTAGCACATTAAAGCCGATGAAAGAGGAACCATATGGAATATTTTTGGCATCGGAAAGAAAAGCTCAGTTTGGGTTTGAGTTTCAGTTTAGGTTTTGTTTCATGAACACCCCTGTCCATGAGGTTGGGTTTCTAACTGATGAAGTGGCACTATTAATAATCATCCAATATTAATTTGCAGCAAAGAAACTACTAAGATGTTATTCCATAGTTATTTTTAAAGACAACAGCTTGCAAATTAAACTGAGTATCTCATACAAAGCCGCAGACGCATACAATGTTCTGGATAAATAGAAATAATGCTACAAAAGTAATACTTCTAAACCATATTCAACTGAAAATTATTCTAGATTCCCCACAATTAGCATAAGAAAAAATTCACCAAATTTTTGCGCACATAATTACCATTAAGTCAATAAAAGCAATCACCTGTAACGTACACATCCACAAAGTAGATATCTAACAAGAATATCAAACAATCATCCCAAATTTCGCAATCAAAATCCATCCCTAAATTTGGATAAAGTAAAATAACAAAATTCCAACAGAAGTATCATTAATTGTAAACTAAATTAAAATTTAAATCCCAATCTCAGAACAATACTTAAACCAAAATCCATAATTCCAAAAACCTAGATCATAGTCATATATAAAATTGTTCACAAACGACGATGTAACATGTAATCTCTACTGAGACTGAACTTCCAAAACTCAATCGCCACCGGCCTTATTGTAGACATAAGTGAGCCCACACTTACCACAGTAGTGCCTGTCAAAGTGATTAGCCATGAAAGTTCCCGCACCACACTCAGCATTTGGGCACTCTTTCCTCAGCCTCTGCACCTTTCCGGAATCATCCACCTTGTAGAACTGGAGAACAGCGAGCTTAACCTTCTTCTTCTTGTGCTTAATCTTCTTCGGCTTGGTGTACGTCTTCTTCTTGCGCTTCTTAGCACCACCGCGGAGGCGGAGCACAAGGTGAAGAGTCGACTCCTTCTGGATGTTGTAGTCGGCAAGCGTGCGGCCATCCTCGAGCTGTTTTCCAGCGAAGATGAGGCGTTGCTGGTCCGGAGGGATGCCTTCCTTGTCCTGGATCTTGGCCTTGACGTTGTCGATGGTGTCGGAGGATTCAACCTCCAGGGTAATGGTCTTACCCGTTAGGGTTTTGACGAAGATCTGCATCTTCGCGGCTGAGGGAGTGCAAGGGCTAGGGTTTTGGTGTGGATGAAATGTGACTGCGAGAGTAGGGAAAGGGCAGAGGCGTTGCTTAAATAGATTAGGGTTTTGTGGCAGGGGTGTTTTGTAAAAGGGTGGGCTTAGCGGTTTCAGGGCTCAGTTGGTCTCTTTTAACTGAATTATATATGGGCCTAAGTAAGGAAAGCAAGCCCACTGAGGGGTGTTTGAAATTTTGTGTATTTTTTCCACTTTATAAATTTTCAAATATACTTTTTTTTCTGGAGTATTTTAACTCCAGTAGGCAAGGTTCTTTTATTTTTTTATCCTATGAAACTGAATAAGAATCTTAATGTATATATATATATAGGATATATACGAATACGTATCATTAGGATCAGAAAATGATATACTTGGCTCGATCAGAAATAGTTTTCAATTGATTTAATCATTTTGAATTCGATTTAAAATTTGGACAATTGATCTTCAAAAATAAAGAAAAATCGAAATTATGCTGTTAAAATAAGATAAATATGTCATAAATGCCTAGTTCAACTTCAATACATATAATCTCTAATTTGAGTTGGTAAAAATATGATTGAAGTTTATAAAGATTAAATACGGCTAAAAAAAATGAAAGGGAAAATTTTCCCATTAGAAAAAGTATTTGAAAATGGAAAACCAAAATTGAAAGACGATCTTTGGAGACGATGTTCTCTTAACTAATCAAAGCAGTCGACAGGTAGGGTTTAAGAGGAAGGCAGGGAAAAAATGGCTAGTCACTGCAAATTCTGGCTCCCCAAGAAGAAGAGATTTTGCGCAAACTCCCCTCTCCTTAATTCTCCGTAACCTCTCTTTCTCTCCCACTAGTCGCACACCTTCATCTTCCCTTTGACCATCCATTACTGATTATATCTTAATTTCAACGGTTTAGATTCTGCGGGAACCACACCCAGAGGTCTGATGCACAGTGGATTCCATGCCCAATCGACCCTTCTCAGTAATCCCTCTTCCTATCACTTTACTTTACACCTATTGCAGTAATTACTAGCGTTGATTTCTTTTGATAATAATTATGCTTGTTTAATAGCTCTGTGCTTGAGGAAAATCTCGAAAGTCACTTAAATAGATGCCCATTGCTGAAACAAGCACAGTTACTCTCGCGTCAACCTTTCTACCTAAAGGGCATTAATGCTGGCAGAGAAGATGATGAGGAAGAAGAAGAAAAGAACACTGACCTCAGTGATTCTACCTTTACTTCAGAGATGAAAAGGAATGCAGTCTATGCCATGTCTGTGACCAAATTTTCCGAATTGATTGCTAAGATCAAGTCCGTTCATGCATCCGTATGCAATAGCATTCCAGATTCTCACAAGATTCCCGAAGCTTGTAGCATTTGGACTAATAGAGAAGTTGACAAGTATTCAACAAAGTTCACATCTTTATATCTTGTTGTTCCCATAAGCAGTATTAATTTAACTTTTAAGTCAATTGAGTATGTGTTGATTTCAGGAAATTACCATATCAGGAGAAACATGTTTTACAGCAGGCATCAATTCTTGGGAATTTAGAAGAGTTTGGGGTGTTAAAAAAATCTTGTTTGAGTTCTAATGCAACAAGTGAGCAGTGTGATTCAAATAAAGTGTCAGAGAGGCATACTCATGTTTCTGCAGTGGTCGAGTTCGGTGCTGGAAGAGGGTACTTGACACAGATGCTTGCAGATTGTTATGGGATCAAAAAGGTGTTATTGGTGGAGCGGAAGTCATATAAGTTAAAAGTCAGTTTATCCTAAACCAGTTTTGTGCATCTCTTTTTGGAAACACACTCTTGCCTTTTTCTATTGTATAATTTGCAGTGGTAATCACGGATTCAGCTGTGATGATGTCTTTGAGCTTCAGTAGTATTTTCAGCCCAGATGAATGGTTCTAATTTGTCTATCATGCTAACTGCTACTCTTAGGCTGACCGGAGTTTGCGACAGAAAGAGAGCTTAGTATTAGAGAGGTTGAGAATTGACAGTAAGGTTTCGAAATCCTTGTTTTTACCAATGCTTGAAATCAGCTCTTGTTTATATTTTTCACTTTAGATTCTTTTGCCTTGCATATTATGCCTTGGAGAATGGATGAATGATAAACTTCCTAAAATGCATGTATAAAAGGAGCTTCATTCGTAGTTGAATGTCATTAAGGCATCTTTCACCAAAATAATTTTATGGTTGAATGCTACTGGGTCACTCAATTAACCTGGCTTGCGATTCTGCAGAATAAATTCTTTTATTTTATTGGACTTGTTTCGTGGTTGCCAGACTTTTTAAGTTTAATCGTGGGGCACAGAAGAATTTATTTCTCTGGGGTTCGGTGTTATGCTTTCAGGAGGGCAAAGAACTTACTATGCAGCGAGTGGTTAAAAATTGATGATTCCAGAAAGTGATAATTGAACACATCTATGGAGCATTATGAAGATTAAATCACATAGCTTTTTTAGTGATAACCTTTGCAATAATGCCACTACAGCAGTAACTTGAGAAAGGGATGAGAGAAATAGAAGAACTAGAGATGTGGGAGCATTTGAATTAAACAATGAAGGAGGGAATGAGAGTAGACATTGAGCTCTAGTGCTTTCCTGGGCTTCTGTTGTTGATGATGTTCGATTATGTTGCCTGGACACCTTTTCATGGCAAAGCTGCCACTGTAATGTAGAATTGAATTCTGCAACATATGGTTCCAGGAGCCCAGGTTGCCAATAGAAGAATTGCGGCATGTAACTTTTGAAGCAAACTTTAACCATGTAATCTTGTATTGGCCCAACATGATAAATGCATTTAATTAAGGACTAGAGTTCATTGTCATGGACCTGTATATTCACTAGCCTTTCTTTCTTTTGTGTACCATGTGTGGGTTTGTGGCTTTAATGTTAACTTGAGAACAAGATCAAATAGGAAATTTTGGGTTTGTTAGCTCAGGCATTTATTAAACTGTTATGGCTCAAAATAATTCGAAGCCACTGAGCACTCACAGTTTGGTCATAGAAACAAATGCAAATATTATTTTTGTGATTTAGAGATGTGTGAAAATAATTGTGTGTCCAGGGTTTACATTCACTTCAGCATCCGACTGAGAAGTATCTAGCTAGGAATTAAAAATGGCTGAATCTTTTTTTGGAATGGGTTTTGCTTTTCCAAACAACCCAACTTATTGTAATATTTTGGCGTGCATGCATAAGCTTTTCCTCTTTCTTGATGCAGTGTTGTTCAAGTCAGTCCTTTTCAGCAGTATAAATGTTAAACGTATCACCTAAGAACTTGCATCCACTGTGTGAGATAAACATAGCTTAAGATAATAGTGAAAGTACATACTATATTTTTTATTAACTTAAACAAAATCTTGAATAATTTTAAGTAAAACGTAATAGACGTGCATGACATTTTTGTTCAAAATACAAGGAATCAAGCTTAATCATGTACTTGAATGTCATACAGTTTTCTATTGATTCTGAGAAGTGTTTAGCATGTGACCAAAATTATTTAGTATGTTTGTTTCTGCTTTATGCAAGGTTAAGTTAATTTGGACTAGTGTTAAGTTAATTTGGACTAGTTAATTTTGAGATTTGATGATATTAAAGCCTTCAATTGCAGTTGAGGATCTACATTTGAATGCTGTAGAATCATTACAAGGAGTAGGCTACATGGCAATTGGCAAACATCTCTGTGGGCCTGCAACAGGTAATTGAGATTATAGCAACTGGCATCTTGTATTTATTGCATTAGATGGGGCTAAAACATGTCATGCAACTTTGGTCCAGATGTGACCTTAAGATGCTGCATTCGCCAGCAGTCCAATGAAAATACTGCTGCTCAGTCCCAAGCAAGTTGTTACCTAAGAGGCTTAGCTATTGCTACATGTTGCCATCATCTCTGCCAGTGGAAAAAATACATAAGTAATCAATTGAAACTATCATTTTATTTTATCTGTGAATACTGTGGCTATAGACAATTTTCTCTGCATTTGGTGTATTAACAAATGGTGGCATGCAAACTATTTCACCCTGCAGATAAGAGATATATATCTGATATGGGTTTCACCAAGGAAGATTTCCATGCGATTTCATGGTTTACCAGCTGGGCAGTTGATGCAGATCATGGCTCAGAACTTTCTGTCACAGATTGCTCTGCTCAACTTGAGATCATGTAAGGCGTGTGTTACTCATTTGCATTCTAATTGTACTTGCTCTGAGGGCATTTCTGATGAATGTTCAGTTGGGAGATTTCTAATTGGATATTTAACAGCATTGCAGTCCATGTTTTAGGTTTTCATCCAGCATTTTTTTTAATGAGGCTGCTCTATGTATTTTTTTTTTTCATTTTGTCAATGTCACTGTCTATATGCTCGTGGCGCAGCTTTCCATTATCATGCTCTAGGAGTGAGAAGAAAGAGTTATGCTTGGACTCAAAATTATGGGGAGTCGGAGATATAGTGAGAACTATGCAGCCCATTGATCGGGCAGTCTTGGGCTACATGTGCAAGGATATCATCGATGTTGGGAGGCTGATGTGGATCAAGGCACAGGGACTAAAATCTGAGCTTGTCAAGTATGTTCCTTTTAGCGTTTCTCCTGAAAACCACCTCTTGGTTGCCAAGTATAGCTCTTGATGTAGCATTGGTTATCTTCCATTTTTCCAGTCCGCATACATTATAAGGTATTGGTATAAGAAACTTTATGTAGCTAGTTCAGTAGCCTGTCATCTGTTTTGACTGGTAGATTTGTTTGCAATGTTTTTTTCTCCGCGCCTCTTGACAGCAAGGACAAGCTAATGGCTTAATCTTGGTTAGGAGATTCAGCAGCCATCAAACAAGTCACTGTATAAGTCCTCAAGAAAGAGAAGACGCTATAAATTTTATAGAAGTTGGATGTTACTTTGCAGTTGTCCAAGTGCACCATTTAAGTAAATCAGTGGTGCAAAGTCCTTGGTTGAATTATCTCCTTTAACTTGTGAAAGAAAGAAAGTAAGAAAGTTTGATTGCACGTTCTTCCCCCTTGACCAATATTATACTGTATATTAAATAAGTATAATCGGGCTTGGGCTCCAAGCAAGGTAAATTGATTGACAAGACAGAGGATGCATTGTTGGGTTTTTGTTGAATTCAGTTATTAGTCTGTTTCGAGGATACTGTCGTTGAATTCATACTTGATGACATTAGACGGGTCGGGTTCGAATTGCGACGGGCCGAAACCAGCCCATGAGGTTCGAACCCAGACCGTGAGTTCATGGGACGGTTACTGATTCAGTTTTCTCCCACCCTTGAAACCACAATTTTTTATTTTTTATTTTTAGTCAAAATAATAAGTTTTGAATTTATGACCTCTATGTTATTAGCATAACATTCTAACTAATTGAGCTAATGGTCATATTTCTATAACTTTGAATAAGTGTATAAATAAGTTTTATAATTTTTTTTTTATTTTTTTTTTCAAATTGTTTGTTTTGTTTTTGAAAATTAATATAATTGGTATTGTGTTCCTCTTTAAATTTAATTAATTAATTTACAAGTTACAAATCAAGTTTTATATTTAAATATTTTACATTTTATCTTAATAATAAGTAAAATTTTGAAAATTATCTAATAATGTTACTTTATAATTATTTAATAATAATAAATTTGTAATTTTTTAAAAATATTTAATAATGTTATTTTATAATTATTTAGTGTTTATTTTCCAACTTATCATTTCGTATTATTAAATTATTGTAATGTTGTATTGATTTTACATGATAACATTAATTTTGAAAATTAAAATTTAGTAAATCATATTTTATTAATACAGTGTAAATGAGAAAAATATTTTTTAAAAATTTGAGAAATTAATTTAGTCATTATTATTTTTTATCATAAATTTAAATTTTAGTTATTTTTTAAAAATTTAAGTTAATTTTTTTATTAAATTAAAAAATTAATAATATTTTTTATAAATTTAAATTTTAAAAAATTAATAAAAATATAAGGATGGTAATCGAAATCAGAATCTAACGGTTTTGAAATCGGGACCGTAACCAACCTTTCAATGATTGAAAATTTTTGTGAATTGTCAAATTGACGATTTTGGACAGTAGTTTTTGAACCGCATGCAAGTTTGGTTGATGTATTAAAGAACCAAAGGTACCTAGGAAGATTCTTTGGCATAAAAAAAGTTTACAAAGGACAAGTAGAGAAACGACGGAAAAGATAAGTGGAAAATCGTGAAAACTGATTAAAACTTGTACAATTTGTTGTATCTAGGAGTAGGCATGTGCAACTCCAATTCCTTACCAGATCTTGAAACCATCTTGCAATAAAGATCATTCATACATATCTATGACCAAATAAATTGCTCCATAAAAAAGATTTACCTGTCTACAAGAATCTTTGCCAATCTTGTGGAGTACATTTTTGTTTATTCCTAAATAAATCTCAGAACAATAAACAACACAGACATATTCATACATTTTCAAATTTGTATTTTGTACCTTCTATAAGATCATAAGATCCGGTGGATACATTTGAATTTCAAAATTGTATTTTTACCTTCTATAAGATTCGGTGAATAATATTGGGTTTTATAAAAATTAATACTCGTTAATCATCAAAACATTGAATAAGTAATATTCAAGAAGATGAGGCGTGACATCGTTACATACACTTTGGTCCACACTCTATCCACTTTACACTCTTTTCCTCTGCATCTTTATCTCTCCCTCCTCTCCTTACTTGATTTACGGGACTGCCACGTCGACCTGTCTCTCCGGCTGGCTCCACCTCTTCTTCACGGCTCATTACTTACCTCTTCTTTAGTACCCAGGTGGCCGGCCGGCCGCTTCACTTATAAACCCAACACTATTATCCGCACTCTCAATTCTCAATTCCCCACTACCACCAACCCAAGGATTTTACGTTTCGCCGCGATATGGAACCCACTGGTACTATAGTCTTCTCCTCCGTCGGCAGACCCTATTACGGCTTCGATATTTTCTCCGTCCAGCTGCCATCCAATTTGGACGAGTCCTTGGCTGATTGGGATTCTACCGAGCACCGCCTCACCGATGGTATATCCGTCAATTTTGACGGCCAGTTTGTTGATGAGAACAAGACCCTTGTTTACATCTCCGAGAGAGCAGGGTCGGCCCGGATTTTCTTGAATCGACCTGGAAACGCGGATCCCGAACAACTCCATTCCCCACCAGAAAGCCTCTTCCATGATCGTCCTGTCATCAAGAACCAGCGGCTCTACTTCATTTCTGCTCATGAACGGCCCGAGAAGCCGTTCACGAGCTGGTCGGCTCTTTACTCGACCGGGCTCGTTGAAAAGAGAGCTGTGCGGTTAACACCTTATGGCACTGTTGATTACAGCCCAGCCGTCTCACAATCTGGGAAGCTTATTGCTGTGGCTTCCTATGGGCCTCGACCTTGGGGGGGTGAATTTCATGATCTCCAAACGGATATTGTCGTTTTTCAAGAATCCGATCCGACGAAGCGTGTTCTGGTGTGCCAGCACGGCGGTTGGCCTACGTGGTCAGGTGACTCGACCGTGTATTTCCATCGCCAAGCGGATGATGGATGGTGGAGCATTTTCAGAGCTGATTTGCCCGACAATTTTGCGTCCTCTAGTGTTTCACTTGCACCCATTCGTGTGACTCCGCCAGGTCTCCACTGTTTCACGCCTGCAGCCATGCACAATAGCAAAGCAATCATCGTCGCCACTAGGCGAAAGGGCAAGAATTATCGCCATATTGAGATTTTTGATGTTGAGTCTCAGAAGTTCTATCCGGTGACCGAGCAGCTTAACCCCAATTTCCACCATTACAATCCTTTCGTTTCTCCAGAATCTACTTTTCTTGGTTATCATCGATTCAGAGGGGAGGCAGTCCCGGGCGACTCAACGATTCCACACGTTGAGCCAGTTGTTAGTCCAATTCAAGGGCTTCGCATGCTCAGGCTCAATGGTTCTTTCCCAGCCTTTTCACATTCTGGTGATCTTATTGCACTCAATCACGATTTTGATCTGAATTCTGGACTCAAAATTGTCAAATCCGATGGTTCGAAAAGGTGGACACTTTTTGAGAATCGCACGACTTTTTATAATTCGTGGAGCCCGGCGGATAACAATGTCATCTTCACATCTATTGGGCCTATCTTTCAGTCTGTGAGAGCAACTGTACAGATTGCTCGAGTCACGTTTGATCCAGTAAATCTATCGGATGACTGCAATGAGATCCCTGTGGATATCAAAATTCTCACGGAAGAAGATACGGGTAACAATGCCTTCCCTTCTTGCTCGCCTGATGGGAAATCTGTTGTGTTTCGGTCAGGGCGTTCTGGGCACAAAAATCTCTACATAGTCGATGCAATTAATGGGGAGTTTGAGAGTGGAATTCGTCAACTGACCGAGGGGCCATGGATTGATACAATGCCGAGCTGGTCACCTGATGGGAAATTAATCGCATTCTCTTCAAATCGACACAACCCGGATAACGTGGGTGCATTTGGAATATACTTGATCAGACCAGATGGCACAGGTGTTCGAAGAATTCAAGTGGCGGGATTTGAAGAAGAAAGGGAGAGGTTAAACCATGTGTGCTTCAGTGCGGATGGAGAGTGGCTGCTGTTCACGTCAAATTTGGGTGGAGTGACTGCAGAGCCGGTGGCGCTTCCAAACCAGTTCCAGCCCTATGGAGACTTGTACTTGGTGAGGTTGGATGGGAGTGGTTTGCAGAGACTGACGTGGAACGGATACGAGAATGGGACGCCGGCATGGCACCCAGAAGTCTTGTCAGGAGCAAGTACAGATGAGGAGCTGATTTTTTCTCGCTTGTCTTTGAGAGGTAAGAACGGAGAGGATAGGTTGAAGGGTCAATTTGATGAACCCTTGTGGATCCAGTGTGATTTTTGAACTTGTGGTTACATTGGGGAACGCTGGAAATTAAAGGAAATGAATTGTGAAAATAGATGGAAGCATCTTCTGTTGGAGAAAGAATTCCTTGTTGATCTTGGTTAGCATGAAGTTTCCTGTGGGTTGAGGTAGATGCTGCATACGACTCCTGTTCAGTTTTCTGCCCAAGTTCTGTAATTTGCGTAATGTGCCCATTGTTGTCGCTCCACTATAGTTGTGTTATTGAACTGAATGTTTACACATCATCATCTACAGATATTGTCTTATTTATATCTGTATGTCGAAATACATTATGAATAATTGTTCAACCACCTAAATATTTCTGGCGAGTTTGTCTCATTTCTCTCGATTGTGACACATTTCTCTCAAAGGCCTTAGTGGACATTATCAAATCAAAATTGGTTTTCACAACTAATACATTTAGCAGCGCCATTTTGCGATACAAGTGGTACTCATTAAGTCCAAATGTAGCATGCTGTTCCAAAAACATCAAATCAATTGCAAAATTTTAGGTTATAAGAACAAATTTATTGAATTTGTTTGATAATGCTACGATAGATTTTAAATTGTTGAACTATTTTTTTTGAATCATTTGATAAATTGTAAATTTATGTTAAGGAAAATTATTTGAAATCTTCAAGAGAGTAAGGTTCAAAACACCATATATAATCCATCGTCTTCATTAAGAATAAGCGCAGCATACCAAATACTCAACTTATCAAGTAAGTAATTGGTGGACTATTTACACCAAACTTTTAACTAATATTTAATGTATGAGAGCAAATGTCATATCCAGTCTTTGAAAATTTAATAATTTTAGAATTAGCATGTGAAAAAATGAATATCTATATATAAACTATGGTCACAAAGTAAAAATCTAAACAAAATTAATTCATTATATTCAAATAACAACTATTTTGCTCTACCATGTTTTATATATTATATTTCTTCAATTACTAATTCTACACAATAAAGAATAAATTGTTATCAAACATTTATTATTACAAAATCTTGCAATACTTTTCCTATGATTTTTAAAATTAAAAAACCGTTCCACAATTTCTTTCATTTCTTTTCTTTTCTTGTAACAAAAATTAGAAGATTTGGGATTTCGTGTATATATATATATGTGTGTGTGTGTTTATTTAGGTGTTATACAAGTAGCATGAAAAAAAAAATCATATTTTCTATACATAATTGTCATTTATATTTTATGTCATGATTGCTATGTATGAATGAAATTGGAATACAAGTAGGTCCCCAATCCATTTCTAAACATGATATAATTTAATATTGTGAATACTTATTTTTAAAAAAATCATTATTCTTAAAAGTTAATTAACTGGTTTAATCATTCTATTTATCTTCTATGAATTTAATAATTCTCAATCAGTAAAAAAAAAATCTATATTTCTCGTTGACAAAATTATCTTTATAAATTTAAATTCAGGGATGATGCGATCGGTTAAGTCTAGTCTAGTTTAGGTTAAATTGAATTTGTCAAAATTTGAAACTCGACATATTAAGATTTTTGTGGACCTGAACCCAAATACAAATTTATCTCAAACTCAAAAGTCAGTGGTTAGACTCATTAAATTTGATTTATAATATTAAAAATATTAAAAATATTTGAAAAAATAATATGACCAAAACTTTCTATATAAAAGAAAATAATATTATCAATAAAAAATAGTTATTTAAATTATATATACATGCTTTTATTTAAAAAAAATCAAAATTTCAAATATACTTATTATTTTTATATATTTAACAATTTATTGTTTTATATTACTATTTTAACTTATATAAGTATTATATTTATATTTCATATATGAGTATATATAAGTTCATATAAATATACATAAATATACATCACATCAACACATACATAATAAATAAAAATATATATGCAACATTTTAAGATCGAGTTCGAGTTAGGTTTATAGTTAGGCCTTAAAACTAAAATTTGAAATTTACCTCGAGATTCATTTATGGTTTCAAAACCTGCCCCAAGCGATGAGACTCGAATCCCATTATCATTTCTAATAAAACAAAACAAAACAAAACAAAAATTATATCATTTTTCTACATCGTTTGTTTCAACTATTTATATCAACACAGTCAACAATAAAAGAATATATAGTAAAATTATTTATTGATCTTTTTTTAATAAAAAGAATATTTTTATCAGAGTGGGATTTGTTTATATATATATATATATATATATATATTAACTCCAACTAAAATCATAAAAACCCACATATTCACATTACATCAAATAATAATGTTGTTCTTAAATATTTATATTAAAGGATAATTTAATTATTAAAAATAATTTTATTCTATTCTTACTATTCATTTCTAATACCAATTATGGAATTTGAATCAAATTAGGAATAACGGTTCAATTCATTCTTCATTCCTGTACATATCAAGTATGAAAAATGCTATACTCGTATTATTCATTTTTTATTATTATTTTATTTCTAAATTAATTCAACTAAGAAAATTAAAAATTAGTTTACCGAGTGGTCAAATTTGACTAGGGTCAAATTTTCTATTTTCTGTTTGGTTATTTTTCATTTTGTATTCCCTTATGTTGCTAGGTTCTTATCTTACTTGATCCACAAGTCCTTCCTCCTCCCCATTTTTCATTGTCTTTTGGACCCAAATAATTGTACGATTTAGGGATTAAGACTGATCAGAATCCTATAACATTGAAATACTATTAGCTATAATCTATTTATATTTATTGCTATTCACCTAACTCTATATACTTTTCTTAGTTTGGCACCAATCAAACGGATTACGTACATAGGTATTGATGCATAAATTATTTGAAATAAAACTATAAACACATACAACATAATTAGTAGAACTATCCATATACGATGGATTATTGCATATTATGTCTCCATATATGAGCAAGATATTCACGACCTGCCTTATTAACAATGAGAAAGTTAAATATAAGTATTAAAAAAAAAAACACATATCTACAAAATTCCCAGCAAGAGAATTTTTTTAAAAATTGACACTAGTATTTTATGTAATTAAATTATGATGGAATATATATTAATAAATTTTTACTTACTTTATTTATTTTAAAGATAATAAAGGAATATGCCAAAGAAAGAACAGGCAATTGGGGGCATCCAGGCTCCAGCCCAGTTTATTTCACCACTTTGTCAATTCTTGGTCTCACATCTCTCTCTCTCTCTCTCCCAAATCATCACATCTCAAACCCTAGAAAAAGTACTGAATACAAATAACTCTGCATATAACCACTCACCACACGAATTATCATCGCCCACGCATCAAATTACCGTTTCGATTTCTAAGTTACGCTATTTTTTTTCTCTTATTTTTGGGTCTAGAAACCCTAGATTTATCCTCTTATCTTGTCCGCGTTTTAGCATTCGATTCGGGATTCTGAGGCAATGGACGACAGCTGCGCGGTTTGTGCGGAAAGTTTGGAGTGGGTGGCGTACGGTGCCTGTGGCCACAAGGATGTTTGCTCTACTTGCGTTGCTCGCCTCCGATTCATCTGCGATGATCGTCGCTGCTGTATTTGCAAGACGGAATCCGGCGTCGTTTTTGTCACAAAGGTTCTTTTTTTGTAAATACCAGATTCTTTCAAGCTGTTTGATCTTGAACTAAGATTTGGTTAATTGGATTCACTAAATTAAATCTTGTATATTTTGGAGTTTCCGTGTGAAGTTAAACTGGATATGGATGCACTTTAATTAGTATCCTTTGTTTGAAGAAAGTGGAAAGTATAAGCTCTATCTGATTGGGAATTTGAGTGTCGTTGGAAAGAACTATGATGAGATTGTTTTGTTTACTGATCAAATTTTGTATTGCGCAGTGGCACTATTGACAAAATTAATTTCTATGTTTCTTGGCTGCACTCAGGCTTTGGGAGATTATACCAAGACGATCAGTGACTTTTCGCTATTGCCTTCTGAAGCGAAAGAGGGCAGAGTGGGACAGTACTGGTATCATGAAGATACACAGGCAGTCTTTGATGATTTGGATCATTACAAGATGATCAAGGCCATGTGTAGGCTTTCTTGCAGTGTGTGTGATAAAATGGAGGACCAGCCAGATGATGGTTCCAGGAGAAGGGCAAAGTTTAGGAACATTGAGCAGCTAAAGGGTCATTTATTCCACAAGCACAGGTTGCTCATGTGCAGCTTGTGCTTGGAAGGAAGAAAGGTTTGTCATTGCTTTCTTTGGTCTCCATACTTTTGTCATCAGTGTTGCTGTTTTCTTAGTTTTATCTTTGTTTGGGAAGTATCATTCATTATGATGCAGGTATATCATGTTCTATCATCTTTGATGTATATATATTTGGTTAGGAGTCTTCTAAGAAGGTTTAGATGTAAACTGACACACTATGTTATGAGTGTAATATATGCTGATTGATATCTGACTTTCAGACTTTCAAATTTGTTGAAATGAGCAGAATAGGTTGCCAGATGCATAATGCTAAGAAGCACATCCTTACAATTAGCTTGTGAGTCTGGAAGTGATTTATTTTTGAGATGCACATTCTCTGACTAAAGTGAAAAATGTATTTTACTGAAGGTTTTGGGTTCATGTAGTCACATTTGACAGATAACTTGTCTGTAGTTTGGGACTTGCTTTCTCAGTTGTAGTATGAGGATACAGTTGCTTGCAAGATTGATCGATACAACATAACCATAATTTGGTTGAAACATCCCTTATGAACTGGCCATTTATGTACTGGGATAGTATTTTCTATGCCATGATCCCACAGCTGCAGAAGCTATGGCTTTAAATCTATCTTTTAGTTCCATAGACAGAATAAAGGAGAATAAGGTCATCTTTCCAAACGATTCTTTACTTGCAGTGCCGTGGATCAATATGTCAACTGAGATTTCTTGGTCAGCAAAAGCAATTGTTGAAAATGCAAGAAGGTCTTGGAGCAAATGGTCAAGGTGGTGGTGGTGGTGGTGTAAAATTCATAGAAACTGCAATAGGACCCCTCATAATATTGAGAAATGGGCAGAAAGAGTTAGTTGGTTCAGTTGTATCCTCTTATGTTGTTTCATGAAGGCATTCCCTATTTGCTTGTATGCCTCTGTTGGCTAATTAATGCAATATGAATTTAGTGATCCCCCCTCCCCCACCCCTCCCAGAAAAAGAAAAGGCCTTTTCTGAATTAATAGTGACTGCTCATCAATCTTCTTCGTGATAAGGATTTCTAGTAGATGCAACTGCCTGACAAGATGATCATGGATTCTCAGGTTTTCATTTGTGAGCAAAAGTTGTATAAGAGATCACAGCTGACTCAGCATATAAACACAGGTGACTCAGAGGTGGATGGAACTGAAAGTGAAAGAGGTGGCTTTACAGGGCATCCCATGTGTGAATTCTGCCGAACACCATTTTATGGGGACAATGAGCTTTATACACACATGTCTACTGAACATTATACTTGTCATATATGTCAAAGGTAATTTTTTAAAATTTTAGTTGAAAAATACAAAGTGAGTTAACTGGTCCGCATATTAAATGGGGAATGATGTTATCCCTTATATGCAGGCAGCATCCAGGACAATATGAGTACTACAAGAATTATGATGACTTGGAGGTAGAGCATCGTTGGGCCAATGATTCTGAAGTTCCATATTTGAGTTTATCTTACTACTTGAAATAACTTAACCTTTTCAGATGCACTTCCGTCGAGATCATTTGCTATGTGAGGACGAGGGTTGTCTTGCCAAAAAGTTCATTGTCTTCCAATCTGAAGCTGAATTGAAGGTCAGCTACTTGTGCATACACTGAGAACCGGACTTGTTCTGTTTATATTATTTTTGACTGGTTGATCCGTTTCTTTTTCTTGCTTTTGTTTCAGAGGCATAATGCTTTGGAACATGGAGGGCGTATGTCTCGTTCAAAGCGCAGTGCTGCTCTTCAGGCATGTTTTCCAACTCTAACCCATAAGATTAATTCACAATAAACTAATTACTTTGCCATATGAGGTTTTTAGTTCTCTGCTGTTGTTTGCTTCTTTTTTCCATTTTTTTTTTTTACTTTTTTCGAGGGCATGGGGGTGGGGAGGATAAAGGTTGTGCATTCTCATTTTGAGGCGATCCATTTCATCTGAATCAGCCATCTGTGTTTGTTGCCCTTTTTCCATGATGGCATGAGTATGTGCTCATATGTTCTGTAATTTGTGTAGATACCTACCAGTTTTCGATATAGCCGAAGTAGTGAACAAGATAATCGTCGTGGAAGAGGGCGTTCATTTCGGCGGGATCCTTCGGATAGTGAACTTTCTTTGGCCATCCAAGCAAGTCTTGAGACAGCTAGTGCCGCACCATCTAGTACTCGGGGTATCACTGATCATGGAGAAATTACTGATGTTGAGTCACTCATTCCACCTCTTGAATCTATAGCTGCCACAGACTCTGAGACAAGATACCTACAAGCCGTGTCTCAAAGTTCAAGAAACGGAACGCTGGGAGAATCTTCCTTTCCTCCTCTGCCACTGGCTCCTGGAAGTAATCAACAGAATTCACATCCTGATGGTCTTCCTAAGAAAACTATGGCGGCACATCTCCGCCGACAGAGCAACAGAAAGGTGAATGCCTCAAGTTCAGCTCCTGCTTGGCCAGCAGCTAATCGGACACCTGCACAGCCAGTGATTAGTCCTCATGCTTGGCCATCAATAAATGCTGTTTCTGGATCAGCATCTAGTTCTGGACAGAGCAGACTGGTATCAGAAATTGGACCTGCATCATCTAGTTACTCAACTTCTGGTCAGACTCGCCCACCATCAGTTGCTAATTCATCATTTGTTGGTTCTTTAATTTCATCGAGGGCTTCTGGAAGCATGAGTCGGATCAGTCATTCTTCATCAGCCCCTAATCTTTCTGAACGTGAATCTCTTGAGTCTTCAAGTACTGATTTTCCTCCTGTTTCAGCAGCACATACACGCAAGTCACCACCCGCCGCTGACCAAGCTTCTAGGAAGGTAGAAGATGTTCATACAGCAAACAAATCTCTGGTGGAGAAAATGCGTGCTGCTCTAGGATTTGATGAAGACAAATTCACTGCTTTTAAAGATATATCTGGTGAATACCGCCAAGGTTCAATGGATGCTGAGACATATCTGGCATATGTGGAGCAGTTTGGTTTGTCTCATCTTGTTCTTGAGTTAGCTAGACTCCTGCCCAATACTCAGAAGCAGAAAGATCTGATTGAAGCTTACAATGTCAATATGGCATACAGCGCCTCAAGAGAGAATGGTTTGTGTAATGTCATAAAAGACGGTAATGGATCCAAAAAAGGCAAAGGCAAGTCTGTAGATTCAGGCAACAGCACTGTTAAAAGCAATTTAGCTGATAATGTTGTAAGCACTGTAAAAGACCTACAGTCAAGCTACAGAGCTTCAGAAGAAGAGATTGAAGTGTTGTTGAAGGATGGATATCGAGCTGCCAGGGGAAAATCAAAAGTTGTGGTTGATGATTCACCAGTAGAATTGAATGCACCTGGTGAATCTACAAAACCGAAAAGCCAGATTGAGTCATTATCTGCTGGTGGTGGAGCTAATCAAAATTCAGGTAATGGGGATGGGAAAAGCAAGCAACGAAAGAAAACCTCAAAGTTTCACAGAGTGCGCCTTGGTGATGGCTCTGTTGAAGCACTCTTGGATCTTAAAAATACTGACCCTGATCCAGATCCTGGTCCAAATTTAAAGGAAGCTTCCTCAAATGAGCCAAATAATCCTATTGAAAGTTTACCTGCTCGTAGTGTGTGGAGAAATGGTGGAGGTCAGAAGCTATTGGGAATGCCTTCTAGAGGGCCTAAAAACTGAATCTGGACGTGGCAGTGTGTTGACAATTTGTAGAAACCAAGATCAACTATTTCGTCATGTTCAGAAGACTTCATTCCAAGTTGAACTGGCTTTTTTTATTGGTGTGCCCTTGGAGTATCTCTTTTCTAAGCGAGAAAAGTTTTTGTAAGCATTTTTCTGGAATTTGGTGAAGTTTCGATTTGGATATGGACTCGTATATTTGTACTTTTGATTTTAGCAAAATATTTAGAGGTACGGGATAGTGCTTCCCCTCATATTTACATGATCAAAAAAATAATGTTCTTTTATGTTTCTTTTTTTGGTTGTTCCTATTATTTGTTGGTCTCTGCCGCATCGACATAGCTTAGCTGGGCCTTTGGTGTGTATTGCAGCAGACTCTTAGAAACTCTTTATCTCATTATGTGACCATATTTTCTCTTGAAAGAATTTAAATAATGTGTTGTGCTACCCTCTTAAACGAGGCACATGAACATAAGTAGCAGTGTAATGATAGGACCAGAGTTTTTCATAAGGGATCTTGCTGTGGGTCAATCTATCCAACTGGTATAATAGAACTAATTATATATTTCTTTATATTATATAAAATAATATATTATATATTTTTATATTGCATAAAACAATAATGTAACAGAATAATATTATGTAATACATTTTAAAAATAATAATAATAATCAACTAAAAAAATATTTAACAAAACTTAAAATTTAAATAATTATATCCATATAACAAATTACAAAATTCAAGACTTTAAGCTTTCTTAAAAAATAAAAAATCAATTTAATCGATAAAACTGATTTTGAAATAATTATTTAAAATTAATCAGATTGAATACAATCCGGAAAACACTGGATAGGACAACAGCAGGTGTTTTGTTAAAGTTTATACTTTGTAGTGTTCTAACAGCTTAATCATCATTCGAACTTGGGTCTAGAACAGATTCTCTACAACATGCCTCTATGGTACAGTATTATCAATAGCTGTATTGACATGTAACTAACGTCACTACTAAAGCTTAGGAGCAAAACACTTGCAAACCATTTCCATTTTATCCTTAACAAGTGATGGGGGCACAGTGGGTATTGCAGCAATTATATTATAATAAAGTATTGCGATGAATAATTTCCTTGATAATCCAATAACAATAGAACACATACGATTCAGGAGAATTTACAGCGGTTGACAATATACACCACTTGATTAATACATGATTTGGGTGCCACAAAGTCGGACTAAGAGAAGTAATTAGCTAAGAGAAACTCCATGGCACAGAGAATTATGAACACAACCAAAGGTTTTCTCGCTACTGTAACACATGTAGAGGAACCCATCTTCATCCTTAAATGAATCGTACACAGACTCAATCAAACTTGCTGCGGAAAAAAGAGAGAAAAAAGAAAAAAGAAAAGTAAAGAAGGAAAGTCAGCTACCATGCAGGTGGAGTACCTCTAGAAATGTGTTGGTACAATTATTTATATAAATAAAGAGATGAGCAGAGATTTTACATGTTTGTGGTAATGTATTCTTCACAAATACAAAGAGAGCTTTCCCCGGAGCCAGATGGAGCCTGCCACTCAGGATGTGGATAAATTGGCCAACAGACATGTCACGAGGTACCAGGAATCTGTTGGCAAAACCAAACATGATAAAAGTGAAAAAAAAAAATAAAAAATTCTGAACTGTTGACTAATATCTTGACAAATAAATAACTCTAGTTTTCTTCATTAAATCAGGGGCTGAATTCTTCACACTAAACCATAGTAAGAGGTAATTTAGTAGAATTTTAAACAAGGTAACAGTCCCAGCGGCAAAAGTCGTTAATCAAACTGAGATGTTGTCTAGGTAAATATTGAAATAATAAGAAGTAGATTTAAGCTAATATAGTGGGGTGAAATGCTATACCTGCTTGAATAGCACTAAGACAGGCAAAGAACTGCCACACACACACACTCACAGGAATAGCATGCCTAAATTTGTCCTGCTGAAGGAAATGAATACTACATATCCTGGCACACGTGGATGTAACCTATGCTTTAGAAATTAGACAAACAACTTACATAGAGATTTTAGACGCCAAGTTACTTCTTGCCAGAGACACCATAATTCTATACAATTTACTAAACTAATAAAAGTACGTGCATTGCACATCAACTATATGATGCATATATGGATAAATTTAATGATATACAATGATGAATATTGTTTCATTTTCATTTGATTTCCTTACCAATTTCAACCAATAATTTTAACAAAACTCCAGTTATAATCTAAATGAATGCCCTTTTACCACTAATGATTTATTTGCAATGAATATGGTCAATAAACTATATGACCTTATAAATCATTGCATGACTTATATATTGATTAAGGATCTGATGCAATGAAAGAGATAAGAAATCAATCAACGCAGATAAATGTATTTAAAGAACTGAAGTTAGTGAATATGCAAAACCTAGGTCATAATTTAATGGTGTAAATTCTCATTTTATACACTATGGTGGCTTGAATTCATGGCTGCATTAGTCCTCTTATTTGACTTTGACGGATCAAGACATTTTCTTCTTATTTGAATTTATGGAATTCTTTGCATATTTTTTCTTGAAATTTTCAAGTGTATTCTTCACTCAAAATTTAGACATCGATATTAGCTGCTTTCTTTAGATATGTGAAGACATATCTAAAAAATGCTGACAATGGAATGAAGTCACATTGATAAAAGAGCATCAGTATTTTTTATATGCTTAAGTATTCATCTCTCAACTATAAAATACCTTTATTCATAAATTGCCTTCATCCCTCAAACTCGGAAATCATGGCTCCCCCATTGTAGACTGACAAAAAGATGAATATAGTCTTAAAGCTAAAAAATTTCTTTAGATATGTGAGCAACTACATGGATACGGCATAGTGTAATAGACCATCAAACTCTACCTAAATCAGATTTTATAAACAATTCAAACACAATTTAAGAGAATTTTCTTTCAATATCATAAAATGAACAGTTATAATGATTATATTTGTTAATTGAATTTTTTGTTCTAATTTTTGACAAATATTCTTAGTTCGATCATATAATAATGCCAAATTTCCCCAAACCCTTTATTTATTAACTCTATGCAAATTAAGGTATTTTCAGATGAATTTTATAATTATAATTGCACTATAAATATGACTCCTAATTGAATATCGTAAATAATTTTTTTGGAAATCAAATTGGACCAGCCAACTCAATTGATTCAACTTATAAGTATTATCTTGTTTGATGTTACCCCAAAAGCTTCTTCGTTACAAAGTCACTTAAATCCAGCAAAACACACACACACACACAAATTTTTTCTATTTTTCTGCCACCTTTATATTTTTCCTTTCCCTTTGACTTTTTTTTTTTTGAATTGACAATACATGAAAGAAGTTATACCCTCATAGCATGCTTATATTTATCAAAATCTATAGTGCAAGAACAATGTAGAAGTCCAATATTCTACACTAAGAGATCATCCACAATTATAAATAATATTGAGCTGAATTATGCACTACATAAGTTTAATTATGTGATTATTGTAATTTACTTTCAATATATGAACTTTGCGTTAAAAAAATATAATTATACCATCATTAGTGTCATTCTAGCTAGGTGAATTCATAAAAAAAGAGAAAAAAGGTCATCTACCTAGGTGAAGTATAAATTTTGATTTTTCATCTCATATATACAACATTTATTTTCAATTATGAAAATATTTTACTATGAGATTTATCATTTTCTGGACCTTTTGGTTCTAGTCTCTCATGCAAGGAGAATTTTATAATTTCTAGTATCCCTTTTACATTTCAATATCCAGTTAGAGATAAGTTTTATCATTGAATAAGTGTAACAGGACTAAATAATATCATATAGTCTTGATCTCTAATGCATAAAAAAAGTTAATTTCATCTTCTCAAAATATAGAAGAACCACTTAATTTATTATGGTCTTCTATGAAGCATAAATAAATATTAATCTAAATATATATATATATATATATATAGATATTTTATATTAATAATCTAAATCTTGAACCTTCATTAATTTCTTATCTTTTAAATAAGACGCTTCAATAAATTCTAAGTAAATATAGCATTACCACTGATCTTATATAGGTAAATATTTATGAGACAAAGATAAAGCATAAATATTTTTTAAAAACTCTAGATTTAAAAAAGGTATCTCAAACTCATCAGTTTATCTATTGAAGTAAAAGGAAATTCATGATCACTACTCGAAATCTTTTTACGGTATTTTGTTTAAGTCAATGTGGAGAAATAGATTTATAGAACTATAACGATGGTGATAATTTTTTAATAGAATTTTTAACACTAAATTAATGGACTCAATGTGGATAATTAGCCAACAAACAATCAAGAAAATATAATGGAAAATCAAAATCCATGAATTAATTGAGAAGTATATATATATATTTTTGAAAATATACTATTTTTTTTCAAAAATTTTCTAATTTTCTTTCAACAATATTTGCCTCCATCAACACACACACTTTACAAAAGCATATCAATAAGTAGATAGCCAACAAAAGCAAAAGTATTTATACTGAATTGTTTAGTTACAGAAAAATTCTACCTGACACATAAATAATTTAAAATGTCAACCATGCTTGCCCAATTACAAACATTAAGGTCCTCCAAGATTTATTATCTATAGGAAATTACTGAGTATTAAAATTTCTAACTGACAATAGCAATCTATTGAATGGTAGGTAAATGGAAAATGCAAACATTATGAAAAGGACAAAGGAAAAGGACAAAGGAAAAAGAAATCCTTGGGAATTCCATCTTAAAGGAATGAAGTATATATGTGCCCCATGATGGACTCGGCCAAACTTGAAATTGCCGAGTAATTTTATTTTTTTTAAATTCTTAATTGCTGTGTAAAAGTACTCCCTGGCACCATAAACTCTCTTTAAATTTAAAGAATTAATTTCTCACTGGTTGACAATATTTCTCAAATAACTCAGAACTCTCAAGGCATTGGGTCTTATAGAGTCCTAGTCTTAATTAACTATGTATATAGTAATCTAGTTGGTGCAAAATTATAAATCTATATATTTACTAAAGTGTCCCTTGCCACCGCATTTATAACTGTTTTTACAGGGACATTTTTGTCTTCACAAAATAGTTGAAAAACATAAAACATCCCGAGCTATTCGTACTTTTATAGCATAAGATTTAGTCATGTTAGACTGAGAATTCAAGTATTGTATATATCATTAGTCAATATCTACTATAGGGTAAGAGCAGCATGATAGCATAAATCCATTGTGTAGCAATATAATGCAAAGTAAAGGACACCTCTATGAAGTTGTTTCTGACAAACCAGCCAATTTATTTTCCTTATGTATATTGTCCTTTTGGGAGGGGTTAATGAACACACCCACAAACAAACGCACGCATGCACACACACACATGCTGGGAGGTGTGTGGGGTGGGGGAGAAGATCAAGTTTCTCTCCATATATAGAAAGCAATAACAATTCATTATAATTATGTAAGAAGCAATATGTAAAGCACAAAATCTAAAAAGAAAACAAATTAAGCTATTGGAGTAAGTATTACTAAATGAAAAGATTAATGGATTATCTGCAAGTTCAGACTTCAGGGAAGGTAAAACTACATGGCAAGATAATTGGTGAACAAGAAATAAAAATAACTTACTTCTTCTTCTCCATCTCAGGAAGGTCAGATTTTGTATACCTTTCAGCGACAACCTACAATAGGTTCACCAAGTAAATAATGACATGGCAAAGCTACCCCGAAGAGTCATATCAACTGGCTATTAGCATTTAGAGGCTTAAGGAGGTTATCCAGTGTTTCGTTTAAATTGGTTTATTTGCTCTTTTGAAGCATATATGCAATATAGAAAGACCATAGCTACTTCTGCAGAAGCCAAAATAGTCGAACCTAAGTTTTCAAGCAACCTTTTTTTAACCAATCTCTGCATTTTTTAAAATCTCTTAAATTCATGTAATTTTTGTCCATCGAAAGAATCTTGAATGTATCTTCAATATTACTATGTTTGAGATATTCTTTCAAATCTTCCAACTCAACCTGAATTCAACCCAAAAATAGAAAGGCAAGTGTTTTACAGGACAGTCCAGCACAACCTTTTCCTTGCGACCCCAAAATCAAGAAAATGTACAGAGCAGATATTAACCAGATAAAATTACCTTGCCAATGTTATCAAGGTTAAGCCCCTCCAAGCCTCTTTTCCTTTTAAAAGCTTAGGAGATTGAAAAGTGGCCACTCAAATGAGAATTTTTGATGGGTATCTCAACCTTAAGACAATGTAAAAAAGCTCCAATTTTCTCAATATCTAATCTATACTGCTCCTCTTTTATCCTCCAGTGCGTTAGGCCTTTTTCTTCTTTTCGTTTTTCCTCCTCAAACACATATAGAGCAATTAAGCTTCGTAAAAAATCAAAGTCTATCTTTGACCACGTTACAAACACATATATATAAATTCACAGATTCAATTTCTTCATGGGTGAAGTCGGGGAACGGGGATGTAGTTTCAAATATACATTTAGAGCTTTAGAGCCAAAACCCGAACTAGAACAGAAAAGAATCAACAAAATAAACTCTTAAATAACATACTGTTAACGGTAACATCAAACTGGGTGACATGAGATGTTAAAAACTTGGATAAGGTGGTTAATTTGAATTACATGATGCCGCTAATATTTCAATGACATGATCACGGCTCACACTTGGGCTGGTAACGTAAAACTTCTGTATCAAACTGTAAGTGTACGAAAAGGACTTACAGGGACTCGATCGGGATATTTGGCAATGATGTCTTGTGATTCTTGCAGTCTTTCCTCTGTGATTTAGTATTAAGGCAATTATCATTTCCATCGAACAAAAAAGGCGTTACCTGGAAATTTACTCTAAAGGAGAAGACAAGAGAAGGCACGAACCGAAAGAAAATTCTTCCTTGAAGGGTTGGGTCTTGGCCTTGCCCATCTTAGGTTCTTCTTCCGATCACAACTCACAAGCCACCGGAGAATTGATTGGGAGAGACAAGATTAAGAATGGAGAAAAATCAAATACTTGATTGAAGTTGGAACATAGAAAAATAACAATAATTTTCTGATCCAGATTTTCTGATTGACCAACAATCTAAGAAAGGCCACGTGGAGACGTCAAACTGCGCAAGAAATCTTTCTCACAGTTTATTAATTCTATTTTGCTTAGCGTTTGCCGCGCAAGCGGGGATAGCTCAGTTGGGAGAGCGTCAGACTGAAGATCTGAAGGTCGCGTGTTCGATCCACGCTCACCGCAATCTTACCTGCTTTTAATTTTTATTTTTTGAAAATTTTATTGCGTCTTCAACCCTCCGTAGAACCTTTTAAACAACACACCTCTTTAGTCCTCTCTACGTCTGCAGAAACTCGTAGAAGCGGCCATGACCATGAGCGCGACTGAGCAAAGCCAGTGGCAGCTCCGCCGGGGGCAGTATCTCGGAGAAATATCGGCCCTCTGTTTCCTCCATCTTCCCTCTCACCTTTCCTCTCTCCCTCTCCTCCTCGCTGGTTTCGTCTCTTAACTCACGCATATACACACATTTTTATTATTTTCCCAAACTTATGATGAATTCAGTTTAACATTATATTTCCCTTCTGCAGGAACTGGTTCGCAGATTCTGGTGTATGATTTGGTGAGTGGAAAGATAATAAGGTCGTTTCAAGTCTTTGAAGGGATTCGTGTCCATGGGATCTCGTTGGAGAATTTTCACAAACAGTTGCCAAGTTCTGCTCCTGCTTTTCGAGTTGCTATCTTTGGGGAAAGGAGAGTGAAGCTTTTCAGCTTGCAAATTGAATCAGATAGCCCACTGAAACCTTCTATAGATATGGAACTGACTCTTATTTACTCGCTGCCAAAATTTGGCCATTGGGTTTTGGATGTGTGCTTCTTGAAGGTGTCAAATCTTTTAATATCACTAATTTGTTATTAGTTATTACAAAATTTTTGGCTTTTCAGGATTTAGCTGCTGTGGGAGTAATTTAATTATTTATTTATCTTTTTTCTGTAGTAGGATGGTGCAACTTCAAGTGAGGATGCTTGTTATCTTGCCATTGGATGTAGTGACAATTCTGTATGCTTCTGGGATATTTTGAGATATAATATGTTTTCTGAAGTTAAATGTGCAGGTAGGTTTGTTGCTCTTATGCCATTCCTTTTACCTTTGAAATATGATTTTATACATTGCTGTACTAGAATAGTCAAGAATGAGAACGTAGGACTACTTTTGCAAGATGAATATCGGATGAAGTTGCAAAAAAGGAGTATCTGCAAGAGCTAAGTATATATGGTTTCAATCCCATATGTAATCAATCTTTGTTTCTGAGTACCTGTTTTGTTTTTTTTTGGTTGTGCAAATTCTTGCAGCCAATTTTATATGTATAAATTGCCAGAAAATTTTGGATTTTGAATTGACTAGTTTCTTCATATAGCGTGCTAGATGTTATACCTTACAATATTTTCTTCTCTAGCAAAAGTTGATTGATAATATACTGTACTCTGTTCTTCCACTGCGTAATTTGTAGAGAGGTGCCTATTGTACTCCATGAGTATGTTGGGAAATGAAATTGATTCTCTCCGTATTGCATCTGGTACTATCTTCAATGAGGTAACTTACGGGCATTCTTATTGTTCATTTTTTCCCTACTCAGCTTCCTACTATCCTTCTCACACTCAGTTACTCACTCACTCTGTCTGGGTAGTCACCGCTTTTCTTTCCATGCTTCTGGAGTCTTATGAATTTCTTACTATTGTTTTACTTGTCTTATTCTTTTGGCTTCTATTAATGTAGAGTTAAATGTTTTAAGTCCTTGCATTCATCCATTAGTCTTCATGCCGGTTTGGCAGTGTTGCTTACGGGGCCTCTAACAGGATTCAATACCACTTAGAAATTTCAGAATAATGATTAGCGTTACTTTTGATGGTATATCAAAAGGCCTGCTATTTGAATCTTTAGATGCATGGGTTTATTCATGCAAATTATCTTGACTACTTCACATGGAGTTTTTCAATACAAGAAGACTTAGCTTTCACTCTGTATAATGAGACATTATATGAGCATTTCATTGTAAACGGTAAGTTGAATTTTTCATGTAGACATTTGGATTGATCCTAGATAGAGCAGACTGGAATAAGATGATGCACACGTGTATGCATAAAATTTGTCTTGGTTCATGTGTGTCCATGATGTGTTGTAGCCTACTTTTTTCACTTGTAATGTGTCTGCATGTTCAAATGGTATGGCATCAGTAAATGTGGTCTGTGTCTGTGCTTCTCAAAGAATTGGCACTTGATTTTATTCTTGTTTTCTTGGAATTTTCCGGAGAACCATTTCACGTTTCTCCCAGTGCAACACCCTCTAGTGCCTAGTTACATCAGTGATGTTATTCATTGCTGTGACCTCCAGAAGATTATGGCATAAAAGTTTATAATCTGAAGTTTTCAATGTGAAAATCAAAATCTGATGAAGCTGGTGAACCTGTTTGGTTTTTGGCAGATTGTTGTTTGGAAAGTCGTTTTTCAGAATCATGCTACGATTCCTGGAAGTCATGTGGAAGACCATGTACCGGTGACTAGTGATGAGAACTTCCTTCTTCCTGGTCCCAAGTACAAGGATGTTCTTATAAGTAGGCTTGTAGGACATGAAGGTTCAATCTTCCGCATTGCGTGGTTCTCTAATGGATTGAAACTTGTTTCTGTTTCTGATGACCGCAGGTAGATAATACTTTTCTATTCATTCTATTAGCTAACTTACTCAAGAGCCAAAGAATACTAGATTCATAACTCTTTATGGTATGCCATTTCTTGATTTGTTCAGTGCTCATATTTGGGAAGTTGAGGCTGAGAAAGGAGTTTCATGCAAGGAAGTGCAGAATAGGGTGAATCACTTGGCAGGGCCTGTTCTATTTGGGCACAATGCCAGAATTTGGGACTGCTGTATATTTGACTCTGTAAGCTTTGCATTCATGATTTTTCTGGTGCTTTTATATATATATATATTTAGAGTTAGAGAATATGTGAATACTGGAGGAGGATAAGCTTTAATTCTGATTACTTAACCCGATGTTCTTCTACTCTTTGTTTTTTCTTTTCTCGATGCCGGGATGTACATTAAATTGATTTTGTCCTATGGCTGGCTATTGCTTCCAAGTGCACTGAAATTTTTTGTCTGCGTGTTTTGTCGTATTGAAAGGTGAGGTAAATTTGTTACTCGTACTGCAGTAGTCTGACATAATGGTAAAATTATTTTCTTCATGGCTGAGCTAATTACCCTAACTCAACTGCAAGGAGGGGGAAAAAATGAAAAAACTCTTAGTTAAAGTTTCTTGGCTTTGCTTGTCCTATTCCATGTGTCAATTTGTTTTCCAAATGTATTTGGATTCACTAACAAGAACACTTCCTTCATGCTTTAAAATGACCATGGATGATTTTGTGTTAATCTTTTTAGTCTGATTCATGTTGTAATTTTTAAAATTGAAATCTTCCTCAAAATCATACATTCACTGTGATGATTAAGATGGCTCATGCAAAGCTGTTGGTCAGAAGCTTGGCTTGGACTCTAGCAATAACCTATTCTAGTGCTGGGGTTTGCCCAATTTAGTCTTTGAACTGATCTGGAAAGTGCTTTCTTGAATTGATAAAAACTGGAATCTGGGAGCTGGCATAATCTTAGGAGCTGAGAGTAAATAACTTATGAGCTTAGAATGCATTCATGCAATCATGTTAACTTACTCCAGAAAGCAAGTCCTTTCTGGCTGGGGTCTGGTTGCCATACTACCAGTGATTGCCTTGTGTTTCAGCTTCTTGACATAGGAATTGAATACTCATGCTTCAGAAAGTGTTTTTTATTTCCAATCATTCGTTAAATTTGAAGGTGTGATTTCTTGTTTTCTGCAAGAAGGCTATGCGCATATATGGTTCAGAATAATTATTTTGTTTTGCTCATGAAACACAAAGATTGCTATTCTGCTTTTATTAACTTATTTTATTGGCTTATCAAACTACTCAGTTAATCATCACTGCCGGTGAGGACTGTACATGCCGTGTTTGGGATCATGATGGCAGAGAACTTAATGAGATCAAGGAGCACATGTAAGCTGCAAACACCAAGATGTGGCTGTTGTGGATTCCTATTCGTGGTTGTTTCTACTTGTTTTTCATTTATCAGTATTCCATTTAACTAATTCAGTTTGTAAAGTATTTTAAGACGAGAAATTTATATTCGAATTCATTTGTTAAGATATCAGAAACATCATGCTCTGCAATATTCTAGTAAGTGCATGTAATATTACTTCCTTTGGTCAACCTTTCCTTTTTGCTTATGATCTGGTGAAGGTTGTCTCTTGCATGCAGGTTTCAACTTGGTAACTGAATACTTCATTATTGAATCTCACACTTAAATTTTGTCTGTTATTATCTTCTGCAGTGGGAGGGGAGTATGGCGATGTTTGTATGATCCCAGCTCTTCACTTCTTGTCACTGCTGGTTTTGATTCTGTGATAAAGGTTCACCAGCTTTATACATCTTCTAAAGGATTAGAAGGAACCGTTGCATCAGAGGACATCAGTGACAGAAAGGAAGTCTTTGCCCTTTCTATACCCAATTTGTCAGGGCATGGTGGGCTCATGGACAGGTATCTTTGCATCAACACTTTAAAGTACATGACAATTTTCATGAATTTAAGCTCTCAAATGTATTGAAAATACTAAAGAAAGGATGAAAACGATTGGAGCCATGCATTGTTAATTATGTTCTCAAGTACAATCAACACACTGGCAACAATAGTATGTGAATCTCCTAAACCAGGATTGCCCTACTTTCATCAGCTTTCTCATGTTTGTTTATTCATGATGTTCCTTAGTAGTTTAATAGCGCAAGTAGACATAAACCATTTTATAATGTGTTTCTGTGATATGTTTTAACAAATTGTTCATGAGAATGCAAGTCTCAAGGTTCTAGTTTTATCTGAAGCACGATCACTTTGCTAGTGTTGGTAACAGTGCTTCATGCAGTTGAAGAGATTTTTACTTTGTCATGGCTGTATTGAAATATTTGGCACATGCAAATGTTGTTTGTTTGTTATTTTGCATGGTAATGAAGTATATCGGTGTCCCTTATTTTTAGAGGTGAAAAATATTAGATATGTAATCATTGGAGGGCCAATATTTCATGCATTGGTTCTGTGCCTTATTTCTGTACCATATTGCCATATACATTTACCCAATTTTCTCTCGCACAATTCTTACTCTGGGTTGGACCTGACTTTGTCTTGGTCCTTAGTATTTGAGATTGGGGTGAATGCTGGAAAATACAGATGAAGGTAAGAACTCTAAATTTGAGTAAATTGACTTGATGCACTTGAGTGATGTGCGCTTAACCATTAATTTGTTGATGTCTTTTATGTTGTAAGTTGCTTTTTCCCTTTTTGTGTAAGTGTATTTTTGGGAGTTCGTAAAGTATTTTTCTCAGTTGTTATTTATTTCTATTATACTGCTGTTTTGTTCTGCCTTCTACCATCAGAGCCTCTCACCTCAAGCATTCTTGCAGCAAAAGTGAATATGTCCGCTGTTTGCACTTCTCACGTGAAGATTCTCTTTATGTGGCTACCAACAATGGTTACCTGTACCATGCTAGTCTATTTAATAATGAGGCTGTTAAATGGACTGAACTTGCCCGCATCAGCGAGGAAGCGCCAATCATTTGTATGGACTTATTATCAAAATGTTCCAACTCCTCTGGTGGATTTGAAGATTGGGTTGCTGTTGGAGATGGTAAAGGGAGCATGACAATTTTCCGAGTAGTTGGAAGTAGACCAACAGTTGAATTTAGGCTTACTTGGCCAGCTGAAAAAGAGAGGCATCTCTTGGGCACTTATTGGTGCAAGTCACTAGAAAACAGGTAGTAGTTCATTTCAAGCAGCATTAGGTGCCAACCATCAGTATTTGTAGGGATGTTCCATAATCATTATTCACAAATTAAGGACTTGATCAGAACTGTAAGAACAATTAGAGCCTTTTGACTTAATTACTGAAAATAGCCTACACATCTAGGTTTTTCTTTTTTAAGCTGGTGGCTGACTAGCAGGTATGTCATACATTAGGAGACTCACTAAAAATACGCTACGTATTATTCAATTCAATTCAAGAGAATAATTTCCATTTTCCCATTTGCCATATGACATATTAATTCTGTATAAATCGTTCATGCGTGTCTTAACATAAAATAGGTCCATTAAAGCTATTTATAAGTTGAGTTTTACCATTATTCAACTCATGGATTCAGTGCTAGTATACATGTATCTCCATATTCTTCATCATGCCTAATATATTGAAAGTGGTAAAATTACATTTCTCTGGTTATTCCTGTACGCAGGTTCATCTTCACTGCCAACCCTGGTGGTAGATTGAAGCTATGGAAGTTGAGCCACAATTTGCCCTCTGCTTCTCTAGTTGGTAGAGGAAGTTGTGATGTGTTCTTGATTGCAGAATATGTTTCATACTTTGGAATGAGGATAATGTGTGTGGATGCTTCATTTGATGAAGAGGTGAATATCATTATCATCATAGTCTCTCCCAGTTTCTTTGTTTGGATTATTACTCTCTTATTGAGAATGGTCCTGTGCAATAAAAACAAGCAGACATCTTTTGAATGCAACGAATATGACAATGCATTGAGTTTTTGTTTGCAGTACTATAAAGTACCTAAACAAAATCTTGAAACCGCAAATATATAGTATGAATTTTTTTTCCCTGTTTATTTTCCACTTGTCATAACGAAGTTCATGATTTCACACTACAAGCCTGAGAAGATTGTAAGTAGTCTTGTGGAGATGAACCGCCGTATGATCTCAAATTTATTAGTAATTGCTATTGTCTACAGTTGCTAGTATGTGGGGACATTCGTGGTAATCTGCTACTATTTTCTTTGCCAAGAGGCCTACTCTGCAATACTTCTATTGCTGCAGAAGTGAAAGCATCTCCAATGAATTTTTTCAAAGGTGCTCATGGAGTATCAAGTGTCAGCAGTGTTTCCATTTCTAGTCTGTCTCCTGATCAAGTTGACATACGCTCGGTATGATCTGATTCTGAAAGTCAATTGAATCAATTAAAATAAGCTAGATTAAAAAAAGATTCCTGGATTGAACTTAATTTTTTTTTTTTTTAAAAAAGAACAGATTCCTTTTTTTTTTTTTTTTTTTTTATCTACAGAAAGACATCTATATTAGAAAAGGTCCTACCAAACACTTGCTACCTGGCCAAGGATCAGAATGGACTGGTTGCAAATAGCTATCACTTAGTAAAATACTTCACTTTCTGGGCCATAAGCTATTTGGGGAAAGCTTTTTCCAGCTTTCCCATTCAAATTTTATTTGATTTTTCCCATAAATTTCAGTTTCAAGAATTCACAAATGCTGAAATAACAAATAGATAACTGTAGTGAAAACTGCCATGTCAACTAATAAAGAGAAAAGTATGTTGCCCTTACTTGTAAGGTATCAATTATGCAATTTTTTATTGCTAGCATGTGGTGACTTGATACTGTAGTTTCATCTAATTTCCCTCCCCCCAACAGACGGGAGCAGATGGATGCATATGCTACTTGCAGCATGACAGAGAGCTGCTTAATTTGGAATTTATAGGGATGAAGCAAGTCAAAGAATTAAGTGCAATCCGATCTGTCTTCACCACTGCTGTCCATTCTGATGATTCTGCTATTGGCTGCTATGCAGTTGGTTTTGCATCAGCAAATTTCATAATCTGGAATTTAACTGCGGGTACAAAGGTGCTCTCTCTCTCTCTCTCTCGTGCGTCCATGCAGCCAAACAAGCGCAGACACAAATGGGAAAAGTTGACCTCCGTGTATTCGTGGAGGGAGAATATACATATTTTAAGTAGCAAAATTATGGTCAATCTTGTCATTGAGTCAAAAGTTTTATCTTCTCAGCAAGTATCCTTATGTTTCTCATCCAAGCTCCAACCTTTTTCCTTGTTGAACATAACTAAAGCAAATATCTGAAATTGCTGATAACAACTATTGGCTCCATCAAAATGTCGTCAATATTAAAAGCCGATTTTTAGAATAAAAAATTTGTATCCCAAAGTGCTATTTTCATTTATTTGAGTCATTTCCATTTCTCTGTGTCTGTATGAATTTGGGATCTTTATCTAATTCTTTTTCCATTGATCGGAAATCGTTTCTGCCCCCACAATTATAGGGATGTGTAAACTAAACACCAATGACAGGTATGCTAGGGTGAATAAATGGTTGCTACATACCACATAGGGTGAGGCATTTGGTTTTAGCTTGTCATTTCTTATTGTAGAGATGAAAAGGTATCTGGTTGCTCAAGAAGTGGAACATCATTAGAAACATATAGTTTTATCTTGGTTGGGATTCCAATGATGCGGTCTTCAGTGGCAGCAAATTCCAGCATTGATATCATGATGTTGAACTCTCATGTTATATGGCATCATAAATCTTTCCTATTTCACATACAAAGCTCCATCCATATCTGTCATTACAATTACAACTACAACCGGAATATCAATTTGTCCTGAAATCTGTCTAGAAAATGGAACTCCTACAGGTTCTGACCATGGAAATGTCCAAAGCCGATATTCACTTTTGTCCAATGGATTTTGGTTTAAAGATTGCTTAGAAGTGAAGAATCAAGGACAAATAAAACTTGATTTTGACCTTAGGTTTAGTTTAGCTGATTGAGAGTGATGAAATAGCTTTGAGTTTCCTGAGTAGCCTTACCATCTTTTCCCCAAACTTAGATTAAGTTATTAATCTCAAGGTAGTGCAGAGGAGGCTTACATTTTCCCCATGAAGCTGGGAGGTTATCTTCCTTAGCACAGGTGTACATCAATATATTTAACTATATGTGTGAATGCTCAGATGATCTTATTGTGCATGTTTGGATGTTTGCCAAAAGGTGCTACAAATTACATGTGGTGGTTGGCGGCGCCCTCATTCATATTATCTTGGTGGCTTGCCAGAGATGATGAACTGCTTTTCTTTTGTTAAGGTAGCTTCTCAAGTTTCATTTATGAGTATTGTGTGATATCAGATTCAGATCTCTCTACCTCACTCTAGTTGTGATGGCAAATTTACTCTGATTGCCTAAGTGAATGGTTTTCTTATATAGAGCAAATGTTTATCCAAGATGTCTACTTAATTGTGATTGGAGATGGGGGTCCGTTTTCATTAGTTACTTAAAAGAAGGTCAGCTATCTAGTCAGTTAGGAATGAGAGTTTATAAAAGACCGTGTTTCCAAAACTCACTATTTCATCTTTTGAAATGATTCGCCCCCATGTCTTTGTTTCTATCAAACAAGAACTAATTCGCTCAATTTGTAAACTGGAGTAAAGCTTCAGTTTTTATTGGGATCTGATGTTATTGGATTGGGCATGACATTTTTTTGCTAAGACGTGTGCTTGGTACTAATTGGCATGCATCCCTTTTAACAATAAATCATCTTTTTAAGATCTTATATTGCTATCTTGTTTTGAAGGTGCAGTTTAGTTGAATTTAGATGCAAACAGCATTGGTTTGATTTTCATGTTCTTAACATTGAATTTGTCATGCTTATAGTATTTAACCCTCACATATACAATTACATGCAATCTCGCTGTCCCTTCTGACAGGATGATGTCATATATATTCATAGGCACTGGGTGCCGGAAAATGATAGGCAGATATATCCTCGGAATCTCCATTTGCAGTTTCATGGGAGGGAGATACATTCCTTGTGCTTTATCTCTGGACATTTGTTGTGTAGTTCAGATGAAAATCAGGGATTGGTTTCTGAATCTAGTTGGGTTGCAACTGGTTGTGAAGATGGAACTGTGCGATTGACTAGGTATATTATTTTTCTCTCATTTGTTAGGCAAAAAGTATCTGACATAACCTGGGACAATGTGGGTTGAAGTCTTTAAATTCTGTACTTTGCCTAGCTCCAGCTTTTGCAAATTAATGATGTAGTAAATATTTCAGGTATGAACAAGGCAAGGAGAATTGGTCCTCTTCCCAACATCTTGGGGAACATGTCGGTGGATCAGCTGTACGATCAATATGCTCTGTGTCAAAGATGCATATATTCATGTCTGACTCCATTGGCGTCCCTAATGTAGTTTACAGACAAAATGGAACCTTAGAGGATAGAGATCCTTTGATATTAATATCTGTTGGTGCAAAAAGGGTTGTAACTGCATGGAAACAAATGATTACCATGAGCAACAAAAGGGTGGACACTATATGCAGCGAGATAGACAACAAGAATGAAAATAACATCACAGGTTCATCTACAGCAACCATGTCTTCAGTCTCTTTCCAGTGGCTCTCCACTGATATGCCATTCAAACACACTAGTTATGTGAAAAGACAAAACACCGTGGAAGTTTTTGAAAAAGCTGAAGATCTTACCATGACCACATCAGATGCTATTTCTATTGAATCGCTTTCTTCAAAATACAGGAAGATGGAACCAAACCTCTGCCCTGAAGATAATCATGAAAATGACTGGAGATACCTAGATGTTACTGCTTTTCTTGTTAAAGAGACTGGCTCCAGGTCTGTTCAAGTAAAAATAATGTCTTTTGCTTCCCTCCATCTTGGCTCTGGATTATTTCATTCAGTGAATTATCATAACTCATTAGTGTTTCTTCTGCAGGATTTCTATCTGTTTTGTTATCGTTGCTTGTTCAGATGCTACAGTTACACTAAGGGCTCTTGTGTTGCCTTTTCGGCTTTGGTATGTGTTGCATTGTCTTTAACTTCAAGTGCATTTCATACTATTACTTTTCCATAAAATAGTATTTCTATTTCTCTTCTCTAAATTCTGGGAACATTCTTGTAAATTTTTTCCCTTCTCAATCTTTCTCTGTCTCAACTACATGGCAGGTTTGATGTTGCCTCATTGGCGCCCTTGTCATCACCCGTGCTAGCTTTGCAGCATGTTGTCATTCCTAAGCTTTTGCCATCCAAAGGTTAGTTTAGCAATAGACTGGTCTAATCAAAACATGTTGAGGACTCCAGATTATAATGATCTGACTTGTTTTATTGACGAATTCAATTGTCTTTTATTGGATTAATGCTTTAGACAACTTTCGGTATATCAAAGTGCAGTTTTTCTGTGTTATTAATGGAGCTCTATCTCTTAATAAAATTCTATGGAATATCTGAAATGCACTCTTAAAACAATTTAGTTAATGTTTTACTCATTAGTTCAACTTCAAGTCCGTTTGGGCAGCTGGATTATCTTGTTTCCAAGAATGTAATGCACATTAGGTTCAGCTCATGAGTCTCAATATTACATGGTAGTTAAAAGAGAACACTCTGTATGGACTAATGTTCATTTTCATTTTTTAAAAATATTTTGTAAAGATCATTTGAAAAGATTCCTTCAGGAAAAGTGTTGAAATGAAAATGTGTTTGGATTCATGTTCTTATTTCTGCATATTTCTTGATGTTCTAAATTGTTCCTTAATACTGGTTTTCCAGGAAATATACAAATTGGAAGTCTTTACTTGGCAATTACTGGATCTACTGATGGAAGTATTGCAATCTGGGATCTGACTGAATGTGTTGAAAATTTTATGCGGCAAATATCAGGCCTTCAAATGGAAAACTGCATGGAATTCCAGAAACGGCCACGCACTGGTAGAGGAAGCCAAGGGGGTCGATGGTGGCGATCCATAGATAGTTGTAACGCAAAGAAGAAACCAGGCCATTGCCCTTTGAAAAAAAAAATTAACGCTGGTTTAGTCTCCGTCAAAAGAACAGAATCTGGCAAGGAAATGGAAAATCATGTGTGTGGAACATCTGAATCGTCTCTTTCTGAAAAAAGTAATGCTCATCTTCCTTTCCAAGTTGGCAATCAGGCTTCATTTGTTTCGGGAAGAAATAAAGATGATTTATCACCAGAAATAAGTGTATTGGTAGCGGTGCATGTTTTGGATAATGTCCACCAGTCGGGGGTCAATTGCCTTTCTGTCTCAGATATTAAGGACCTTAGACTCTCTGACTCTAGGTTCTCATTCTATGTTGTAAGTGGGGGTGATGATCAGGCACTTAACTGTCTTAGATGTGATATGGGAATAAATTCAATGAGAGAGAATTCTCAGAATATGACTGCGAAAATTCACTGCACCACTCTGCCAGTGACTATGAACAATTGCAATCACCATTTTCTGATCCAAAACCATCAGATGCAGTTTTTGTGTCTGGATAAGATCATCTCTGCTCACAGTTCTGCTGTCAAAGGTATTTTTGCCACTAGTTGTTTTGACTTCTTATATGTTTTTCTCTTCTTTGTGTAAATTGGATATGAACTTTAGTTATTATAGAAACGAGGTGTGAAGAGCTCTGCATGTTTGCTATTTGTTCCTGGTAATTTAATTTGTCTGACCCATTAACTTGACAAGCTCATCTGGACTTCTTTCTATGATTGTTGGAGTAAGATTTCTATTGTAAAATTCCTTCTTGTTACAAGATGTAGTACTGCTTCTGGAAGTTTTGCATTTCATATATTGTGATGCATATTTCTCATTCAATGTTTGTGTTACAAATATTTGTTTCCTGGCTTATGATAGTCGTAGGGAACTTCCTGTTTTTTTTTTTTTTTTTTTTTGTTTTGAAAAAAGCGTAACAGATGCTGAAAAAATGTTTATTGTGTTCCTTTTCTAATCAAAGGTGTATGGACGGATGGGATTTGGGTTTTTTCTGTTGGTCTTGATCAGCGTGTTCGGTGTTGGAACCTTAGTCATGATAGACTTACTGAGTGTGCCCACTTAATCATTAGTGTGCCAGAGCCAGAATCATTGGATGTTAAAACCTGTGGCAGGTGAGTGAAATTATTTATAGTTGTGCTAATTTTGTTTGCTTCCCCCACCCCTCTCTTCCCCCCTTCCTTATAGCGTACCTCGTTTTGTGTATGCCAATCCAGAAATCATTATCAGATTGCAGTTGCTGGAAGAGGGATGCAGATGATTGAATTCCGTCCATCCAATGGGATGGGGAGTGTAAAATAGGCGGCTTCTATCCTGGCGTACATCTAATATGTGGGCTATATCATTATTGTAAGAGATTCTGCTCTCTTTTGGACTTTGAATCAAGATCATTCTGCGACCTGCTCTTAGCTACTTGTAATCATATGACGATGCGGAATTCTGCAGATTCACAGAAATTGCTGCTCCATTTACACTTTACTTCCTTATAGTTGTGTTTTATTATAGCAAAATATACTCTTACCCCCTGAAATTGCTGTTGTTTCATGTGATCAATTTTAACTTTTAAGCGTGGAACAAATAAGGTTTAATGTGAACTGACAATGGTTTAGAATCAATGTTGTTACCACGATTAGAATTAGTATTTCAGTACTCGTATAGAAGAGATGAAACCAATTTCAGATATGAATTTGTACACAGAACTAATCCTCTTTATGACTGCAGGTTAATCTCATTTATTTTGTTTGTGCATTAATCCATTGGGTGCATTTTTAAAGAGTTAGTGACAAATCTAAAACCCTTGAGAACCTTTTACTACGCACTTTGGTTCCTTGGGTGAAAATAAGATACATTTGGTGAAGAAGTTAACTTGAAGACTAGAAGTCTCTTGTACCAACGGTAAGAAAAGTGAATAGAAGTATTGCCATCCCACTGTTTTTTTGCTAGGTTGATCATTTAAATTATAGGAGTTTTCAGATGGCAGCAACATTGCCTGTATACAGATTGTGTTGAGTGTTAGAGAAGGCATACCGAATGCATGCACTATTTCAAGGTTTTGTTCTTATCTGGATTGATGCTCATGAAATTCTAGGAATCACATGGTGCCTGCAATTTCGTTGTTGGTTGGCATTGTTTTCCCTTCTTGGTTATTTATTGTCATCTAATTAATTAACCTTTTGTTCATTGCTTTCTCCATGGTTACAACAGACTCATAGTTGGATGGTGTGCTTGAAAAGCAACTGGTTTTCAAATTTATTCACCCTGATCTCGGCCATGGCTTCAGGATCGACTGGAATGGGTAGTGTTCAAACCACCCAGCGGCCAATGCTTGGAAATCATGTGGAGACCTGCCCTAAGCTTTGAGCGTGGTCCAATGCCAACCACGGTAATCCGTTGAATGCTGTGGGCTAAAAATGAGGGCTTTAACAATTTCATATTTTAAGCTTTGAATTGTTTCATTACCTATGGTAGAACCTTGTTTTCTCTTCTTAACAAAGCAATCACAGCAATTCATTCGTTTTAGAGAATTTCAGGCATATTTTTTGCAATGAATATATAAACCTTAAGTTCTGATCCCGAAATTATCAACTTGAATATTTTGTCAAATGTAATATTGTAGTAGCAAATATTCAAATTTTAAAGTCTTATAAGTGTGAATTAATTATTAACATTATAAATTAGGGAGTATCCCGTAACAAGTTGTATAATAAATTTTGAGCATAAATATATGGAGCAGTGTATTAACAAAGTAGCTGAGTGAAAAATTTGGCAACAGTGGTTAAATGATCAGACAAAATTGAAATTTTGGGGTATGAAAGGCAAGGTTTTCTTACCGAACTCTGAACTCTCTCACCAAATTAAAATTTGAGTGTGTTGAGGCTGACCGCTGACCAGCCATCTTTTACTACCAACCCCAGTTGCACCGGACACGTGCCTGTTAAGGTTATTCCCAAGCTTTTGGAAGTTCACTTTGATTGGATTTATGAACACTAAAAATCCCTTGGTTTTCACCATTATCGCGCATTGCACCTATTCCATCCAAGAATGTCACATCCAAACCAAACTGCCCAACCCACTTTTCTTATACTATTTCCTTCCCTCTATGTGTTGGGTTGGTGACCAAACCAAACCCCCTTTGAATTTTTACAACCACAGTCAATGTTTCCTTTGTCTTCTTAGATTTTTTTATTTTGACTTCCAAAGACTTACCAAAGTTGTTGACGATACTAAACTCTATTGTTTTGGTGTGAAAAAAAAATAAAAAACAAAAAAACAAGTAAAATGTATTTTAAATCTTGTATTTTATTTTTTTAATATTTTTTCTATTCCTTTTTATTTCACCAAAATTCAAAATTCAAAATTCAAAGTCCAACCACAACCTAATGTCTTGTCTCCTTTTTCTTTTCATTGGCACCTGCATTATAGTTATTATTATTCTACTATTATTATGAGTGTGGCAAACCAAATTATCATTCAGATTTCAGACGGGACAATATCATGGTTAGTTGGTCTCATTGGACTTGAAAAAGTTAGACCTAGTCCACCAAGTTTATCTGCATCAAAAAAATCGAAAATTTATTATTTTAATAAAATTAGATGATTTATTTTTTATATCTAATTTTAAATTAAATGCTATTATTTTAATTTGATGGCCACCTTAAATGTCAAAGATCTTTTTTAATTTGATCGGGAATTTTGGAACCTCCTCCCTCAATCACCTTTCTCACTTGAACGTATACTTCTTGTTATTGATCTAATTTTTTAGAGATGACTCTTGCCAAAATTATTTAAATTAATTTTTCCTGATTTAATTGATATTTACTTCGTTAATTATAAGATGAAATTTGAATTATCAAAATATTGGTATTCACTTTCATAATTTACAAGATATAATATTTATTGCCAAAATTTTATAATTTGACATATGCTAATATTTAATTTCTCCATCATTTAAATATCTTATTTAATCTTAAAATTTAATTATAATTTTAAAAATAAATAAAAATATAAATTAATAAGTAAAAGTTATATTGCACGTATCAATTTATAATTAGTAATAAATCCTACGTAATTAAATTCAACAATTTACACAAAACATATCCTCCAAGATTCTTCTTTCTTTAGAAAGGAGACTTCGTGAGCCGGTGTCCGGTCAGATGATTCAGCCTATAAATACTCATTAAAATCCTAAAACCTGCTGTGGTGTCCTTGAGCCGTTGTGGTCTTTCGTCTGAACTGCTAGACTCAGATCTGCATCTTATTTTTAACACAGCTACTCTATTTTTAAGAGGTACGCTACTTTTTATTTTCCTTTTCCCATTTTGATGTTTTGATAATTTCAATGTCAGAAATGCATATATGTGACGGATCTGGTTTTCAGTATGCATGTTCCCCCCCCCCCCCCCCCCCTTTAAGTTTCTTTATTTTGAAGTGATTTATTGAAGGTAAAGGATGTTGAGAGTTGTTGTTTGAGCATAAGGTGTGGAGATTGTTAGTGTTTAAGTTTGGCGTTTTTAACTCTTCTTATATACGAAGTTAAATATGGCGGTGCGCTCTCTCATCTGTTGCTACAGAGCACCAGTGCTATTGCTATATACTTTTACTCCAGTGTTTATTGATTTTTTGAGGGCTAGGGGAGATGTTCTACTCCCTGTTTACGGATGCTATCAAAGTTTCTTTGGAGATCTGCTTTCTGATTCCTTCACTCTTGTGAATCGTTTGGTTTTTGGTTAAGATGAAATTCTTGCGCATTGAGATACCCCCCACCTAGATCTTTGTAACAACTTGTGGAATTTAAACATGTCTTTATTCTGCCAGAGAAAAGCTATTCTGAAGATGCTTCAATTGAAATATTCGTGTTGGATTCCAAGTTGGCATTTTTAAGCATCAATGCGGCTTTGTTTTGTTCACATTCCCTATTGGAATATGGTTCAATAATTTTTAGGTGTAGATCCATTGTTTGTAGTAGAATCTCACTATTTATGGTTCCTTGCTCCTATTTCTATGACTGAATTGATTTAACCTACTAGCATAGAAATGGACTTTCAAGAAGATTCCATGCATTTTCTTTGTGCTATTCTGTGGGATCTTGGTCCCTTCTGAGGAATATATTGTTTAGAACTTAAAATTAATAATATGTCATTTAATTGGACTTTGTTGACTAAACTAAGGAACTTAGTTCCAGTAACTTATACGGCTGCTTTATCAACGTTGCATTTAACATAATAAGGCGTGCCTTTTTCTTTTCTTTTGTAGCTTAATAATATGGAGACCTTTCTGTTTACTTCTGAGTCTGTCAATGAGGGCCACCCTGACAAGCTGTGCGACCAAATCTCCGATGCCGTGCTTGATGCCTGCCTTGCACAGGATCCTGAGAGCAAGGTTGCCTGTGAGACATGCACCAAAACAAACATGGTCATGGTCTTTGGAGAGATTACCACCAAGGCTAATGTTGACTATGAGAAGATTGTCCGAGACACTTGCCGTGCCATTGGATTTGTTTCTGATAATGTAGGTCTTGATGCTGACAACTGCAAGGTCTTGGTCAACATTGAGCAGCAGAGCCCTGATATTGCCCAGGGTGTTCATGGCCACCTCACAAAACGACCAGAGGATATTGGTGCTGGTGACCAGGGTCATATGTTTGGGTACGCCACAGATGAGACCCCTGAATTGATGCCATTAAGCCATGTTCTTGCCACCAAGCTTGGTGCTCGTCTCACTGAGGTTCGTAAAAATGGCACCTGCCCTTGGCTGAGGCCCGACGGTAAGACCCAAGTCACAGTTGAGTACTACAACGAGAATGGTGCCATGGTTCCTGTTCGTGTCCACACTGTATTAATCTCCACACAGCATGATGAAACTGTCACCAATGATGAGATTGCTGCAGACCTCAAGGAGCATGTCATTAAGCCTGTTATCCCTGATAAATACCTTGATGAGAAGACCATTTTCCACCTCAATCCATCTGGCCGATTTGTCATTGGTGGTCCCCATGGTGATGCTGGTCTCACTGGTCGTAAGATCATCATTGACACATATGGAGGCTGGGGAGCCCATGGTGGTGGTGCTTTCTCTGGAAAGGACCCAACCAAGGTGGACCGAAGTGGTGCCTACATCGTCAGGCAGGCTGCCAAGAGCATTGTAGCTAATGGATTAGCGCGGAGGTGCATTGTACAGGTCTCTTACGCCATTGGTGTTCCGGAGCCTTTATCTGTTTTTGTGGACACTTATGGAACTGGACAAATCCCTGACAAAGAAATCCTTAAGATTGTGAAGGAAAATTTTGACTTCAGGCCTGGAATGATCTCCATTAATCTGGATCTCAAGAGAGGTGCCAATGGCAGATTCCTCAAGACAGCTGCATATGGGCACTTTGGAAGGGATGACCCTGACTTCACTTGGGAGGTTGTGAAGCCTCTCAAATGGGAGAAATCTGAAGCTTAATATTATCAATATGGTCTTCCCTTTGTCGACATTTACTCATGGTCGACTGAATGATATGCTTGTTTTTACTAGAACTGCTCTATTAATCAGAAGAATACCTGGTGTTCGATACTCATAAAATATGGGTTTGCTGTTGTTGTTTTTTTTTTTTAATTCCAATATAATCCGTAATGATATATTTTGGAGCTGGGTAATTAGGAAAGCTTCCTACCATTAAAATTACTCTCTCTCTCTCTTCTCTCTCTCTCTCTCTCTCATGATTGGTGACCAATGACTCTACTAGGGCCAACAGTTTTAGGGTTTTTTTGCATATATTCACCTTGTGAGCATACTGATCTGTTTTTTGCTAGTGTAAGTTTTTACCTCCTCATTCTCGCCATTTTGATTTTATACGTTTATAATAGGCTCACAAGTTATGATTAGCATCCGGGAGTGATGTAATAATCTTTTTAAGGTCCTGGCACAATCTAACGAGTGCTCATCATTCTACCAGCAAAACAATACAACTACTGCAGCAAATTGAATGAAATTGTTCGTCTTTTCATTATGCTGGCACATTGTCTAGCCAGCCACATTTCTGTAGCTAGAGACGCAAACCTTTTATCTTTTAGCAGCGTAGGCTGCCAAACCCCATTTTAAGGTTTTCAGTAGATATGGAACAATAAATTTGTCCTATAAAAGTTTGGTTAAGAGCAAACTTCTTACAATTTGCATTAAGCCAGAACAAAACTGAATCGCATCAACATATCTAACAACATTGTGATAAAAGGTAAAAACAGGAGGAAATTGAAAAGAAGAGAGGCATTTAGTGGGTGAAGAGAACAGAAGGCATTGGATGCCTGTCCATTGTGATTCATAGAACCATTATCTATCATTAGGTCGAAGATTGGGTTGACTTGCCCATGTGGTCTACTGCCAACAAAACAGGTCTCATATGCGATCGTTTTACAAATAAATCATTGTATTTACACACAACCCAAATATTACGAAAACTGCCATATTAACATACATTTTAGTAGTGCTTTCATACTCAAAATCCAAAAAGAGTCAAATCTGATAGAACATAAGTCATTTGATACTAATGGAATCTGAAATCTTCTCAAGAGAGCTATTTATACCAAGTGCCTTAGCTCTACAGTTTACAATTGCACACAAACACACACAACAAATTAGTTATCTTTATAACACTTATTATCAAGTTGACCTCAGCTCGAACCATACTCCAACATCTCCCACCTGAATGGACGGAACACAAACAGAACTTGAGGTGAGCTCTTGAAAAGAAGAGCCACGCATACACATACAGCAGCTATGGCCAACATTGAGAGCATTGCAGGCCTGTAAAGCAGAGTTTGACTGCCAGTTCTATAGGCCAGATTCTGAGAACAAGCACCACAGGGTCGCTGAACGCATTTTATCTCAGACCTTCCAATCTCAAAAGTAGCAGCGGCTTCTACATTTGGCTTCTGGTTAATGCTGCTATCTGACAGAGTGTCGGATATGTCAACTACTACATGCCCAGAAAATACTTTCTTGTTGATTTTCCTCTGAACAAGGTGAATATAAGAGTAGTGTCCTCTCAGTCGAGCATAATCTTCAGGTGTGAATCCTGTGCTGTCAAGGGCACTCTTCCATGCTCCAATTCCCACCTGAAAAGATGTGAAAATTATAAAGTACATGCAATACATTGTACAGATCTTATTCAAGTAGAATGGCTATAGCAGTGGTCAGACTTAGCCCATTATTGAACTCTGTGCCAACTAAATTTGGTTTTGGCTTTTAAAAATGTAATTAGACCAACACTGGTTGACAAGGTTCTTTCAAGCTTGCGGCCCGAGAACCACCAACCACCCACATAAGAAGTGAATTGTTCAATAGATTATACTAATGAACTGGCAATCATATGGGTCATTCTCAACACTTATAGAATACACACAACAATTGGAGGAAAGAAGAAGAAGATTACCATTCCGGGATCATCGGTCAAAGCGTCCAAGGTGTCCTCAGATCCATCCCTACCAGCTGCTACATGAAGAGGTGTCAGACCTCCAGGTCCTGGAACATCAGGTCTAAACAAGGAACTCCGGTCAATTTCAACCAGGGATTTGTATTCCGAACTTAGTTCATCTGCTACTTTTTCAGGGACATATCTCAACAGCATCTCCACCAGAGACCTTGAATTTCTCCGCACTGCACGGTGGAGCAGACCCATCTCAGACAGAGCAAACTTCAAAAAAGGCTGCTCTCCACCACTCACTATTCCATAGAAAAGAATATCCAGTAGCTTATTTACAACAGAACACCAATCACGATCCATTGAAAACTCTACAAGATACTTGAACCGTTCGAAAGGAAAAAAGCCCAAGTTAGGATCTTCATGTCCAAATCGGGACTTTGACTGAAATTTATGGAGAAGCCATCCCATTTCATGTATAAACTCCATGGCTTGGTTTCGTGCAGCATATCTCCCTGTTACTCTCTGTAAATCATCTATCTCCATCAATTCTATTTCTTTCTCTAGCATACGAATCTCAGAGCAAACGTCATCCTCGGCAACTATGAAGGGATAGAAGCTGCTACTGAGACCATGGTCTTCAACCTGAATGTCAGGAATAATTTCAGGTTAGCAAGAAGGAAACTTTGCAGTAGTTTCTAACATCAGGGGATAGAAAATCTACATTGCCCATAAACTTAGGCACTCTGTTCCATGAGAATTTTGTGTACCAAAAAAACAAATCTCCGCGAGGCTGAACTTCATTGGATAGCAATTTAAGTCAAAGCAAGGCACCGTACATAAATTGGCAGAGCAGTCATCATGCAAACAAATTCATGGCGTATTACCAGTATACACTAACTTGATGCACCATAAGTTAAACAGAAAAGGCTGCATCATATGATGAACAAATTTACTATAAGCAGATTAAATTATCACCTCAATAAAACCTCTTCCAGTAACTGCAGGGACAGAACAGGAAAACTTAAGACATTGAACATGCCCCCCAAGGCCATCAACATGTTCCACTGACTCGCTATCAGCTTCCAGATAAGTTCCTTCCAAAGCACAGAGTAACCTGGCAAACAGAGGATAACATTCATTTTCATTACTGTAATGGTTTGACTAAACTTAAAATGATGACAAAATAATAATTTCCTAAGATTGGGGGAATTATTGGAGGACAAAGCCTATATATAGCATTGCTTTCACTAGATCCATGAACAAAACAAGAATAGGCTCATCACATGGCAAATGACAATGCATACCTTGTGGAAGGTCGCGATAAATTAATGCCTTTGACAACGAATTGAGCTCGCCCAGATGATGTCACAGCTATAGGTTTGACACTCAGAATTGTGCTACAGTCATCAGTCCCAAAAGGCAAAGCTGTGTCAACAACTACCTGACCTGCATTGCCAGTTAGGTCCAAATGACATATCCTCAAACAAATATGTAATCATTGAGTTCGAAATCCAAAGATAACATATGACAAATGGTTATTGGAAGAACACAGTAGGAGAAAACCATTGCAGACAAATGCCATCTGATTCTGCACCCTGGCATAGATCCATCCAGTACTCCAAAAATTGACATCGTCAGAGAAATTCAGAAGCCTACTTAGACTGGAACTCAGGTCACAATAGAGCTACCAAAAAACGAAAAAGAAAAAAGAAACAATTAGATCTTGACAATTACATGAGTTCAATTATAACACGGATTCACAATTTCATAATCATGTTTCTATAGTACAATTAGAATCCATACCTCCTCCCATGCAGACTCAGATAGACGAAGATATATAGTCAAAATGACACAACCTGGCCTAATGTAGCTCTCTATGTCTGTAGGACTGTGGGATAACCAATCAAAAATCTGGAAGTTCAAAATTCAGATAGTTAAACTGTCAGAGAGAATGATGAATAGGGTGAGTAGGAAGGGTGAGGCACTCACAAAAAGAAAATGCAGTCAGTGCTCGTAATAGAGATGCATTAGTTACCAAACGAGTGGAAGTTAAAAAGTACCTGTGCTCGTAAAACAATGGGAAAATCACTAGGTTCTTTTCCAAATAGTTTGAAAACAATGCGATCCGTGTGGCTCTGTAATAACATAAATCAAAAGAAGAAAACATAAATACACTAAAAAGTGAAAAACAAATAAAAGTTATACAACGGAAATTTCAAAATATAAGTTATCCTTGAATCACGTCGAAATTAAGGATTAAAGCATTAACTCTGACATAGCTAACATACTTTGATCCAGCGAATGACATCTTTCCAACTTAGCAGGACGTAAAGTTGATGGACATATATAGTTTACCAAATATTTACTGACCAAAAGTATCAAATAATGACTTTGTCATCTCAAATGGGGGTGGATGAGCCCTACAATCACAAGAGAATCTTTAGACGCTTCAACGTACACATGGAAAAAAGAAAACGATGAACAGATGAACCGACAGAGGTATATTCTGGACAGTAAGATATTTAGTTCAGATGATGTGCAACTGTCTTGTAGGCCTATAAATTTCTCGATCAGTGAATAAATATATCTCCTAAACAAACAAGGAAAATTTCTCCAAGACATGGCTATTTGAATGACTTTTTACAGTGCTCAGTGAATTATGGTATTTTGCTTAAGATTTTCACAAGCATGATAATATACAGCCATGTCAACATTTTAAAAGCACAGCTTTTTCCATCTAATAGATCCAGTAGCTTCTATGAAGAGTTTACTGAATATACCTGAGCCTCTCCACTGGAACTGGATGGTGACTGTGCGGATGCAGAATCTGAATTTCCACTAGTCTGAGGAGGACTTGACTGATGAGATTCTTGCTGCACCCATGAAGGACACCCAATAGAAACAGTCCCTAGACTCTGTGGAACAGTTGATCTTTCTATGTAGTCCATGCCATCATCAGAATCAACATAAACGTCATTCAAATCAAAATTATTCAGTTTGCTCCTTCCACCAGAAGTCTCCGTGCCTTGAGCATAAATTTGAGAACTGGCTTGGGCGTGTAACACGATGCCTGGCCTTTGAGATGTGGCATGTAAATCCCCATCCTTTCGTGGCATTTCATCACCAGGAGTTATACAATGTTCCTGTCTGGATCTTTGTCCTAGAGAGCCATTTGAGAGCAACATAGATACTAATTCTGAGTTTCGAAGTGAAGGCAAATTATTGAGCAAGTTTTGAGATTCCTTTAGATGTGCAGATATGTTTCTTTCCTTGTGGAAGGATCCCTGACTGGCAAGGCTTTGCAGAAGATGAGACAGGAGATCCTGATCATCTCTGTGGTTCGACCTATTGGCTGCAAATCATGGAAATAAGAAGAAGGTGATCAATCTTGAGTTGTCATAGGCCCCAAAAGGTCAAAAAAATGAACCACAAGAAGTTCTGCAAATCATGTCACATGAATTACAATCTTTCTTAAACAGGGAAGAATGTAGTTTGCTTACAGTGCATGTTGGAGAGTATCTTCAGTATGCTCATCAACAGATAACCACTTGCCTGGTTGTCATTGACAGGACTGTTATTACTGACATTGTCAGTCTGCGTTTTCCTCCTCCTTTTATTGTGGCCAGCCAAGCGCCGGCGGCAACTTCTCTTTCCTTCATCAAACTCTTGAAGTGCATGAAACCTGGCAGTACGCATAAATTATAGGCATCTAATCAAAGAATCATTTAAACCATATAACTTTAATAAAATGTAATTCCACCTAAGAAACTAAGAGTCTATTACTTCCCAGAGTATTAACCTATTACTTCCCTGAGAGTGTATGAGGCCAAATACCTCCATCTTGAAAAAAAAATAATCTTACCAATAAGATGCTCAGCACAATTAATTGCATAGCACAAATAGCACAATCAGATTCTCCTGGATAAGAGTAAGGTGACAATTGTTATGGGGAAGAAAATTGGGAATTTGATGGGTATTTGCAAATTCATTTCCAAATCCATGCTTTGTACAATTGTTTACTGGGAATGCTCACTCCCTAGTGAATCCCAATTCCCAAATTATGGGATTAACCACTTCCTCCACTCCCCTTGGGCTTGCACATTTCCCAGAGCTCGACTTTGGGCCAAAATATTGTATTTCTCTATATAACCTCAAATAAATTATAAATATTATTTAAACCATACACATAAATATATTTACTATAGACAAAGATAAATTATAATATTGAATTTTATAGAATTAATTGATACACTATACATATGTAATCGTAGTTGATATTACATGTTTTTAAATTTTTATAAATTACATTGACAATGATTTAAAATTATATACTCGTATATTATAAATAAATATACACATATATTGGTGTGTCTATGAATATTTATATAAAAAAGGTATTTATATGAAAGTATAAATATTTATTGTACAAATATTATTATCCATTAAATATACAAATATACTTCATATATGTATATTATATTTTATGTTAATTGTAAAACTAATTTTTTATAACATATATTCCCATGTGGACACTCACACAAATTTACATATATACGTAAAATATAATGTATACAATATAATTGATATATATATATATAGTGCCAATATTATTTTTATATTTTTAAAGTATAGAAATATTACTAATGTTAACTATTTATATATGCACACACACTCAGGCACAATGCACATTATCAATTATATTTACATATAAGTCACTATTATGTTTTATATATTTTATATTAATTCTTACAAAATATTTTTTTATAGAATCAATACATGCACATGCAGCCAAACATGCACATATGTGTGTGTACGTATGAATACTTTAATATATCAAAATGTCATAAATATCATATATTTGATATTTATAATAATAGAAAACCACTAGACTTCATATTATATATGTTTATGACAATAAATCATTATTCAAAATATTATCGATTTGAAGTAATATGTCAACATAGCATATCAAACACATATATATGACATAAATACATTTATAGACCACCTCACACATACGACGTACATTGATTTCGAAATATTGTTTTTAATTGTTCTCCATAAAAGGGTAATAGTTTTCATTTTTTTTCAATTTCATTGAGTCCTATCATTCAATACCATCTAACAAACAAATTTAATCAATTAACAATTCGTGAATCTATTCCTTTCTCATCCCCTAGGCAAACCAAGTATATATGAGATATGCTATGTTAAGACCATTCCTTTCCCATCTTTCATTCCATCCCTAAACTCATTACCGAGTACCAAGAGCCACTTAAGTGTCTAGATAGTGGTATTTGATAAATATACTACCGAGAAGAGCAACCCAGGAATAGGAACTGACCTGCTGCACTGCTGGCAGAAACGCTGCATTTGATTTCCTACGAGTGCCTTGCTAGCCTTTGAATGCATCTCACAGACCTTATGTCGTCTATGATAGTCTTTAGCCTTACTCAGATCAGCCCCGCAATCCTCAACCTGGCAAACTGGGCGATTAGGCGTAGCCCCAGCCAACTTGGTCTTCTTCCCAGTTGTTACTTCCCCATTCCGGCCATTGCGTACCCTCGTCCACCAAGGTTGAGAGTAAGATTATCACCAGCCTCATCAGCCAAATTATTGTCTTCGACTGCATTGGCCCTCCTCTTCTTCTCCAATTCACGATTATCCTTCAGAATTCCTTGATTCAATCCATCAGAGTAGGAGGAAGAACTATTAGAGGAAGCCCGAGTTGCGGTAATACCAGTCTCGAGTGGAAACAACTGTCTGCTTGGATTGAGAGGGGTAGCAATGAAGAGGTCCCCATCCCATCTCCAGTCGGAGGGATCCCACTCCAAGCTTCGTTTCCCCACTGCTCTCAAATCTGTAGAAGCCATACCATAGTACAGCTGAGCTTCGCCTCCAATTCTAGCCTCCATAAATTATTAACTAGAATATACCCAAGACAAACCAAAGGAGAGCAAAAAGGCCTGGGTGCTTAAATGAATTTAGCTGCAACGCAGATCAGAAGTCAGAACTCAGACTCTTGTTAATTTTACCTAATCAGCCTCCGTACGGCCCCAAAAATCCAGAAAGAGTACCCCCCACATCTCCATGATTCCAATTCAAAGCAACCAATAAAACAAACTCAGCCTAAAAACTTTAGAATTTGAACACCGAATAACACGTAATTAAGAGGGGGGAGAAAAAGAAAAACCCAAATCAGTCTTCACGTGGAAAGAGGCAGCAGAATACTCCAGTATTAAGTTAAGAAATCAAGAGGAGCAATAAGAAAAACTTAAACAGTAGAAAGAGTTGGCGGAGAGAGAGTGAGTAAGTGCAGGGCGGAGGAAGGGAAGAATAAAGTAAAGACAAGTTGGGTGGGGGGACGGTGGCGAAAGGTGCGGATGGGAGGTGGGTGGGATATGAATGTGAAATGAGAGAGAGAGAGAGAGAGAGAGAGGGGTGGTGGTGGTGAGTGGTGGTTTTTGTTTCTTGGTTTTCTTTTGTTGTATTTGTGGGGACATACTGTGTAGACATTTAGTACATAACCAACTGTCTCTTCCAGCACGCACTCACTCACTCACTCACTCCTATGCAAATTTTTTAAATTACTCCTCTTTTAAAAGAAAAATTAATAATAGAATCTATTTGGCTTCAATAATTAGAAATATGTTGATGACATTTTAATTTTAAGGCAATGAATGTTGACTTCATGTATATATAAACCGAGTCCTTAAACTCTCATTTGGATCTTCTTTTTTTTCCTGATAATATGTTTTTGAGAAAGAAAAAAAAATTAATGGCAAATTTATGACGATGGCAATTAGTACTAGTACCACAAATTGAAATATGGATTTGATTAGTTTTAGAAAAACATATGCATGATCCACGAATTCTCATAGTAAAATGAGACTGCATGTATATAATCCTTAAATGCTGAAAAGAAGAATAATTGTAAATGTAAAATGGAAATGGTAATAGTTAGTAATAGGTAGTAGGAATGAGATGAAATGTGGGCAGTTTGACAATAGACTGAAAAGATGCTCCGCTTTAATTTTATGGATGGACATTGGGCCATATTTATTCAGTATTCTATTCTCCCATAGTTACAAATTCATTATTGGAGATATTTTACTCTTTTCTTTTTTTTTATTTGTTAGTTGTAAAAAAAAAAAAGGCATTAATTTAGGATTAAAAACAAACTAAATAATTTGATACTTAATTTGAAATAGATCGTTAAAATTTTATTTGAATTCGATTCGTTAACTTAACAAATCAAATTTGAATATATTTTTTAAAATCTAAAGTTTTACTCGATTAGTAAAAAAATATAAATATATTTTTATAAAAATCAAGTTACTCGAGTTCGATTCGTATTCAATTCAATTAAAGTTTGTTTAAATTCAACTCGATTAATAATAAAACTAAATTCAAACACAATTTTTAAAAATTCAATAAAAATTTAAATAAATTTAAATAATAATATATTCAATTTGATTTGATTTGATTTGTATACAAATACTTGATTGACTCCTGAAGATAAATTTTACTGCCTTTGCCCATCAATTGCCTTTATATAAACAAACTATCTGCTTGTGCGAAATATAGTACTAGAGAAGCGTGCCCATTTCATCCCTATAAAACAAAAAAGATCAAAAATGATGTATGCAGGTAAGTAATGAGGGTTGAGCCGACAGTTACAGAAAAACACAAGAATCAAGATTGATGCAAATGATGGAATTTGTAATGGCATCCCAAACCCACATGCTAATGTTCTGTTTGTCCCATAAAAAAGTTGATGCAATAGTTGCATAGTCGTATGCATTAAGAGAGAATTATAGATTTTTCCCTTTCTTTTATCTATCCTTTTAGGTTTCATTGCTTTTTCTGATTATGCATAAGTCAGAATTCGATCATATTTTTCATCTTGCTGGGTGCATGTAAGCGGTTGAATTGGTTTAACCGTCGGTACAACTAATCTAATAAAAATTAATTATATTTTTTATTATATTATATAAAATGATAATATAATAATTATTATGCAATATATTCTAAAGATTAAAAAATAACTAACTAATTAAAATATATATATATATATATATAATAAACTTTAAAACAAATAGTCACATACATATAATAAAATATCAAATTTATAATTTTAACTTTTTTTAAACAAATAAAAATTGATTTGACTTGTTAAACTGCAAAAAATTATTATTTAATCATTTCGGACAAAACCGTCGTCTTGTTCCAAAAACACTGAATTCAATAGCACAACATTCAACATTTCATCAATGAAACAAAAACCTCTTAACCTTTTGAAACCAACAAATAATTCGCGGATTCAATGGAGATGGAGTTAATTCCTTGTTTGTTTGTTCCACATTGCTTCTTTTCATCTGCCAATGATTGGAAAATAGATTTGTTTGATCAGTGGTATTAGTCATACCTATAATTTGTTCAACTGTTTTTTATTTAATATTTCTGTTTTGTGATTTATTTATAATAAAAAAGCTGTCTTAACGTTGAAGGACCAATGGCCGTGGAATGGTCATGTGAAGTGTACGAGAGATTAGGGGAGAGGAGGAGGAGCTATCATGGAGAGTTGCTGTGATTTATTACAAGTTACAAACTGGAATTCTGGTATTTATTTATTCCGGGCTTCCAGACGGTGCCTACGAAGTGGGCACATGTACGAGTTATCTAATATATTTCTCAATTATGTTTTATAAAAAGACATCATTTGTATTTTTTACTTTTCAAATCACACAATTAATAACATATTTTTCTTATTAAAATTTAAAATTCATTCAAACACATTCATTATTGATGCGAAATGATGAATGTTATGTATCTCACTCGATTTACATGTCGTGACCCTGCATTTAATAGTGATTATTCACACTACAAATCATGAGCATTTCCAAGACAAGTCTTATAAAACTAGTATTTTGGAGTCTATCATAGTAGAGAAATCTTAAACTAATTATTGAGTTGCACATCTCAATTTTCTAGAAGACAAGATGACAGGGAAACACAGATGATCCAACAAATGAATAATTAATTATTTATAAAACACCACGAATAGTTTAGTGTTTAGTTAACATGATATTTATGTGCATGGAAATCCATCCAATAAACTCTTTTAACATGCAGATTTGAATTTCAGTTACCTCCCAACCCGACAATATTCCTTTTTCGCCCAACTAATTTACTCGTAGAGCCTTGAGACAAAGATACTAGTAAATTAATTTCCATATTGGGCTCAAGGGATTCTTCATAACATCACACGTGTGTGTCATGTGAACCTAAATAATTTGAGTAATATAAATATGGATTTAATCTTATCAATATATTTTTCTTGCAATTTGAGGGTGTTAATTGCAAATTCTCAGTTCCCCCTCACAAAGATGATTGTGAGATGTCAAACACGAATTTGATTGGTGAATGATCAGTTCCAGACTATGTTAGGAACAATTCATTTGATTCTCCGACCTTTGTGCAATAAATGGTTAGCTAGCTCAGATATATTATCTTGCCCATATATTTGTTAATTTTCAAGTATCCCACATGACTTAGATTCAATTAATTTGTGTGGTAAAATATAGATGAGTTGTTTTGATATATTGTGGGGGAGTACTGATGATTATAATTTTCTCAAAATATTATCAAAGAAATGCGTTTTCCAGGGAAAAAGGCTTTTATCAAGTTTGATAGAATGATAATATCTTTTAGGAACCAAACCAAGCATTGCATAAAAAATATTTAGTCCGGACAATATAATTTGTTGGAATTAGTGTGTCCACGTTGAGAGCTTAGTGTGAATTAAAAAAAAAATCAAAATTTTAAATGTATGTCATTTAGTATGAAAATGCATTCCACATTGGAAAAATATATCTTGTAATATACTCTAATGAATTTTTGACTAATTTTAACTAACTTAAAAAACTAAAAGAGTGGCTTGAAGCATTGTTCGAGTCCGCATCCGCATCCGCAGGTGTACTTTGTACTTAGCACGTACGCATCCTTATGAAAAGTTTTATATTTTTCAGAAATTGAACTAACTTGTGGTGCAGTGGCTCGATCATGGCTCGATGATGTAGCAAAGTAATTCAATGTGGCGGTGATGTGATAGATTTATCCAAGTGGGGCCTGCATGGCATGACACCGTGCAGTTGAGTGGCGAGTGGACGTGACCATATACGCGGGTACTGACAAGGTGTGATCGAAAGGTTGCGATTAGTCATTAACACTGATGGGATGCGGTTAAGTACCGAATGAATGTAACTGTACACGTGAGTGCTGATGAGGTATGATCGAAGGGTTGCGATTGATTCTCAATGTTGATAGGACACGGATAAGTGCATAAATCTATCCAATTGGAATGCAACCTAAACCACTAGATCGCAGCCAGATGTAAAGAGATGCGATCTAATGATCCAGATTGTGTTTTGACAAAAGACACAAATCAATTATAAAGGGTCACACGAAATTTTATAAATAGAATCTCTCATTCATTCCATTCCATACAAAATCAATTCATATTCAATTTATTTATTTCTTTTTTCTTATACTAAAATAAATTCTGATATTTTAGTATTCTTGTTACTCTTTTGAGAAGTATACAATCGAACTTTTGGTTCGCCAGATAAAATTAGTATATTGTTATATTAATTTTATAAAAAAAATATTGTATTTTGGAAGACAAACGTTCAAATTTCTACAACACCATGTAAAAAACAAAAATTGTGTTAAGAAGATTAAATTCATACTTGCCTCACTTCAACAAATTTTTTTGAATGTAATCCAATCTAAAGCATAAAACCAATATAATTTGCATTGGGATGGTTTAGTAGTTTTGGTGAACAACCCTAATACACATTTTGTCTTACTCATTACTACAAGGGAAGGAAAACAAAGTCAATTATTAAATTGATACTTTTGTTTTTTCAATGTGATGGAATTTGATTTTTCATACTTTTCATTTTTCTTAGTAAATCTTAATTCTTAAAATAGCCTAGTTTGTATCTAGTAATTTTATTTTTATATCATAATGAATCTACAAAATTTAAAAATTAGTTGTGCATTCACAGTTTATTTTCTGATAATACTAAACAATTAGACGATTTATTATCCAACTTGTGTTAACTGATTAGAATGATTGAAATGAGAAAGTCAATGTTGGAGATTAAAATAAAGGGTGCAAATTGCACCAATTGATAATGAGTTATGCTTTTTTTGCATTTGGCATTAATATAATGGAATCGTATTGTCTCAGTTTAGAAATTATCCATAGTATAAGGGGTTAAATGTGAAAATTGATTTAGTTTAGTTAAATAAAAGAACACAGTCAAAGTCAAGTCCCGGCTGACTTTCTGGTAAAAGAAATACAGAGAGATTTAATCAAAGTCCAAACTCCAAAGGTGATACATCAGACGGTCCACCATTAATGTGAGTATTATTTTACCAAAACCCAGTCCACATTTCGCTTAATTTTCCGTCTTTATCGCCGGCTTCGGATTCCGGATCTTCTCTTTTTTGACCGCCCCTCCCCCTGCCCTCTGCCCCCAAACACTCTTCAGTTTTTCTGTGTCCGTCTTTCTCTGTGTGTCTGTAGTGTGGAATTGCAGAGATTGGCTGATGCGAAGGCAGATACAGATACATTTGGTTGCATTTCAATTCAATTGGTATTGCGATTTTCTTTTGGCTTCGTGAGTATTTCTTTCTACTAAATCTTGTGTGGAGATCAACCTTTTCCTGTTCCATGTCTAACTCATTCACATCATTTCATTTCATTTCACATTTTTTCCATCTTTGTTTTGTTTTAAATTTATTACGAGTATTAGCTATTGATAAATCAGTTCCCATTTACTTCTAATTTTTCCTTTTATGCTCTTCCGTTCCATTATTTTGCGAGATCTAATTGACTTTTCCGTGCCCAATGCAATAGATTTCAAGCTCAAAGGTGATACCACTGATGTTTTGATTACTGCTCCATATTGTATTGCAATGAATTTTACATGAACTTCACTTTGAGCACTCTTCATTTTCATCCATTTCTGTCTCCTTCCAGTTTTTTGGAATAGAAGCTTGCTTTCTTATCTCCTTGTTTTCAACTGTACTTTGTAAATTTCCAGGCGGCACATGCAATAAATTAAGTAGATTATTACTAGTGCAAAAATACAACTTGATAATCATAATTGGCTTAACAGCCAGCCACGGCATAAACTAGAAAGGACAACACAGTTAACATAGAAGACACAGTAATCTGAAATGCAGAAAGCATCCTTTAATGGAGGCTGGTCCTCTAGAGTCAAAGCTGAGGTGATATTTTTGAATACCACACCCCAAGAAGGGGGTGACCTGGGAACTTATAACAACTGTAACCTTCCCATGTATTGATGTTTGATTGTAGGCTTTTGGTCATGTGCGCTGTTTCAAAAATTGGATGGCAGGCAATGCTGTTGTTTACATGATCAAAGATTGCTTTGATTCTTTAGCAGCCTTTGCTTATATTCCGTAATCTGGAAAAACATTTTGTTTGCTCTTCTGCTGAAACCTTTTTAATCATGTGGGCATTGGGTGTGTAAATTACAGTTACAATTATCTTAGTTGCACTCACACTTAGTGTGCCTAGTTCCTTGAAAATCATTTTTCAAGATTTTGAAAAATACATTATGAGCTTTCTCTTGCTCAGAGGACTGAAAAGGACATTTGAGGAGATCCTTTGGTGGAAAGAGTATGAGTTGTTTTAGCTGTTGCGAAGAAGATGAGATCAATAAACATGCTGATGGTGGAGGCCAGTACACAGTAAAAAGTTCAGCTGGTAATTCGACAACCTCTATAATTAGTCATTCATGTCTGATGCAGGAAAGCTTGACATTTTTTATTCTTTTTTGTGCATTCTATTCAGTAAATTTGTTTAAGTGCTTCAATTAATTATACAGAATGGTATAGGTCCTAGCCTGTATCAACCTGCTTGAAATTTTGGAAGTTGACCTTTTTGTTCATATCTGGGATTGTGTCCGTTGGCTTCTCAAACACCACTGAAGAAACATTGGGTTTTAGGTTCTAACACTGTGTCTTATTGGGACATGGGGAGTTGATTTAATCAGGGTCCCCAATTTGGTGGTTTTATGCTTGCAAATGCATTCTGTTTGCGGGTGCGGAAGCTTGCTTCGTTTAATCCACAACATTATTGAATCTTTCTGACGTTACTGCTGTTTAATTTTTTTAAATTTTATATGACATGATTCACTTCGTTTCATTGTTGGCAAGAAGATTAGCATAAACCAAGTTGAGTGTTTCTGGTAGGGAATGATGGAGGTTATCATACTACAGAAGCTGCATCAAAAGATCAAGCTGTGAAAGTCCAGCCTATTTCAGTTCCATCAATTCCAGTGGATGAACTGAAGGAAGTTACAAGTAACTTTAGCACAGATTCCTTAATAGGGGAAGGGTCATATGGAAGAGTGTATTATGGAGTTCTTAAGAATGGTCGGGCTGCAGCTATAAAGAAATTGGATGCAAGCAAACAACCAGATGATGAATTCTTAGCTCAGGTTTGTTTTGGAGATCTAATATAATTCTTTTCTTGGGAATTAGGTATTGAGCATGGGAATCGTCCTACTTTTGAACTTGCAGGTGTCCATGGTATCAAGGCTAAAACACGAAAATTTCGTGGAACTACTTGGTTATTGTGTTGATGGAAATCAACGCATCCTTGCGTATGAATTCGCATCTAATGGATCTCTTCATGACATCCTTCATGGTATGTGAATAACATTTGCAACAGCAGAGTTCTTTTCTTAAACTTGTTTTTCCTCCAGTGATTTTATCTTGGCCAATAGTTCATTTGCGACATCATGATCACATTCTAGTATTGTTTCTAATTTTCTTTTATTCCATGAATGCGTTCACTTTCAAATACAGCACATCTAATTTTCCTTTATTACGCGTGTGCATTTTTTTGTGTCAATAGTGTTTGGATAAGTGCCCACTAGCTAACGAATAGAAGTAGCAGTAGGTGATTCATGTTATGCTGTCTTGGGCATTATGAATTTGGTTTCAGAAGTTTTTCCAACTCCAAATGCCTTAGTTTGCAGATGTAAAGCATTTTCATTGATGTCCTTTCTTTTTATTCTTTTATGATAATTCTCTTCAAAATATTGGATGAGCATTTTGCAAACTAAAATAGTATGAAAGAACGAAGTTGAGATGTAATGGAGAGAAATTTATCTTAATTCAGCTGTATAATATGTTATTTTCAGTATACATCATGCAATACAGGGAACCATGCTTTCTCGTGATTAAAGGTTATTTCTCATCTCCCAGCCCCCAGCATCCCCTTCAAAAGTGAGGAAAAGAAAGAAGAAAAAATAGTAAGTCTTCAACCTTTGTTGAGGTATAAATCTTAATTTTTGAATGTTATTTTTCAGGACGGAAAGGTGTTAAAGGAGCACAACCTGGTCCTGTTCTTTCTTGGGCTCAACGTGTTAAAATTGCAGTTGGCGCAGCTAAGGGCCTTGAATATCTTCATGAAAAAGCAGAGCCTCACATCATCCACCGTGATATTAAGTCCAGCAATGTACTAATATTTGATGATGATGTAGCTAAGATTGGTGACTTTGATTTATCAAATCAAGCTCCTGATATGGCAGCACGTCTTCACTCTACTCGTGTCCTTGGGACATTTGGGTATCATGCTCCAGAGTAAGTTGCTTTTAGTTTTCCACATATGTGTCTCTCTTCTCCTACCTCCTTTCTTCCCCCTCCCCACCTTTACTCTTGGTTTTGAACCTAAAAAGTTTAGCCACTTTATATTTACATGTTCATATGTCCCTATGTGCATATATGCAAATGCCCATGTATATACACCCATACCGCAAAAGGTGGTATAAACTGGATTTTCCCAATTATGCTTTTCAGGAAACCTTATCGAGTTTTTTCTGAGTTTCTAAAAGGCCCCTCATTGCTCTAAAATAATTTCAATGATGTGATCTCAATTGTTAGTGTATCTTTTCTATTTTGTGATTTGGCAGATATGCAATGACTGGACAGCTGAACTCAAAGAGTGATGTGTACAGCTTTGGCGTTGTCCTTCTGGAGCTTCTCACTGGGCGCAAACCTGTCGATCACACATTACCTCGTGGACAGCAAAGTTTAGTAACATGGGTACTCCTCGTCTTCTTCTTCTTATCTCTCTCTCTCTCTCTCTCTCTCTCTCTCTCAAATTGAAGTATGGAACCTCTTTTCCTGCTCTTACAATCAATTACTCATGATTCTGTTGCATTTTTCAGGCTACACCAAAACTGAGCGAAGACAAGGTCCGGCAATGTGTTGATGGTAGACTGGGAGGAGATTATCCACCTAAGGCTGTTGCCAAGGTAATTATTGACTCTCTCGTTAATCAAATAACTGAGTTATTGTTTGCCTTTGGGGTGCATGTATGCTCATACATACACATTTGTTACAGAAGAATGAGATTCTTGTGAAGCCTGTCTTGCAAGTTTTTACGGCACAAGAACGGATTACTGTGCTACTGGCCTGATGTCATTTCAGTTTTCCAATATTTCCTCCTAAAATGTCAATGCTTAATAGAGGCTATCAGAAGGTGCTTGATATATATATATAAGTATATTTAGGTGGTGATAAGATGAAAGGGGAGGTTATGTCCAATAGTTTGTGCAAATAACTCTTCACTTCATGTATTTAGAGCTTTTGCTAAGTTGTAAAATAAAGAGTGTATTGTACTGTTGTTCCCATCTAATTGATGATTTCTGACCATATTTACTTCTCTTGAATCCAGATGGCTGCTGTAGCCGCTTTGTGTGTGCAATACGAAGCTGATTTCCGGCCAAACATGAGCATTGTGGTCAAAGCACTCCAGCCTCTTTTAAATACTCGTCCAGGACCAACTGGTGAAAGTGGCCTAACCTGAGAGCTGGAAGCCAAGTCACATCCTGTTGACCAGGAGAGTTGGTAATCTATTAGTATGATTGCTCAACTCTTCCTATATATGTTTCTCCAAATTATAATGAAGAAATTGCTCCTGAGAATAGGTAATCTATTAGTATGATTGCTCTTAGATTAGATACTTGAATCAATTTGGTCCTTTTTGTTTATATAATGTATGATTATTTGTATTCATCAACAATGTTTTCATTGTTTCTTTGTATATGGATATGTTATCAAGTATTGTAAAACTTGGATCCTAGTGAAGTTTCAAAAAGTATGCTTTGCTCTGAAAATGGGTAAGAGTTTAGGGGTAAATCCCTGGTACCTCTATGAGTTTTCAAAATGTCCAAAATACCTCATGGGACATGTTCGACCAAATTGAAGGAAAATATTATTACCTCTATCTATTTTAAATTATTTAATTGGCAAGCTTTAAAATGTTGTTATCTCAGTTAGATTCATTTGAGCGTATATTGGATGAAAAATTATATATTCTATAATTATAATTGTGGTAAATATTTTGTATTACATAATCTACAATGAAAATATTGTTTACACCCATGTCTAGTTGATTTCCTTTTTATTAATTCAATGGAAATCTATATCAATGTCATGATTTGGTTTTACTTTATGTAATTTGAACAATTTTTTAGTTCATGGCATCAGTATTTTTATTTAATTTTTAGATTTCATGAGAAAAAAAATCCAATTACACTCGGTCTAATTAGTCGAGAATAAATGGAATTTTGAAGCTATATATTAACAAGTAGATTTTATATACAATGCAAAATAAAAGTGGGATCTCAATAAGCAAGGGTAAAAATGTGAATTCAGCATAAAGATAAGTGAATAAAAATGGTATTTGGAAATTTTCAAAAATCATTATTGAAGGAGGTATTTTAGTTATTAGTGAAGTAAATGGGAGTAGTACCCAAACCAATTACCATACTGAAAATGTCTAACAATGGTGTGCTATGTATTTTTTCAAGCCCAATTGCCCTTACCCAAACAAGAACGAAGGGCACCTTAGTAAAAATACAACTCACACTTACTTTAAAAGCATTTCCGCCGAAAATGAAATCTTCTCCTCCACTGTTTATACATTACATCATATATATATATATATATATATATCATTTCAAAGGCCAATGAGGCAGGAACAACACAAAAACCCCGAATCCTTAGGTGGAGTGGGCCTCAGAAGAGGAGCAAAAACCATTTTCATACCGTTAATTCACAAACAATTCATTGGCATTTAATCAAGCAACAACTGGAATAAGGGGGTGCGGATGCCATCCTTGTGTTGAGTGAGTGATGGTGAGGGATGGGCAGGCCACCGCAGCCATAGCAGGCGCTGGCGGAGTCGAGCCGCAGTATGCCACCGCCAAGACGTCCGTTTGGTGGGACATAGAGAACTGTCAGGTGCCAAGGGGCTGCGACCCCCACGTGATTGCCCAGAACATAAGCTCAGCCCTCGTCAAAATGAATTATTGTGGGCCCATCACCATCTCCGCCTATGGCGACACCACCCGCATTCCAACTCCGTCCAACACGCCCTCTCCAGTACCGGCATCGCTCTCAACCACGTCCCGGCTGGTATTTCTCTCCTTCTACATACAATGCACATCATCTCTGTATCGTCAAACAAGCAACGTGACTATGTGATTCCATTTCATCGTTCCATGTATTTTGAGACCAGATACACGAAACCTTAGTTTTTTTGCCCTATAGGCGTGGACGTGGATGATTTTTTTTTTCCTTTTGTTTGGTGTCATTCTCTGCATAAATATCTTCGAGAATTTATTTTCTTGGTTTTGGATATAGATTTTTCTTTTTTATTTATCAAGGAGAATGGTCGTGGGGTGTGGGTGGTATGTGATTTAGATGTTTGAATTTTTGGGCATTATATGGATTAGGGTTTTATTTGGTACAATTAGATTGTAAAATGATTTTTCTTGGAAATACAGATTTAGGGTATCTCATTTTGTTGTTGAGTTGAACCAAATGTGGCTTATCATTTCTAAAGGTTTTTGTGATAAAATAAGAAGTTTGATAGTTTTCGTTGTTAATTTGCTCGTGTGCTCGGCCACAGGAGTCAAAGATGCAAGCGACAAGAAAATATTAGTTGATATGCTGTTTTGGGCAGTCGACAATCCTGCTCCAGCAAATTATTTGCTTATCTCGGGTGACAGGGATTTTTCAAATGCTCTCCATCAATTACGCATGCGAAGATATAATATCCTTCTGGCACAGCCTGTTAAAGCGTCTGTTGCTCTTGTTGCTGCAGCAAAGTGTGTATGGCATTGGACGAGCCTTGTCTATGGAGGATTCCCTTTCACAAGTGGTGAGCATTCTGATGGTGTTAGTGCTTCTCAACAAGAAATGATGCAGACTTCGGTCTATGACAATATTCTTTCAAATCAACCTGCTTATGTTAATGCTGGTACTCTTCCTTTGGGTGGTCAGAAGTTCTCTGGTCCTGGAAGGATTGCTGATAGCAACTTTAAATTGCCATCTGGTCCAAAAAGCTCAAATCAGGCTAACACAACAAGAATGACAAGTTTGCCCATTAAACTTGAAGAAAGTAAAGACATGCAGTTTTCCCATCAACCAGAAAGTATACCAGCAAAACAGTTTATGAAAGCACCTCATGAATTCTTTGGTGCAACCTCGAAAGCAGTTGCGCCAAGTAGGTCTGCTCCAAATCTATTTCCTGGAATTATCGATGCCTCATGTAGCAACTCAAGTAACCTTATTGATAATTTGCACAATCAGTTGATTCAGCCTCGACCTCCTTATGTTCCAGATAATTTGATTTCCCCCAATTCTCATAATACAACTTTTCAATCAGTTCCTTCAAGATCAGATGGACCTAGGGTTTCCGCAGCGTCGTCTGTAGCACTGCCAGATATTGGCAAGCTTTGCGTGTCTGATTACCCCAGTTTTTTCCAGAATGACCCAGTTTTCAATCATCGAAGTGGAGAAGATTCTAGATCTAAATCCACTGTATCTCTGAACCCCAGTAGTTCATCCTTAGATGATACTGGCAACGTTGAGTCCATGAGCCAGTTGAATTTCTGTGACAATGTGGATGGTAAGTATCTTTATTCTGAATTTCCCCTTTCCTCACCATCTGCTGTGCCACCTAATAATGTGCCTCAGAATGGTGTATGGGGAAGTCAAGGATGCCATCCTCAATATGTTCAAGGCCTTATAGGTGTCATCTTACTAGCCTTGAATGCTCTGAAAGTTGAGAAGATTGCACCTACAGAAGCAAATATAACTGACTGTATTCGTTATGGTGATTCAAAATACTGCAAAACTGATGTGAGAAAGGCTTTAGAATGTGCACTTGACCAACAAATGATAGTCAAGCAACATTTAGGTAAGATGGAGCTTTATGTTGGTAGGATTGAGAGGCTGTGGACATGTGAGAATCCTGTCGGGGGTAATACTGAACAGTACCCAAAAGCAACCTGGGCTACAATTCAGAAGTTCCTAAATTCTTCTGCTGGGCGTTCCGCATTGATAGCATCTGCATGCAGGTAATAGTAAACTGAATTATTGAATTGCTTTCATTTTCTAGATGTAAGTAGCTGTGGAACTGATTGTTGATGCCATTGCATCTGTTTTTAGGTATGAAGCAGCTCTGGTTCTTAGAAATTCATGCTTAAAAACACTCCCTTTGGGAGAGGTACTTAGAATCTTGAACATGATAATTACCATGAAGAAATGGATCAAGCATGCGCCCCTGGGATGGCAACCTATTACTATTACTCTTTTAGAAACGAAACATGATATTGGTAATGGTTCTTGATTTGGATCAAATGGTAATGTAGTGCCCGACATTGGGCCTAGGAGGTTGTGGATGTAAGCATATGGCTGGATCATCAGTATTTTTGTCAACTTTTGCAAAACTATACTTGTTAATGACGACGAAATGGAACCTCTATATATTGGAGTGTATTTGTACAATTTTTGGTCATCCTGGCTGGTATGACTAATCTTTCGGCGGCGGAGGTTACAGCTAGATAATTTGAGTTGGGTCTTCAATCTACTTATTCCCTTGGGCTCTACAACTGCTTATAAGCTGCTCTAAGAAGCAGCTTTTGTGTTTACTTAGTCAAAATTACAGAGCAGCTGCAATATTTGAGTCAGTACGTTTCTTTCTATCGCTCTGGACTGGACATTGTTTCTTTCTATCACTTAGTTGAGACTGGAGTGGACATTGAAGTCAGTGATTTCATGAAGAATTCTGGCTATGTACATTGTTCTGATGGGAAACGTGTATAAGTATATTGATTTTTCAGATAGCAAACCTTGGGAATTTATTCTTCGCACGATCATGTTCTGAGCATTTTATGGCGGCAGCAAAATTGGTGATATTGAGGCAATTGTGGTTACTGATAGTTGATGACTAAGCTGTTAAACCTCGTATACAAGCTGACAGCACGAGTTTGAATATGTTTTGCTCCTATGCTTTTGCTGTTTCAGCTGATGTTGGTTCTGAAGTTTACTCTCTTCTTATTTGCCTTGGAAATTGAACTTAATATTTTTTACATGTGCTGGATTTGAGTTGCGTTGATTTGTAAAATAGGCAATGCATCTTAGTACTTCTGCCCCCTCCAGTCTCCACTACCATTTGTGCATGAATATGGCTGCAGATGGTCCTAATATCCCATATAACCCAAAATGATATAGAAGTACCATCAGCAAACACATTAGTTATGCCTTTCTTCATGGCGAACTTCAATACTGATGCAATTGAAATCAAACAAACATGTTAGCTGAGTTTGTGGCCTGGCCAGATTTCCTACAGGGGAAATGGGAGTCCATTCCCCTATTTCAACTCATGTAAAATAGACACAGTACAGTTTGAATTCCAATCTTGTGTACATGGGGATTGTAATGAATGCAGGCATTTGTACAGAGTTAAACTGCCTGGTGTCTGACCTCAAGGGAGAAAAGGATTGAAAGAAGGATGGGCCTCCTTTTGTCTTCTGTAAGCCCTGATATGCAAACAACACGGAAATATCAAAGGAATGCAATTTGACTTTGATACCACCATTTTCAGATTACAAAATACAACCACCTGGAAGCAGTTGATCCACCAAGTGTAAGTGCACCCAAAATGATCAGAAGGAAAGGAACTGAGGCAACTCTCATATTTCTTTGTCCTCCATGTGTTCTTCTTGGAACTCCAGTTTTCACGACCCGCGAGTATGACGCTGGTTAAGGATTATTCTCTTTATTACACCGTAATTCCTTTTTTTTTTTTTTTTCGATGATGATTGCCATTACCAAACCAGATGGACATATATAATTAGATGAAAGAGCAGAAGGCAAATACCTGTTGATACAATTTGTGGGCTTCCCCCTGTAACACCACACGGTGCAAAATGTATAAGCTACATATTTGTGATGGTGCAAAACGTATAATCAATCATGGGGATTGGGATGTGGACGAATTCACTCATAATATCATATAGTTGACTATATAATCACAAAAACATCTTTCTGTTAGCCTTATTAGTATACTATTTTACAGAATAAACGCCTTTGGGCTTTGATATTAAAAAATAACTACAATCCTTAAACAGTCAGGAATCAGCCCATTTGTTATTTTCTTGCACCTGAGACAAGTCAATGTGTTTAAATTCAAATAAGATCTGAAGTGAACCTGAGGCCATTCACATCTACATCTTAATAAAAGATTGAAAAAGGCATTAAAAATGAACCAATAATCATTTACCAGAATTCAAGAAAGTGTAGGCTTCTAAGATCTGCATTAACACCACGGAAACAAAGAACATGAGAACAAATAACTCATCAACCCTAAGGACAAATTTACTTTTACAAAGTGCAAAGTTTTGCTACCAGTTTGAATTTGCACTCAGCCTGAGCTTTTTCATGAGCAGGAAATCGATCAGGATGAGTTTCCCAAGCCTTCCTTCTGTACGCAGCTTTAACCTACAAGTTTTAATACAATTACGTGAATCTTCTTCCTTCTTCCTTCTTCCTCTTCTTCTTTCTTGTGTAATAAACTGATGGAAAAGAGAAGAGAAGATAGAAAGAGGAGAAAAAGAAAGGAGAAAGAGCAGACCTGGGATTGGGAGGGGAGAGAATTAGGGGGGAAGCCCAGCAAGATTTTGGCTTCATCGGATTGCATATGGACTACCCGTCTGTCCCTCTTTTCTTTGAATTCACCCTTTTTTATTTCTCAACACCAAAACTCAATTATACTTGACAGACTCGTCTTCCAATTATACTCGAGAGACACGTCTTGCTTTGGCTAGATGGGTGACACGCCACCCTCCACGTCCCCATTGGCTTTTTGGCTTTACATTTGAGATGTATGTATGTATTCAAAAAAATTCATACTGGATGTTTTTGTTTGAATTATGTAATTTACCAAAATTGGATTTAAAAAGAAAAAATGTCGCAACATTTATTGGGCTGAACAGACAAATATGTATATGTAAAATTTCTGTGTCAATCTCAACAAATAATGACCCATCCTTCCCTCAATTCCTGCAGCCAAATGATTGGAACTCATATTTTCAGTGTACCTACAAATCTCAACGTATTTGATTTCGTTATCTTCTTCACATTTCATACCTACTGTCTCTATAATATAAAAGATTTTATTATTATTATTATTATTATTATTATTATTATTATTTTCTTTGCTATCTAAAACATGAGTATTTATTAACCGATGTTATTGTATTTAAAAGTTAAAATGTCAAAATTGAGATGTGGAACAAAAGTTATTCTAGCAAATACTCCATATCAAGTTAGACTGTACTTCAGACAGCTATCCTAGGTATTAAGATTGACTTTTTCCTTAGCAAACAACACATCAAGAATCCTTGAAAAGAGGACCAATTTACGGTCCTGCTCAACCTAAAATATCTAACATGCACATAAAACATGTTATGAATAGAAATTTAACCCAATCCAGAAATCTTGAACTTAATCCGTTTAATTAAGTTTCCTAAGACATGCATGCCATCCATCTACAAATGTATGGATGCAATTGGAGAGGAGCTACATCCACCAAAAATATGTCTTGTTAAAACAATAAAAAAATTCATTTACATTCAAACCAGTGGGAAATGTCCAGTTACAAGATGCAATATATTTTATTTAAAATACCACCAATACGCTATATATGTAAAAAAAAAAAAAAAAAAAAAAAAAAACAGAAAGGCGATTGTGATATGGAGCGGAAATTTTTCTGTCGATGTTAGAGGCCTGCCATTGATCTTGTACATATAGCTATCATTCATTTTTCCCAAATCTTGCCTTGTTCTATACCGTAATTCTTTTCTGAAATGCCGGTTATCCATTTGTTCAAGTTCTATATATATGGAAAAGGTCTTAGTCTTGTGCACTTAATCCCTCCCAAACCAGATAATCTGGTTAGTCTTCAATATTTTTCTTTTTTCCCTTGAATTCTGCCTCTTCTCTGGACCTAAACCTGAATCAGGGGTAGAAACTGAATAAAAGGGAAATTAAAAGATAAGGAAGTGAACGTAAAACTAGAGAATTGAAATTAAAAAAAAAAAAAAAGAAACAAAAGAAAAATGGTTGGCAAGATTGCGGTTTCGGTGGTGTCCCTCCTGCTGGTGGTGGGGGTGGTTATCGGAGTAGTGGTGGTGGTGAAACACAATGGGTCTTCCAATGAAGGGCCGAGCACCAACTCGTCGATGAAGATGATCACCTCCATCTGTGAACTCACAAATTACAAGGAAGCCTGTGCGGGAAGCCTGGAAACTGTGGCGAAGAACTCAACAGCCTCCGCCACGGACTACATCCTGGCGGTGGTTGGGGCCCCTTTGAATGAGGTGAAGAAATCATTGGAGGCCACCGGAAAGGTTGTCGTGAACAATGAGACGGACCAATACAATTATGTGGCGGTGGAGGACTGCAAAGACTTGCTGGACTATGCCATCGATACCCTTCAGGCCTCCATTTCGCTGGTGGGCGATAGCGACATGCACACCCTTGAGGACCGTGAGCACGAGCTGCTAAGCTGGATGACCGCAGTATATGCCTTTCAGACCACCTGCCAGGATCAAATCGAGAACCCCCAGTACAAATCTGCCATCGAGAATGGGATGGTCAATGCCACACAGCTCACCCACAATGCCGTCAACATTGTAGCCGAGCTCTCTCAAGTGTTGAAGCTCTTCAACGTGCAGCAACCTGAACAGAATACTAAGGCTAGCTCTCGGAGACTAATGTCGGTGGACAGCGATGGATATCCCACCTGGTTTGGGGCTGCGGATCGCAAGCTCTTGGCAAACCACGGAAAGGCAGGCATGATCAGGCCTAACGTAGTGGTGGCCAAGGATGGGAGTGGGCAATTCAAGACCATTGGCCAGGCCATTGCAGCATACCCCGCCAATTTCAACGGCAGATTCATAATTTATGTGAAGGCTGGTGTTTACGACGAGCAAGTCATAGTTGACAAGAAGAAGCCCAATATCTTCATCTATGGAGATGGCATTGGGAGGACCATTGTTACTGGAAGGAAAAATTATGGAATTATGCATATTGGGACAATGCATACGGCCACATTCGGTAATAAATATATATGATTACACACACACACACATGAATATATATATTTGGTAGCTAGATATCTGAATTACTATATTTGTGTGTCAACTGTCAAGTGCAGGTAATGAGGCAGTTGGATTCATTGCCCGGGGAATGACATTCCGCAATGAGGCAGGTCCGGAGGGTCATCAAGCTGTGGCTTTTCGGTCCCTGGGGGACAAGGCGGCATTGTTTGATTGCAGCTTCGAGGGTTCCCAAGACACATTGTACTACCAGTTTTCTCGCCAATTCTACCGCAACTGCCGCATTTACGGTACCGTTGATTTCATCTTTGGAAAGGGCGATGCAGTGATCCAGGATAGCGAGATTATCGTGAGGAGACCCATGCCAAACCAATTTAACACGGTGACAGCTGATGGAAGAGAAATCCAAAGGGGCAGCAACGGGCTGGTGATCCAGAACTGCAGGATTGTCCCCGACAACTATCTCTTCCCTATCAGGTTCCAAGTTCAGACATACCTGGGCCGTCCCTGGACCGGCCAAGCTCTCACGGTGGTGATGCAGAGCGAGTTGGGCGATTTCATCCGCCCAGAGGGTTGGAAGCTGTGGGATGGCGCCAACAACCACAAGACCTGCGAGATGTATGAGTTTGCAAATCGTGGCCCCGGAGCTGGAACTGATAGGAGGAACAAAGCTTTCTCCCATTTCAAAGTTCTCAACCCCATGGAGGCCGCCAAATACACTCCTGGCCAGTTTCTTGCGGGATATCAATGGTTGCCGCAAACTGGTGTCCCTTACAGACTAGGCTTGTGATTCCATTAATTCTTTTCATGCATGTACCACTCCTCAGTAGTCACACAGTACTGCCTGCATTCCTGCATTCTATTATATTATACCATGTTCATATAGCTAAATTCCAATAAGTAGTATTTTAATTTTATGTCCTAAGTTCTTAAATACGAATAAAAATAATGTGATACAAACTTATTGTTCAAATATGATTTTTTTTTTTAATTACATAAATTTAATTGTTCTTTTATTTGATCATTATATAAAATTATCAATTTTTTCTTAGTTCCTCTTAATTTTTTAGTAAACGAATTAGAATGTCTTCCTCTATAATGTAATATTTCATGCAAATTAGCAATATGCGGTACACTAGTTGCCATTATAACGAAGCTAAGGCCGTTCAAAAACTATTTTAATGTTCAATCAATTTTTCAAGTAACTAATGAATTATATATGCTTTTTATCCTTAAAATCATATACAGTTGTAATAATTAATAATCAAAATAGGGTGATTAGGCCATACCACATACTACACACATACACACACATATATATATATATTATATATATATATATATATATATGTAATTAATGAGTTGAGTTGAGTTGAGTTTTTTCTTTCTTTTATGGAATTAATAATATAATTTTATCAGAAAAAGCGTAATGTAATTTTTTTGATACATTTGTGTTTTATTCCTATTGCTGCAGCGGTTCATGTCCTTGTTAATTGCACGCACATTCCCCAGATTAATTGAGATATGCGTTTAACGAGAGTTAAACGAGAGTATAACAAAACTGAGTGATGCTACTATAAAGTGTGGGATTGAGAATCTCAATTCTCGAGAGTTAAACGGGAGTATAACAAAACTGAGTGATGCTACTATAAAGTGTGGGATTGAGAATCTCAAGTCTCAATCTCCTCCTAAGACAACATTATACATACACATATAACAAGCTAGTGAAGTAAGGGGGGTGTGAAAAGTTGAACTTCTTCTTATAAGTGCTAATATACTAACTAAAACCCAAATTAAGGTCCAAGATCTGGGGTAAATCTAGAGGGACCAAAACTGTCGGGGTTGAGGGAGACAGCCAGACAGGCCAGCGTATCTCTTTATTTTTTAACTCTCTGTTAACATTACAACATCAACACAGAGACCAAAAAACTTGATTGGATTAGGTCCATTTCCACCTTTTGCCTATTTCATCATTTTTCTACTTCTTTACATTGAATGTGAGTCTCAATTAATTGCCCAAATTCATCTTTTAATTCTATCAAGTGGTTATGCTGACCAAAAAATTATTGGCGGTGGCCTGTTATCGTCACAATATTACAAACACAAATCCCAGCTCTAATTACTCTCGCAAGAAAATATCATTATATATATATATATTGCATAAATTTGTCCCTTTCTGATAATGCCTACTCGGTGTGAAGCAGTGTATATCAATCAGTTTCCAATTAAGTACAATATACTCGATAAGCATAACAAAAACAATGAAGGTGTCTGGTGGCATCTACCTATTTTTATACTGTTGGTAGTTATAATCAAGTGCGATATTTATTCTACACTAGGAATAAGGAAATAGGTGGGTGGGTGGGTGATTAGTTTGCTATCCTCCTTTTATGAACACTAGATGTGAGTGATTTCATCAATTTTGGGTGATTAGTTTGCTAGGAGAACCAAAATTCCCTAGAGTATGGAAGATTCTGTGAATGCTGTGTGCAGGTGGAGTTGGGAGGAGAACAAGAAGTTTGAGGTGGCCCTGGCGTTGGTGGATGAGAACGATCCGGACCGATGGGAGGTGGTGGCGGCCAGGGTTGGAGGGCACAAGAGTGCAGAGGATGTCCACAAACACTATAAGATTCTGTTGCAGGGTTTGCACTTCATTGAATCCTGTCATTTGGATCACAAACTGCTCCAACATCTTATTTCTGCTCCTTTCACTCAATCTGTTGGGCTGCAACAACGCACCATGTTAAAAGACCTCTTGCTGCTGCATATTTATAATCCAAAAATCTATTACTTACTAGGAAATCATGCCACTGAATGCTCCACAGTGCATCTTTTCCATACTTTCTTGCTGAGCCTCATCAATTTGGTTTCCTGTTTCCTCAGGTAGTTATTGAGATCAATTTGTATCCCCTATATATCTGAGGATAGTGCAACGATTAGCGTGTCAGAAGCTCAGATTAAGTCATAGATTTTCCAGTATGACCGTCAATTTGTAGTTCAATGGGAATTAGATTTTCTTTTTCATTTTTTTTTTTGGTGTAAATCGCTTTTACTTTTGTTTTTTATAAAATGAAAAATACCTGTATATGACCATGAAGAAGAAGCGGACTGGGGACAGCAAGGTGTTTGCTGGGGGTGTAGTAGTGGAGGAGATACCTTAGGTTTTTGAAGGTCTAACCACTTGTATGTTGCCTTGATCCATACTGCTTTAGGGGGACGACTAAAGTAAAACACACTTGTCCACTAGTTATAGTCTTATCCTCAACTTCAAGTTATCCTAAATCCTTTATGGTTTTTGAGTCGCACTTATTTGCTCAAACTCAAAAATCTTGGCATTCTTATTGGGATGTTAAAGGATTCTCTGATTTATTGAAAAGGTCTATCCTTTGCCATGCAAAGGTCCAAGATGAAATATTTGTGGAGAGTTGGAACTTTTCATTCGTCAATAAGATCAGAGTATAAGATGCTATGGCTGAGTAATTGTTTTGGCGTGGGTTAGCTAGGAGTACCTCCGTTAATGAGATTTCCATGTTTATTTGAACTGAACAATGCTGTATCTTCTACCATGGATCCTGCAGCTATCAAATCCTTCTTGGTTATGTTCATGAATATACCTTGAAGCTCTGTTTCTTTGTTCCCCCGAGTCTTTCCCTTCAACATAAACAGCATGTTCTGCTGCTTTCAGCTTTGAATATCTTCTCTTTGCCTGCTAGACATCAATACATTACATATTCAACAGCTTTTGCCAGAACTAGATGATGACATTTCTGTCTCTTATGTACAGTTTTCGACTTCAGGAGTTGTGTACTAGGTGGTGTTCAACACTTGAATACAAACATAAAAAGATAAAAAGAAAACATCCTGTTCTTGAGAAGTAGCAACACCCATTTTAATTTTTGACTTTTACAATATCTTGTTGATTCTTTACTGATTATTTTGTAGATGCTACTCTGAGAACAATGATGAAAATGGTTATGGAAACAGAGTCTTAACGTCCCCAGTAATGAAGAAGGAAACTTAGCAATGTTGCCAGCAGTTATATGGAAAGCTGCTGCCTGAATAAGAGTCGGCTATTGAAGACGGCTTTTATCTCTTCCTTGCAAAGGCTCACCACATGGTGGCCCCAGGTGCTAAGCAAACTGGTTGATTCAAACAGTTGGGGTCGACATCTATCCCAGCTGTTTTTAATGGCTTAGGATTACGAATTACACATAATTGTCAAAAGTTCAAAAGGTTTTAGTTCTAATTACGCCAACCTTCACAGCCTTAGCATCTGATGTCGTAGTTTATGGTTGAAGGGAAATTTCTTGACAGAAAATGTTCTTATTCATTATTGAAGAATGCAACATAATCTTGCATTTGCTTGGAGGAGGGCAAGGGGAAAAGATTAAGATGGGCACTTAAGACAATGATGCCCTTACGGCTTGCTTTCTGTTAAAAGAATTTAAACAATAATTACGCCTTCAGCTCATCTTCTCTTGTTCTGCTTGTTGAACAACTTGAACAATTATTGTGGTGTATTTCAGCTAAAGCGAGAATGACATCGAAGTCACTTAAGAGTCCATTCAGTCACTTCGTCTTTATTGCTAACAAAAATTTCAGTTCCCACGTCAAGAGAGGTCCAGATTCTTCTCGCGGGCGTGCTACCTGGATCCTGAAATTGGAACAACTTGTAGAAGTAATGCTTTTTCCTCATTAAAGAAGTTCCGGAAAGATTGCACGTTTTGCTGCATACCTGATAGAAGTAAAGTCTACTGGAAAGAGCACCAACATTGAGCTCCCAGGTCCTCCCATTTCCAATCCAACCAGCTCCCTGCTTCGCTGGGTAGCCATACTCTGCCCAGATTGGATGAGGTAGCAACTGCAACAACTCCTGTTTCTGTGGATTACTGCACGGATCACAAATGCTGTATGGTTTCTCCAAGTGCTTGGCATTACCGGGAGCACAATAATAGTGATAAGCTCCATAAGGGAAGTTAGCGGTGTCGTTCCTGAGTATCTTGGTGTTGTTGGGAGATAATGCTTCTAGGGCCGCACCAAGCACGCATGTCTGGGTTAATAATCATTTCACTGTACCTGGTTACATCGGTGGGCACATCTCCATCGCATGGGGCACCATTGTTTTTCCAGCAGCTCCTAATGTCAATCAAGTAGAACTGGCTCCTAGGCCCTCCCCTTGTTTGATATCCAAACTCATTCTTACCTTTAAAATGGGAGACTCTGGAAGCTGCAACAGAACTATGTTTGTTACACAATAATGACACCGCTTTGCACTTAGGTAGACAAGATTGAATGTTCATAAAGCGGGTAGTAACTTATTAGCAGGCGAGTTTGATAATTGCTGGTGTATTTCCAAAAGGGAACTTTTGGCATAACCCCAGATGAAGCTACTGCTATAATTTTAGAAAGAAAGTTTGCACTTACAGTTTTAAGCATTCCCCCAGTGTCATAGCCCCAGAATATCCCTTGGCTGCATCTGCTCTTAGATAAAACATAAGCCATGGATAGTTTTTGGAGGTCCTTAGAACTTTTTATGAACGCCCAACTCCCAATCCCAACTTTTTTCTCCCAAACCATCTCAAAATAAGAAATCCCACCGCCGGCATTTGGATTCAACTCATAGGTACCATTAAAGCCTCCTCTCATGGTTCCATTCCCGTATAAAGATGTGGGCTGATGGTACAGAATCGGCTGATTCATACATCCATTTCCAAAGCATGGAACTTTTACCTTGTTGAAAGGACGCGACTTTTTCCCATTCTTCGGACAAAGACCAGTCTTGGAGTCGTAGTTGCCATTTTTCAACATCACCATCCAGAATTGCCATGGTTGTGGGGTGTCTGAAACTTCACACGGTGAGCCCAGATAGTGCTCCCTCTCCACGGCGTACAGGTCTGGATTGTGTAAAGCCTTTGGACACAACCCGGGAATGGCTGCCCAACCAAGTTTGTTGTCAGCCTCTTTCAGTTTGTGGATCAGAGAATTATCTGCAAATCAACATCATGTACAAATAAAATCTGTTGAGGAAAATGAAGAAAAAAAGGTTACTGTTCATTCCCTATTACATAATTACAAAAACCTCTCTATAAATATAAACCTCTAGTTAAATTTATCACATTCATCAAATTTTCCGGCCGTTAGGTTTTGGAAGGAAAACAATGATTTCAGCAAAAACTTTTACTGACCTAACTGCCCTTTATTTAAAATTTAGAAAGAGGTTTATATAATAATTAGATATATAAGTGGAGCAAAATGTAATAAATACATTCCAGAAATATAGCCGCGGGATGGAAAAAAATTTAGCTATTTAATATTAAAAAATTAACCATTGATGGTCCTTTTTTTATTGTCCCTAGATTAAAATCATCTTGCATTTGTCAAAAAAAAAAAAGAAAATAACTTACTCAAGTGCTTCTTCTAGTACTGTAGAATTGAAATAAAAAAATATATACATTTGTCAAAAAATAACTAGATTGAATATTATATAGACAACTAATTAAAAAATGCCCATCTATTTTCGTTTTCTTTTCATCTCGTTTTTCTTTTCTATTCACTTTATTTCAAGAGCTTTCCCCTTTCGGCAAGAAATGGGAAGGAAAACCTGATGGGGCGGACAATAAAGAGAAGCAACGGAAAAAGGGGCCGGGGGGGGGGGGGGGGGGGTTGGGGGACAATGTGAAAATGATGTTAGACAGTAGAGGGGAGAGAGGATGGGGAGGTAGGGAAGAGGAGGGATGGACAACGTAAAAAGGAAGAGGGAAGAAGGAGACAACAGCAACGGACTGAGGAAAACGGAACGAGATGGGAGGTAAAGAGAGGAGGGAATTGAAATTAAATGATTTTTACCGTATTTTCATAAATGACTAAATAAATGGGAGGCAATTGATAAGACATACATTAAATCATAATCTAGTCAGACCAACAAATGATTTTTACCGTATCAGTCCAGCTGATAACGACCTGAATTGTTAAATATCTCATATCTTCACTATATTCCAGATAGCTAATCTGTCACCGTTGATTTTCCTAAGGTTACAATAAAAAACAAGAAAAATGAAGCAGATGAATTTAACCATATTATTCGTTCCACCTTCACCTTATTTCACAATTACAATGTGTCTTCTTCCTAGAATAAGCTATAATATACAATTCCAAGCAAGAGGCCCATGAACCTATTGCATCTCAAATTCACACTTTGCAGAGTTTCTATACGCTCCACAAACGCCTAAAGTGCAGAAGCTTTGTAAAGGTCAATATCAACCCCTATCACCTAAAGATACTGTATTGATGGTTTCCTGTACAGTCGAACCTTCTCTTGTATCCCTATTGTCCTACATGAATAAACAGAGTGAAACTAGGCAGCCAAAGGATTCAAATGCTATAAATGATTCTCCAAGAGATCAGGAAGTGTGATCTTCCCAGAGTTATTGCGGTCAAGTTTGTTGAACTGATCGCATATCTGCAGGATATCTTTTTCCCTAATCTTCCCCATCTCTTTGAGCTTGTAGATGATATATTCTGATTTACTGCATCAGTAGAGATGCAATGGTTAGTTTGCAAGGGGGTAATATGAGTGCAATGGTGAAAGATAAGCGAGATGATTAACACACATTGGATTGCGCAGAAAATATGTGAAATACAAAGCATAACATAGCTTCTGGAATATCACCACACAATTTGAAAAGATAATACAAAATTCAAACGTGGTGGTTTGAGAAGGCAAATGTCATAAGCAATCAAATAAATGTTCCATCATCATTAATGCAATTATTTCTTATCTCCCAAGCACTAAAAACAAAGATCCCATGAAATCTCTCGTGTTAAAAGGAGCTGCACATTACCAACCATGACCATTACAAATGGATTGTTTTTCCCTTTAAAATAGGCATGAAGTTTCTTGATCCACAGGTCCCACATTATGTGCAATGATACCATTATTCACTATAAACAATGGTATGTAGAAAGAAAAATAAATATAAAAGACTGAAGATGCAACGTTGTATTAAGCACTTATTACTGATTGTACATTTTGGTGCTACAAAAATAAATCCTTGATAGATTCTAAAACAATAAATTCATACACCAAGAATCTAAAGATTAATCAGATATCAACCTCCTTTAAAATACACAGATCAATTCGCATCCAAAAATTGTTGATGAGTGATTGGAACAAAATATTGTTATCTAAAATCCAAAAAACAGTGAAACTGAATGTTTGTGGTTAATTATAGAATGGAAAAGCAGCAGGAAACTTTAATTTTTTCTACTATGCATAATCACTCAAAGTTGATGGTGCCTAGAGTCTTCATTCAATTTTTTATCAACCTGATACTACATTTTTTTTCTTCCCTCAGCACAAAATTTAACATTCCACATTAGCTATCCAATAAATGGGAAGCAAAGTGAAGAACCAAAATAACTATTTCCCCTTAAAATAAATGCAGATCTACCTTCTCATATTTGTCAACATTAATTAGAGGTACATTTGAAATGAAAAATTTAGCATTAAATTTTGGAGTGAAAAAATTTAATATCAATAACTTGAGTTTTTTTTGCATTGTACATCTTTGAATACATAACAAAGAGAGAGAGTAGGGAAAAAGTATGGGTGGACAAGGGTTTGTAGCGCTAAAATTTCAATAGTAGTAATTAGGATATTTTGAACTGTAAATAGTAAAAATTATGAGTTTCTTGGATTGTACATCTTTGAAGACAAAACACAACAAAGAGAGTAGCGAGAGGGTGGGGTGGCTTGGGCTTTGTCGTGGAAAAAATTTAATAGCAATAATTAGGATTTTCTGTATTTTATAACATGAAAAACACAATACATAAGAGAATAATGAGAGGGCGGGGGTGGTATGGAGTTTGTAGTGTAGAAATTTCATATGAATAACTTGTGTTTTTTGCAATGTACATCTTTGAATACATAACAAAAAAGAGAGTAGCGAAAAGGTAGGGGCAGTCAGGGGTTTATAGCGCAAAAATTTTAATAGTGGTAATTAGGATTTTTTAGATTGTAAACCTCACAATATAGAATACAAGATAGATAGTAGCAAGGGGGTAGGTGTGGCCTAGGGTTTGTAGAATGAAAATTATATTAGCAACAACTAGGATTTTTTTATATTATTTATGTTAAAATAAAGAACTCAAGAAAGAGAGTAGTGAGAGGGAAGGGGTGGCCAAGGGTTTGTCGTGCGAAAAATTCCATCGCAAAACTTAGAGTGTTTTGGATTGTACATGTTGGAATACAGAACACAACAAAGAGAGTAGCGAAAGGGTGGGATGGCTTGGGGTTTCTCTTGCAACAAATTTAAAAGCAATAATTAGAGTTTTCTATATTTTATAACATGGAAAACACAATACATAAGAGAATAATGAGAGGTTGGAGGTGGAATGGAGTTTGTAGTGCAGAAATTTAATATCAATGACTTGAGTTTTTTGCTTTGTACATCTTTCAATACATAACAAGAGAGAGAGTGTAGAGAAAAGGTAGGGGTGGTGTAGGGTTTGTACTGCAAAAATTTTGGATTGTATATTGAAATATAGAATACAAGACAGAGAGTAGCAAGGGGGTAGGGGTGGCCTAGGGTTTATAGCATGAAAATTTTAATAACAATAACTAATGTTTTTTATATTATGCATCTTAAAATACCGAACTCAAAAGAGAGAGTAGTGAGAGGATAGAGGTGGCGAAGGGTTTGCTGCGCAAAAAATTCAATAGTTTGTAGTGCGAAAACTTTAATAGTTATAATTAGGGTTTTCTGTATTTTATAACATGGAAAACGCAATACATAAGAGAATAATGAGAGGGTGGGGCTGGTATGGAGTTTGTAGTGCGAAAATTTAATATCAATAAGTTGAGTTTTTTGCATTGTACATCTTTGAATACATAATAAAAGAGAGAAAGTAGCAAAAAGGTGCTGGTGGTCAAAGGTTTGTAGCGGAAAAAATTCAATAGCAGTAATTAGGATTTTTTAAATTGTACATCTCGAAATATAGAATATAAGATAGAAAGTAACAAGGGGTAGGGGTGGCCTACGGTTTGTAGTATGAAAATTTTAATAGCAATAACTAGGGTTTTTGGTATTATGCATCTTAAAATACAGAACTCAAGAGAGAGAGTAGCGAGAGGATAAGGTTGGCCAAGGGTTTGCTGTGCAAAAACTTCAAATGCAAAAATTAAGGATTTTTGTATTATACATCTTTGAATATAAAACACAACAAAGAGAGTAGCGAGAGGATGGGGTGGCTTGGACTTTGTTGTGGAAAAAATTTAATAGCAATAATTAGGGTTTTCTGTATTTTATAATATGGAAAACACAATACATAAGAGAATAATGAGAGGGTGGGGGTGGTATGTAGTTTGTAGTGTGGAAATTTAATATGAATAACTTGAGTTTTTTGCATTGTACATCTTTGAATACATAACAAAGAGAGAGAGTAGTGAAAAGGTATGGCCGGACAAGGGCTTGTAGTGTAAAAATTTCAATAGTAGTAATTAGGATTTTTTTTATTGTAAATCTCGAAATATAGAATACAAGATAGAGAGTAGCAAGGGGGTAGGTGTGGCCTAGGGTTTGTAGAATGAAAATTTTAATAACAATAACTAGAATTTTTTGTATTATGCATCCTAAAATACAAAACTCAAGGGAAAGAGTAGCGAGGGGATAGGGTTGTCCAACGGTTTGCTGTGCAAAAATTTAAATACAAAAATTATGAGTTTTTTGGATTGTACATCTTTCAATACAAAACATAACAAAGAGAGTAGGGAGAGGGTGGGGTGGCTTGGGGTTTGTCGTGGAAAAAATTTAATAGCAATAATTAGGGTTTTCTATATTTTATAACATGAAAAACACAATACATAAGAGAAAAATATGAGCGTGGGGGTGTTACGGAGTTCTTAGTGTGAAAATTTAATATCAATAACTTGAGTTTTTTGCATTGTACATCTTTGAATACAAAACAAAAGAGGGAATATAGCGAAAAGGTAGGGGTGGTCAAGGGTTTATATCGCAAAAATTTCAATAGCAGTAATTAGGATTTGTTGGATTATACATCTCAAAATATAGAATAGAAGATATAGAGTAACAAGGGGAAAGGGTGGCCTAGGGTTTGTAGTTTGAAAATTTTAATAGCAATAACTACGATTTTTTGTATTATACATCTTAAAATAGCAAACTCAAGAAAAAGAATAGCGAGAGGATAAGGGTGGCCAAGGATTTGTAATACAAAAATTCAATTGCAAAACTTAGGGTTTTTTGGATTGTAGATCTTGGAATACAGAACATAACAAAGAGAGTAGCGAGAGGGTGGGATGGCTTGGGTTTTTCGGGCAAAAAAATTAATAGTTATAATTAGAGTTTTCTGTATTTTATAACCTGGAAAACACATTAGATAACATAATAATGTGAGGGTGGGGGTGGAATGGAGTTTGTAGTGCAAAACTTATCAACAAACACTTGATAATCACAAACTTCCATATTTTGAAGTTTGAACACAGTACTAAGCTTGTGCAACCATGCTTGGCTCCACAAAGTCAATGCAAGATTAGCAATATTTGCCAGGTGATGGTAAGAGTATTGTTAGCTGCCGAAGATTTATGGGAAGGTGAAAAATGATATTTTGGGAATTGATTCACTTTCCGAAGTGAAATTAATATAGAACAGTTGATTTCCAGTGTTAAGTTACTAGTAGCGCTCCACTATTCACTATCTTTCTCAAGTCTAATTAATATTGAATATTTGAGCACCTATATTGTATTTTGAGCGTCAATATCAATTCCCATGATTTTTGTGTCCACCATATTGACCATCAACCTCTAATCAACACAAATAAGACTCTGGGATCAATGCCACAAGTGTATGGAGCAGAAAGTTTCTGTAAATCCAAAGGAAGGAGACAGTCTTATATCAAAATCAATCAGAAATTTAACGCAAAACAGCTCCAGAAAACAGAGAAGCAAAACCAGCCACATTCTAAAACTTTAGAGTTGCTAATTGAGAAATGTGATTATAAAATACAAGTATAGAGTTAACAAGTTAAAAGGTGAGAATAGAGATGAGCTTGCATGTGGAACCTTACCTAATAAAACCATTGTTGTTTATGTCAGCAGCAAGCAAGTCCTCCACAGTAATATCCCGATGCAACACCCAATTAGTAATCTTGCGGTGCCTCTTGTCAATCCTCGCTTCCGCCAGATATAGAAAAGCCCTCGCCACCGCAAGTGTGGAAAACAATAGCCATATGGACGCAAATAATCTCCCTGGAAGAGTCTTAAAAGCCCTGTCCCCATATCCCACCGTCGTGACAGACATCACCGATAAATACACGGAATCTACCAAATCTAGATGCTCCACAAAGTACAAAACCAGAGTCCCCATCCCAATACACAGCAAAACCACCCCCAGAGCCAAACTTACCTTAAGTCTAATCCTCATCCTGCCCTTGGCCACGTCCACTATATAATTCCTGGCAGAAAAACCGGCGTTGTGCTCCTGGTGTTGAGTGTGTTGTGGCGCCGCCTTAATGCCGGCAAGGATCATGTTTTCCTGCAAGTCAAGCACGTAATTGACAACCCCACTAAGCAGAATGTCGATGAAACCAAAGCCCACCAGCACAAAAACACAAGCAAAGACTTTAGTGAGCGGCGTCAAGGGGCGATGTCTCCATAGCCTATGGTGCACATGGTGACGATACAGAAGTAAAGGGCGTCGACGACAGGATGAGTCTCAACGCCGGAGAAATGGTCGCGGTTGAAAGAATATATAACAACGCCGAGAGAGAGGTAGATGAGGAGTAAAACAGCTGCTTGTCGGACAAGAGAAGAAGAATCGGATTGGAGATTGGGGTCAGTAGTGTGATGAGAGCGGAAATCTTTCATCGCAGCCATGGCAGGGGCGGTTTTGCAGCGCTGGATTTTCTTGCGGGCCCAGGAAGAGGACGGCAGCGGAGGTGGAGAAGGAGAATTGGGGATGGAGGGTTGGTGGTCGTCGTCGTCGTCATCATCTCCGTGTTGATGTTGTTGGTAAATGAGAGGGGGAGGAATAGGATGGGGGAAGATGGTGTTAGTGTTGAAGGATTGAGGAGGGGAAGAAGGAAGATTGATAGTGAAATCATGGAGTTGTGGAGGAGGAGGAGGAGTAGGTACCAGTAACGGCTCTGCCGCTGCCATTCATCAATCGGTAATCGATCTCCTTTTTCACTGTATTTCCAGCTAAAGTGGAAAGGAAGTGAAAAGGGATTAGATGATTACAGATTAGAACGCCAATAAAATCTTCTGCTGCATACAGAGAGAGAGAGAGGGATGGGATTATAATTTTGATTATAAGTGGTGGATGGGCGGATGATGGAGAAAGAGAAATCCAATTCAAATTAATCAATCAAACACCATTGATTAATTCCAATTGGACCATAGACAAACACAACAGGGACCCCACCTCCTTTATTTATTACCAGCGATGGACCAATAGGAATTTGTCACTCTCCAAGAAACAGACACTTACCATTTATTAATTTGTAGACTTACTGCTAAACTTCATTTTATTATACCCTCTCTCATCTTCCTCCACTCACTCAACTGTCAAGCCCAGGTTCGATTTAAAAAAAATTATTGGATACATACAATTTGCCTCTCTAAATTATACTTTATGTACCAAAAAATAGCCCCTGAACTTATCCCATGTAAATTTACTTTAATACCTTTGATTATTAATTTTTATTTTATTTCTTTTTCTTTTTCTTTTTCTTTTCTCACGCTATTTTTCCTTTATATAATATATTTCCTTTTTCTCTAACTATTTCCACTTAACTTGCCACCACTCCCAACCAGTCCAACCCTCCTTCAAAACCATCCGACAAACCTTGCCACCTAACTCCAACTACCACCCCCACCACCTACGCATAATCCCCCCCACTTTTATCCTCCCTTCTCCTTCACCCTCTCTCCACCACCTCCCCCAACCCGTCAATCCCCCGCCTACCCAACCCAACCCAAACCTTACCCCAGCCCATACCCGCATTTCCATGCCTATTTCCCACCCCCCAATCCTATGCATTGTTGTAGGAAAAAGAAAACGGTGAGGAAATGAGGGGGGAAAATGTGAAAAAGAATAAAGAAAAGAAAACGCAAAAATAAAATGAAAATTAATGGTTAGGGTTAGTATTGTAGGGAAGGTAAGTATTTATATCTAAATTGTTGAGAAGGGTAAGTGTTATTGAGATTGTTCACGTGGTATTTGGTAAATGGATTATATAGTTCAAGTTTACTTAAACCTTTTTTTAATTGACAAATACACACATTTTTAATTGACAAATGCATTCAACATGTTTGATATCTGCTTGAGATTAGAGTCAATGGATGACGAAGACAAGGATCCAACATGGTTAATTTAAATCTTAATTGAGTCGGGCAACTTTGAAGGTTAATTAAAATCGATTGGAGTTTAAGTCATTCAATTTGATCATGGTTGAATTTGAGCCTAATAAAGGCAATACAATGAATTTAAGAAAATACACACACACACACACACACATATATATATATATATATATTTGTTTCTTGCTAATTAATATTTGAAAAATTCCAGTATACAAGTGTTTTTTTGTTGTTCATAAAATTTGTTTTATGGGGTTTGTTTGACTCATGCTTATTTCATCATTTATTTTGTCTTCTTAACCAAAGAAAATTTAATCACATGAGCATGTTCAATATAAGCATGAAGTGGGAGATAAGATGTGTGGAATTTGAGCTAAGATAAAAATAATAAATGAAATTCGTATGAACTAAATTTGAGTATAGGATATTATTAAGGCTAAGACACTCTGGCATTGAGCCCAATTGACAGCCCTAATCAAGGTTCAAGCTAGTATGAGATTTTCTCTCAGTTTTTCAAGGAAAAAGATTGAGAAAGCATTGCCAAATGAAACATAGTAACTACCATTATAGCAAAATATGAAAAATGTAAACATGTGTTTATTTTTCTTTTTTTAGAGTTTTTTCATAACTTTTTTGGTACTAAAAGCCCAACTTTTGGAGTGCAGCATTGTGATGAAAAGTAGCGGGTGGGTAATCCTAATTCCAAACTTGGATGTGCCACAGAATGAGACAATTGTTGGGGAAGTGAGTGAGGCCCAGTCCATAATCATGTAATAGAGCCAGCTGATTCATGTGTGCTTCTCTATTTGGTCTTAATGACACTCGAACTAGGCTATGTCATTCTTGACATTAAGTTTTTTTCTTTTCAATACAATTATATAAAAATAAACTTTATTTCTCAAAAACATTTAAATTAGGAATAAGATTTTGTCCTTTATATGATTATTAAATTTTAGATTGTAAATTGTTTTTGAAGGATAATATATTGTTTTTTTCCATTTTGCCCTTGAACTCAAGAAAACCAATAGAAATATTTGGGTTTTGTTCGGTTTCATTTTTAGGATTGCATTTTTATTCTTCGAAAACAAAAACTTATTTGTCACGTGTATTTTTTGGAACTAGAACTTGTGTTTTTCAAAAATATCAATCATTTATTAAAATATTCATATATACCATAATGTATTTTAACTAATTACAACAAAACAACATTAACAATATATCACACTTAAAAATATTTTTCCTTAACTACAACAAACAACAATTGATAAGATATTTGCCAAATAAAAATATTTTTTAAAACTACATCACATTTTTTCAGATTCCCACATAGGCAACAACTCAACCCAATTGGAAACGAGCCCCAATTCCAGACCCATCTATTTTATCCTATAGTAAAATTTGCCTAAAAATCAGCTACTAAAAAAGTTGAAAACAGTTTTGACGGAGATGGGAAAATCAGCCAAGTGTCTTGCTGAGGTACGAAGATACATACATACAAGGGTGTCCTGGGAAAGAGACGTCATTTTGCTTCATAAAGCAAGGGGTAATAGTGACTTTTTAAAGGTCAGCCAATTTGTTGAGGACAGCTTCGATTGCTCAGTCAACAGCCCGAGGCCTGATTAAATCATTTTCAATTTATAATTTTATTTTGATGTAATTTTTATATTAAAATAATATAATTTTTATACCAAATTTAAAATTTATCCTCAATCCATCTATTTTAAATTTTATTCTAAAATAAATATTTATTAAATATTTCTTATTATTTCATCAAATTTCTATTTATAATCTTGTTAATATATATTAATACAATTACATATTCAATTTGTATTTCACATTTAATTAATAAATATATTTAACTAATACAATATAAATAAATATGATAGTAAATTAAATAATAAACATAAACAAATTAAATAATTAATAATAAAATTTAAACAGAAAAGTAAAACCATGACACTAAATTAGATAAAATACAAAAATAAATATTACATTAATAATACAACTTAATTAGAAAAGTAAATAAAATAATTAAATTTTACTAAAAATATTTATATATATATATATAAAATATATAAAAAAAAAGTAATTTTGTGGAAAAACCTACAATTAAAGTAAAATATGAATTTTTAAAATATTTTTAAGCATAATGAATAATTCTAAAATTTACTAAATGAAAAAAAATAGACCAATAGTGCAGCTACACGACGCCATACTGCAGCAACTCCAAAATAATGCAGGGGATTGAGCAGTGGTCGGGATGACTTATTTTGACCAAATTGACGCCCAGCCCTATGCAGGGTTGGGTTTGGTCTTACAATCAGGTCTCACCCAAACGAGTCCTTAATGTTTTAGATTGCTATGTTCTTATGTTTTGGATACGGTATATTGAGATTGATTAATATTTGATTCATTATCAATCAATCACTATATCTATATCAGTCTACAAATTAATACGAAAACGAATGATATTAAATCTCATAGATGTAAATTAATTTGTCAACTCACCCACCCATTTGTTACTGATTATACACAAACCAAATATTAGAAAAAAAGTTTGTTAGTGTTTCCTTGTCCAATTTAAAATACTGAATATTTTTAAACTTAAATTTAGAATCATATATATTGGGAGTAATAAAATTTAATTCTAACAATCAGATTTTTCTAATATTAATGCTTGAAACAATGAAAGAAAGAAAGAAAGAAAGAAAATGGGTGTAGAAGCGTTGATGATAAAATAAAAATAAATAATAATAATAATACGGAGTATTTCATCAGTGTTGGTATAGTTTTTTCTAATTAATGAGAGGGAGAGGGAGAGGGAGAGAGGGAGAGGGAGAGGGAGAGGAGAGGGAGAGGAAAATGTGAAATGAAAATTTGTGATATGTTGAAGTCAAAGATGTACGATTCTGACGGAGGAGTTTAGAGTTTACCAATTCCAATTGAAATTTGCAAGTGGAGGAGCCACTACTCTCTACTTAGTCCAACCCTCCATCGCAATTTCAAGGAGTTGAAAAAGCCCTTGTTTTTTCTTATGGGTACAAAAATCAAGGAAAAAGTCTCCAATTTCAATGAGTAGGAAAAAAAAAAAAAACTCAAAAGTTTCCATATGAACAACCATTAACGCTTTCCTTGACTCTCTGTGTGTGTGTATTTTTAACAAGTACAGCTCCACTATTTATTACTCAATTCAAAATATTGAATATATAATTATATAGTTATTTAAGAATTTATGCAGCACTTGGTTTGCACTTTGCTAAATCTATACATACAATTTCTTCTCATCATTTCCTTAAATTAGCACAACTAATGTACACATTTATAAAGGGGTAAATAAATCCTTAGCAGCTTATGGAAAAAGTTAAAAAAATAAAAAAAATAAAAAATTATGTATGCATATAAACAGCAGGCTCCTCACTCTCTACGAATAATTAATAATAATTATATGATGAGACCGACGGGGTCTAAAGTTGAGTTTGGGTTTCTTGAGTAAAATGTCAATTGCTACGACACAACAAATTTCCAGTTAATCATAAAAGACGGGGCTTTTTAGAATGAATCAATCTCTAAATTAAAATATTTGAGCAACCCCAACTCCTTCAATTAGTTGGGGGGGGGTTGACTCCTTCAATAAAATCTGCTACGTGGAGTGTAAGCCCACCCTCTTATCATAAAAATCAATCTTTTTTCTGTCGATTTTATTCTCATTTATTTTATTTTATTTCATTTCAATTTAAAAATATAAATATATATGTATATATGTTAGTTGTTGTTTAGTTTTGTTGCAGCGGGGAAGGGCACTCATTCTTCCCCTCAATCTTTGCACGTTACCAGGTCTCTCTAATCAGTTATGCCAATTAATTCCCTCAATTATTTATGCAGGCCATCCACTTTGACTAAAATCATTCTGCTTCACCCTTGCCACTCACACACTTAACATCACATTTTCTTTTTCTTTTTCTTTTTTTTTTTTTTTTTTTTTCATTAACACAACATAACTATTAACTTCAATTACTAATAATAATAACCTTGGTAATAAATACTATATATATATATATATATGAACTGCGTCTGGTTAGAATTAATTGAGAAAATATATATATAACTCCATTACACTGCCAATATTGATATATACTGTGGGACATGTCCAAATATATATATATATGTTTGAATAATCAATCGCCACACACATATGCTTGTTCTTTACCTACAGTTTTAAATGTTTCTGTCAAAATCAGCATAGCTTTACCAAAAATGAATGGATAAGATACAAATTCAGAGAATTTGTAGAAAGAAGAAATAACATGCTAGTTAATATTTTGGTTTTTTCCACAGATACCTACCTAATAATACATGTTTGAATGAATTACGGAGACCAAGATAAAGATGAATGATCCAATTAAGTGTGGAACGCGCAGTTTTGGTCCAATACGAATTAGCACCTAAATAAGTGCTTTTTTATCCACCCACCCACCCACCCACCCACCAATGGTCTGAAAGGAATATTGGTTTATTTAATCACCCACGTGAAGTTTTTGATTGGACTACTTGCAAATACATTGGTTCATCCATCATCATTTCATATTAAAGGGCAAGAGAAAGCAGTGAAAAACATATATATATATATATATATATGATGGTAAAAATTAAATAATAATAGAGGGTGGGTTTTCTACATAATATTTTTTATGAGCATTAATTTAGAGGTGTCAATAATAAATTAAAAAATATATATGAGGAAAGAATCACAGGCCAATTACCTTGTAATGTGATAGTTTAACAATAACTAATTAGAAGGAGCTGTGCTTGCATAAATGAATATGTGGGTTGGTCAAAACAAGGAGAATCTGTTAGGCGGTGGGAACAACTCAGGACAAGTTTGACTTGGTGAAAAAGAAGATGGGTAAAAACGCAGTATTGTTGATTTTTTCACATTGTTTACACATTTATATATGTATATAACTATATATATTAATGCTGTACTGGTATCTAAGAACAAGTTCCCAATTCATTGATAATATATATATATATATATATATGGACCAATAGAGAGAGAGTGGTTGAAGGAAGTAGTCGTCCTCTTCTACGGCAAAGTAATTGCGATACACTGTTTAATTTCCCTTTGACCTACAGATAAAGACTTCTCACTAATGATTGTTTCTCCCTTCCTTTCATTTTCTTTAATCAACTTTATTATTCTTTCAAACTTGTACACTATATGACAATTTTTCAATTATTGAGTGGCTAAAATTGCCAGCGTTACTCTATAATTTTTTTAATTTCTTTTCCCTGAATATATATATATATATATGTGTGTGTGTGTGTGTGTGTTTTGGTATAGAGTTATTAGTTGCACTTATTTAATTTTTTTATACATTAATATAAGTTTTATATACCTAATTGATTTTGATAAATTGATGAATTGAAAGATGGTATGACTTTCTCTTGCAATAAATGAAAAATAAAAATAAAATTCCTGATTTTTTAGTTTCTCTGTCACTTTCATATCTTTATAATTTATTATTATAATTTGTCCAGTCGAGTAGGTGAGCGGAACAAAGTGGTGAGAGAGATATTTTCATTTTCTAATGGGACCTTGTTTTTCACAGGGCTTTGTATGTATATATATATATATGCTGGTTGTGCGACCAAACCTCATTTCCTTCTTTTTCTCTTTTTGCAGAGCGTTGACATTGAATTACTTAAAAAGAAAATATGAATTGACAGTCATATATAAATAAAACTCATCAATCCTAATTTTTCACTTCATTTTCATTCAAATGTTTTTAGTTCAGAGTTTATAAAATTAAAAAATGTTTTCTATATTTTTATACTATTTATATCCATATCTATTTAATCATATATTATATTTACTATATTGTTTTATTTATTTATGTTACATTTTATGTTATTCTTATTATTATTATTTTATTATTACTGTTGTTGTTGTTACTACTATTATAAAAATACGAATAACTCAAAGTATTTTTGGAGAGAGGGGTTATGATTTTACAAAATAATTTGTTATATATAAATATATTGAAAAGAGTGAGGGAGAGAAAAATAAGCAAATATAGGAATGGGTAAGGGATGGATAAGATTAAACTTTATATATTTTCTGAATTAAAAAGTAATAACTATAAATAATATCATATCATCTTGGTTATAATGATTTAATATGCTTTTACAAATTAAATTCAAATCACACCACATAAATTTTAGTTTCAAAATTATTGCTTTATTCCAAGTATATTTTAATTTCAATTTTTTTTTATTTCAGTGTAATCTTATTATATCTTACTTGCATGAGGTATATTGTTTTGAAAATTTAAAATCATGTTATCAATATGATAGAATTTAATTTAAAAAAATGGAATACAATAAAGAACTAAATTTGAAAGAAAATTAAAAGACTTCTTACAATAGGTATTAATTTAAATTTATAGGTAAGAACAGCCTCTTTTATGACGATTCTAAATTTTTTTAAGTTGAAATAATAATTTTTATTAAGCATAAAGTCTATCATATTTGCTTTTAAGGTGTGTATATGTATATTAAGAGAACTTGTACATTTGATTTTTACAGCAATTTGTTTCTCGGATATACATTTGCTCTATATATATAAGGATAAACAAAATCTATTGAATAAGTGACTTCCTTTATTGTTTTAATTTTTACCTTCATAAGGTTTTACTTGAAATATAATTGATGTTGATTTATATTATATTTATAAAGGTAACTTACACTTTAAACAATAGAAATTAAAAATTAAAAAAACATACTAATGATCTTTTTATTCGCGAATTAAATCTATTGTCAGTATTTTACTTGTTAAAGTGAAGAAGAAACATGACATCAACAATCACATGCATTTAGAGTGACAAGAAGAGATAAATGAAAATTAAAAAAGAAAAATACCAAAAATTCTATTAAACCAAACAAAAAAAGAGAACATCTTGAGGCATCAAGGTCAAACAAAACAAAAAAACTAATCAACTAGGAATTTTAAACTATAATTCATAAAATAAGAATTTATTTAGTTAAATTATTACCTAGGTTTTCATTATTCAATAATTTTGTTTTTATAATAATTTATCCAACCACTTGTGTTCATTGCATTTGAAAATTCTAAATATATATTGAATCAAATTTGCAATTTGTGCAATGGTTTTGAAGAGATTGTATATTTGATTAACTATATATTTTTGAAAATAATTTATAAGGGGTAAAATGATATTTTGTTTGGAATACGACCATACCTTTGTTTACAAAAAAAAAAACGGCTTGAATTAAAAAGAAAATGCAATAGTAAAAAATATTGTTTTAATTAAATTATTGAATATTTCTATTTCTAGACGACCATACCTTTATATATATATATATGTATTTTTATTAGTATCTTTAAAAATAGTAATTGAGATATAATGGTAACATACAATTACTTAAGGTAATAGTATAATATTAAGAAAAAACTTTTATTTAAAATAAATAAATAAAACGCGTGCACGTCCACGTTGTATGCACACAAGAAGAAAAGATGAATCACGTCATCAACCCCTCAGCAGAAATGTCGGACAAAGTTGGTGGATATGCTAATGCCGTGTTCTTATCTATATGTATACACATATGAAGATATGATGAAAAAAAAAAAAAAAAAAAATGAAATACCAGTAATAAAATTTAAAAGGCAGAAGTAAAAGTTTGGCGGAAAAGGTCTTTTCAGTTTTTCATTCGACGCGTTTTTGTGATAAAAGAAATTGCTGTGTGCGTGTGTGTGTGTGTGTGTTGATGCTGAAATGGTCTTCAACCAATTTAATAACGTTTGTCGACCTTGTATGTATGTAGGGTTATACAAGGAAGTTTGTTTTGTCCTAACCAAATTTATATATAAAAATCACATTAATTTTGTCCTCAAATATCAAAACCTGTGTTTTTGTTACGTATCTACTGCAATGTGCAATTTGAGTTGGCAAAGTCTATATGATTAATTAAATTATTATTAGTATGTTCAAAGCCCGTTGAAAATAAAGCAATCATCGTCACCTCCTTCGACCTACCCAACTAACTTATGCTGCTACTAGTAATATATATGTTTGTATTACTTCCTCCGAACCCTTGAATTGATCCTCTCTAACTCAAACTCTTGGCTTTATTCATCTCCCAAATTTAGTGTATTATTTTCATTCAGCAACTACAAATTGTTGTTGTTGTTGTTACAGGAAAAAGAAGCGAGAATTCACAAATTATTTCTAATAAAGTTTGTTCCCCGGCAACTCTAGCTCTTCTTCTATTCATCTCAATATTATTCAGTTGCAAGGACGTGGCTACTGGCTGGCTAGCTAGATTGTAACAAGTCCTCCGTGTTTTTCCGGGGAAAAAGTGAATTGTAGTCAGAAAAACATGCCTGTAGAAGAACAGGCTTTCGCTGCCAGAGGACAAAGCCTGGATACACAGAGCGACACTAGTTCGGGAGCCCATGGCACTGCCGAGGAAAAGGACACCCCAAATGCGGTTCCATTTTACAAGCTATTCGTCTTTTCTGATTGGTGGGACAAAATCTTGATGCTTGTTGGCACAATTGGTGCCATCGGCAATGGACTAAACCCGCCCCTTATGGCATTCCTCTTTGGCGAATTGGCCGATGCTTTTGGTAGAAACCAAAATGATGATGTACTTCCCGTTGTTTGCAAGGTAATTAGAAAATAATAATTGAGTTTCATTTCATGAGAAATGGTCGTCTAGTAGTATTCCTTTCACATTTAATCATTCTCTGCTCACCTAGTTAAGATTAATTCTTCGTGTCGCGCCATTCCAGGTATCACTAAAGCTTGTCTATGTGGCTTTGGGATGCGGTGCAGCAGCATTCCTTCGTAAGTACTTTCTGGTTTGATTGAAGAGTAATCAAGTGTTGAGGTTTATTCAGATTTCTAAAGTAATGTGCATGATTATCAACTTTGCAGAGGTGGCATGTTGGATGATCACTGGAGAGAGACAGGCTGCACGAATTAGGACTCTCTATCTTAAAACTATTTTGCAGCAAGATATTGCTTTCTTTGATAAGGAAGTACATACCGGGGAAGTGATTGGAAGAATGTCTGGTGACACTGTTCTTATTCAAGACGCCATGGGCGAGAAGGTAACACACACACACACACACACATATATATATATATATATACATATATATGTATATGCCATTCGCCATAGATATAGCTGCCAATTTCCTATATCCATCCAAACACCACGTAGCTAACCAATTTATACATTGGTCTGCTGCAGGTAGGGAAGTTTGTGCAGTTAATGGCCACATTTTTTGGAGGCTTTGTCATTGCCTTTACTAAAGGGTGGCTCCTCACACTCGTCATGCTGTCATCCATTCCTCCACTCATGATATCAGGCGGAATCATGTCCCATGTCGTATCCAGGATGGCTTCCCGCGGTCAAAATGCATATGCTAGCGCTGCAATTGTGGTTGAACAAACAATTGGCGCCATTAGAACGGTGAGTCCCTAATATAGGATCCAGTTGATATTCTTGATTTTATAAGGGTGGTTGGTTCTGGTATCATTTTCATGTTCAGCTGTACTTAAAACCTCCCGGTTTGTATTTATCCAGGTCGCCTCATTTACAGGAGAGAAGCAAGCTGTGTCTAACTATGCCAAGTCCCTTGAAATGGCTTACAAATCAGCCGTGCACGAAGGGCTGGCCACTGGACTAGGTCTCGGATCGGTTATGTTTATGATGTTCTGCAGTTATGCTTTGGCTGTTTGGTATGGCGCAAAGATGATCTTGGAAAAGGGTCATTCAGGGGGTGAAATATTTACAGTAATTGTTGCAGTTTTAACTGGTTCACTGTGAGTATCTTAAATCATTATTGATATATTTTCCAAATCAACATATCAGAGCTGATCATATTCAACATATGGCATCTTTAACATGATATGGCTGTATCAGGTCTCTAGGACAAGCATCACCTTGCATGACAGCATTTGCAGCAGGTCGAGCTGCAGCCTTCAAGATGTTTGAGACTATAAATAGGAAGCCAGAGATAGATCCATTTGATGCCAGGGGAAAGATATTGGGTGACATTAGTGGGGATATAGAACTGAGAAATGTTTATTTTAGCTATCCGGCCAGACCCACTGAGGAAATATTCGGCGGATTCTCTCTGTTTATCCCTCGTGGCACAACTGCGGCATTGGTTGGACAGAGTGGGAGTGGCAAGTCAACTGTGATTAGTTTGGTAGAGAGATTTTACGATCCACAGGGTGGTGAGGTTCTAATCGACGGAATCAATCTCAAAGAATTCCAACTCAAATGGATTAGGTCAAAAATTGGTCTGGTCAGCCAAGAACCTGTACTTTTTATGGGTAGCATCAAGGAAAACATTTCATACGGAAAGGATGGTGCAACTGATCAAGAGATTAGAACAGCAGCTGAGCTAGCGAATGCTGCTAAATTTATCGATAAACTGCCCCAGGTTCTTTTTTCGTTCCACTTAAATGATGTGTTCATCTAGCCTCGAGTAATAAGCATGATTCAACTGTCTCCATTTAGCTTCTTAGGATCCATTGTACTGTTAGTAACCATTGAATGTTAAAATTGTCATGCAGGGCTTAGATACTATGGTTGGTGAACATGGGACTCAGCTTTCTGGCGGACAGAAGCAAAGAATCGCCATAGCCAGAGCAATTCTAAAAGACCCAAGAATTTTACTTTTAGACGAGGCAACAAGTGCACTAGATGCAGAATCTGAGAGGATAGTCCAAGAGGCTCTCGACAGGATTATGATTAACAGAACAACTGTCATTGTTGCACATCGTTTGACCACAGTTAGAAATGCCAACATCATTGCAGTCATTCACAAAGGAAAGATGGTTGAAAAAGGTTCACTCCAAATACCTTCATGCTCTTTTATCTTTTGCTTATAGAAGAAACTAATAATGCAACACATTTCGGTACATTTTTGTTCAGTTAACAGAATATATTTACATAATTGCAAAAGACTTAAACCTTAAACTGTACTATGTGCCGTGTATTTATCTGTAGTTTGTTCTGGTGGCAAGTTGCTCAACTAACCATCTTTGTGATTAAATTTTGTAACATCTCGAAAGATAATAGTTAAAAGTTTGCAAAAGAGTGAGGCAGAGATTACAGTACTTAAAATAGTCTAGATGGCTCTCTTTTTTCCTCTTGCAGAGAAAAAGCAAAAGATAAATAACAAATGAATGATTAATCATCACATGAAAAACTTAACATTTGCAATATGTCTTATAATTTACAATCAGGTACGCATTCTGAACTGCTGGAGGATCCTGAAGGAGCATATTCTCAGCTTATACGCTTGCAAGAAGCACATAAAGATGAAGAGGAACCCGTTGATGAGCTAGATATACCGGGCTACAGTATGGAATATGGTAGGCAAGCGAGCCAAAGAGCTTCGCTTCTCCATTTAATGAGTCGGAGATCCTCCAGGCTTAGAAGTGGAAGTCACCGCTCACTATCCATCACATTTGACCTGTCTAGGGGGCTTAGTGTTTCCAGAACTGAATATGAAGATTTGGAACTTGCTTCTTCTGATGAACTGAATAAGCATCCCAAAGTTCCAATAAGCCGACTCGCTGCTCTCAACAAGCCTGAGGCGCCAGCTTTAATTGCAGGAGCTCTGTCTGCAATCCTCAATGGGGCAATAGTTCCATTTTTCGGCATATTACTCTCTCTTGTCATTAAAACATTCTATGAGCCACCACATAAGTTGAGGCAGGACTCAAAATTTTGGGCACTTATGTTTGTGGTGCTTGGTGCAGTGTCATTAGTTGCATATCCATTGAGGACATTTTTTTTCAGCGTGGCTGGTTGTAGGTTGATAAGGAGAATTAGGATGATGTGTTTTGAGAAGGTGGTTAACATGGAGGTTAGTTGGTTTGATGAGCCTGAAAACTCAAGTGGAGTAATCGGTGCGAGGCTCTCGGCTGATGCTGCTACTATTCGTGCTTTAGTCGGTGATGCACTGGCACAATTGGTTCAGGATCTTTCCTCAGCAGTAGTGGGATTGGTTATAGCTTTTATAGCATGCTGGCAGTTGGCGCTCATCGTCCTTGCTATGGTACCTCTGATAGGATTAAACGGATATGTGCAACTAAAATTCATGACGGGATTCAGTGCTGATGCAAAGGTAGTCTCTAAACTTGGGATCACGGAATTTTGTAACATTAGATGAGCATTTATAGAAGACTTACATAACCTTCCCTCATTATTTCTCTTTATCTTTGTAGGTGATGTATGAAGAAGCAAGTCAAGTGGCTAATGATGCTGTTGGAACTATAAGAACAGTGGCTTCTTATTGTGCAGAAGAAAAGGTAATGGAAATATACAGGAAGAAGTGTGAGGGTCCAGTGAAGATAGGGATAAGACAAGGATTGATTAGTGGAACAGGTTTTGGTTTATCTTTAGCCTTGGTATTCTTTGCCTACGCCACAGCCTTCTATGCAGGAGCTCGGCTTGTTGAGGCTGGAAAAACTACATTTTCAGATGTCTTCCGTGTAAGTATGCCACATAGTGAACATAGTTCAGAATTGCAATATTATCATGAGATCCAGAGGAGGAGAGTTCTGACAATAATTTGGATAATTCATGCACTGCAGGTTTTCTTTGCTCTAACCATGGCGGCAGTGGCAATATCTCAATCAAGCACATTTGCCCCAGATTCAAGCAAGGCCAAGAGTGCAACTGCTTCTATATTTGCCATCCTAGACAGAAAATCGAACATTGATCCGAGTGACGAATCTGGCACGACACTAGAAAATCTGAAGGGAGAAATTGAACTAAGACACATCAGCTTCAAGTATCCTACCAGGCCTAATATTCGAATTTTCCGGGACCTCTCATTGACAATTCACAGTGGCAAGGTATAGTCCATAACTTGTATCTTCTGTCCCTTTTAACTGCACCTGATAACGTTATATACAAAATTTTACTGTGTCTGGGACTTGTGAGGAGTAGTGGTTTATAATGCATGCGTGTGTCCAACGTTTCAGACGGTTGCTCTGGTTGGAGAGAGTGGAAGTGGGAAGTCAACAGTGATTTCTTTATTGCAAAGATTTTACGATCCTGATTCAGGCGTGATTACAATTGATGGGATTGATATTCAGAAGTTCCAACTGAAATGGCTAAGGCAGCAGATGGGACTTGTGAGCCAAGAGCCAATCTTGTTTAGTGGAACAATCCGAGATAACATTGCTTACGGGAAGGAAGGTAATGCAACAGAGGCAGAAATCATAGCTGCGTCCGAGCTAGCAAATGCCCACAAGTTCATCAGCGGATTGCAACAGGTGAATTTAACAACTGGGAATTTCTTTTAAAATTTCCTTATTAGACCTGACGATTCATTTATAGATAGAAGTCAATAAACTGCAAGAGAGAAATGCTGACACAATTAATCCTGCAGGGATATGATACGATGGTGGGGGAGAGAGGAGTTCAATTGTCAGGAGGACAGAAACAGAGAATCGCCATAGCACGGGCGATAGTGAAAGCCCCAAAGATACTATTACTAGATGAGGCTACAAGTGCATTGGATGCAGAATCGGAAAGGGTAGTTCAAGATGCACTTGATCGAGTAATGGTGAACAGGACTACCGTAGTTGTGGCTCACAGGTTATCAACGATCAAGGGAGCAGACCTTATTGCTGTGGTTAAGAATGGAGTAATCGTGGAGAAAGGGAAGCACGACGCTCTAATCAATGTCAAAGATGGTTTTTACGCCTCACTTGTGGCACTTCACATGACTGCTTCATCTTAATCATTTCTATTTTTAATTTTATTTTTTAAAAAAACAAATTCTTGGAATGTAAGTTTATCAATTAAGGAGTGAAAATTTTACATGAAGAAATATGAGTACATAGTTAGATGAATAGTTATAATGATGCAATAAAGAGGCAAGTAGCTAGCTAGTGAAATTGGATAAGTGTATATATGGACTCATCGAAGGTGCAGGAACAACGTATACTACATACGTGAAATCTGTCCCTCATGATTCTTTACAATGAAGCATTTGTTCTTTCATTTTTATTTTTTTTAGTAAATCAAATGGAAAGTTTCATTGTTTGTTTTTGGATTCAAGAGAAAGATGTCCCTCTAGCTATTGTATCCCCCTTGTGTGTCAACATAATAATTGTAGAACTAGGATTTGCGAGTCTCTGTGCAACTATAGCTCCTTGACATGAATTAAGATTTCTCAGCATCTATAATACAAGATATATAGTGTTTGAGTTATTATTATAATCTATGATTCTATTCATGTGGTGCGTATGTGTCTGTATTCGATTTCAACAAAACTACTACTGGAAAATGGAAATAAAGCTGTATTTGAGAAGCCGAGGGAAATTAGTATATAAATTAGGCATGTTTTCCTAAAATTATTCTGTCCAAGAATAGATGCAAAGATTCAGCGAGATTCTGCCACCACCAACACGTGTGTGTGTGTATATATATATATATATGTATATGTAGTCTTTTTACAGAGGCTGCAATCAGTCCTACAGCAGCAGCCGCAGGTAATTGGTAAAACCCACCCTTTTTGCTTTCATGGTTTTATCTTTCAATAACAATTAATTACACTAATTTTCAATAACAATTTTGCTCTTAAACTTAACTAACTCTACGCCCAGTACTTTTTTGGCATGGTTTTCACTTAATCTACCTATCTTCACTGTCTTGATAATAGTCATATCAATCTAATTACAAAACAAGTTCCTCTTTTTATGCCCCCCCACACTGCGAACGTTTATTAATGTTGTACACACTCATTGTTTCATCTTTTAATTTTCCTTCAAACTTTGCTTTTCGCTTGTACATAACATTTTAAATCTTCTTTTTATTAGTCTTAATTTTTAGATTTCCGATTCTGCATACTGACAAATAGTATTTCTTATTGTAAGTAATTAAATACATATATGAAAAGAGTGAAAAAAAATTTTCTTTTTCAGTATTTATTGCGTAGGCTTAAATTTTTATTGATGATTTCTTCTTACTTTCTGTCTGCCTGTTAGGATCAATGGATTTTGTGAGGAAGGTGTACAAACCATGGAAACCAGCCCAGATCCAGAAAAAATTTAAACTTGACAAGTGCTACAAAAAATTAAAACCAGCCAAGTTGTTCAAAATATTGAAACCTCTTTTTAGAATGTTGTTTCCCGCAGCAGCCCACCTACACGGACCTCAAACTTTGAGAGAGGGGGACCTCGCCTTCATGGTCATATCTCTTTAATTAATACATATATTTAGTTTCTCATTAATTAATTCAAGAGTTTTTAGCTCTAACTAGTTTTCTTTTCTGCAGACTTGTATCATAAAAGTGAATGCTAACGAACCAGGATGGCAAAAGGCAGTATTAGCATTACTTAGGAATTGCCAAGGTAGGATTGTGACTTGTGTGGAGTGCTCGCTCACTATAATTACATTTTTTCCATCTTATTTCTTCCTTATTGTCAAAATTTATTTAGGAGCACGCTTCAAAATGGATCAAAATGGAGTGGTGGAAGTATCTGGGATAGCCGATCCAAATCGACTGTTGAAGAAGCTTGGCAAATCAAGACGAGTAGAGCTTCAGTGGTTTCAGTTTGGACAGTGTTCCAGTAACCTTTTTATGCCAGAGAGTAAAAAGAAACCTGTACAAGAAAAGCCTAATTACTACAAACCCCCCTATAACAGTTTTCCTGTTTACAGAGACTATGGATATCATTATCAACCACCACAAGTATTCAAGCCTTATGCTCCGTACTAGACATCACTACTTCTCGGACTACCCTTGTTATCATTAATCTCATTTCTAATAATGCCAGCAACATTTTATTGACTGCATGCATGTCTGATTTGTGAGATGATATTAATTATATTCTACTAGTATCTGTTTCACTGAAATTTTTTATGTATCTGTTTTTCCCATTATGTTAACGATGGCAGGAGGGAATTGAGTATTCTAATCTAGTTTTGCCGAGGATGGGTTTTTGATTAATCAAGTCCCAATTCCAAATACAATCTTGTCAACTCCCATCAAGGCACTGTGAATATATGTCATGCCAACATCTTTTGATAATTTGGTGCACAATTTAATTCAGAACCTGAAGCCTTCTTTCCCTTTTTTCTGCATTACTTGCTTGTAAGGCATGTGGTCACACCCAACATCAATAGAGAATACGTACATACCAAACAATTTGTTTAATATACTTTTAAGTCAAGCAGCAATATAACTAATTTAAGATAGGAACATCACCCTGTGTGTTCAAAATTTCACTACCTTATAAAATCTTGAATATCCTCCAACTCGTTCCATGTAGTTTTCTGTTGGAATATTATCTGTTAGACCAGATTTCTTCCCCATGGAATTCTCTGTTACCAGAATCTCTCGAGGCTTGGTTGCACCATCAGGGCCAACGCCATCAGGAGTGCTTGAATTATCAGTGATTGACAGATTACCTGTCCTACGTTGCAATGCTCGTACACTGCACATATTTAGACATGGACCGGGGGCAGCACAGGTCATACGTGACGCCTTGTCCAAGGCATTGATAGCTTATTATCCTCTGGCAGGGAGGTTACATGTTTCTGATCAAAATGAGCTTCAAATTGCTTGTTCTGGAGATGGCATTTGGTTTGAGGAGGCAATGGCTGATTGTACATTGGATGCAGTCAATTACTTTGATGATGCCATGTCAATCCCAATTGAGAAGCTTCTGCCTGTTCCGCCGCAAGAAAATGATGGCCTAGATCCTCTGGTGCAAATGCAGGTGAAAAATGAACATAGGCAGACTTCTTGAACAACAGAACAAGAACTACTTGTTATGCAAACTTTTATTTTGCAGTTTTAACTTTAGTTATATACTCCTCCACAACACAAATCCAGAACAAGAAGAAATAGATTTTTTTTTAATTTTTTTTTTTTTTTGGTTGTGGTGGTGGTGGTGGTTATGAGAAAATACATATACATGGTAATATTAATCATAAGTTGAAGGAAACCTCAAAGGGATCTTGCTTTGCTAATCGTATTTGTATAGCGAAGGTAGCCTGAAAAATGTTATGGCAAACATATTGATGTTTGACTTGTCAGGTAACACAATTCGGATGCAATGGATTCGTGATTGGGCTGATATTTTGCCACAGCGTATGTGATGGACTTGGAGCAGCACAATTCCTTAATGCAGTGGGAGAAGTGGCCAAAGGCGCTGAGCAACTGAGTGTCACTCCGGAGTGGTGCAGGAACTTCCTTCCGGTTCCGGCGCCGCCTCATCCTAATCAATTGGGGAAACCAACAATTCCCTTTCCCATTCCCGATTACCAGCTGGAGCGCGCCACAATAGACTTATCTCTCGATAAAATCAAGGAGCTCAAACAAGAATATCAAGAATGGAGTGGGGAGAGTTGTTCGACATTTGAGATGGTAGCTGCCATGATGTGGAGTGAGCGTACGCGGGCAATCAACTTCAAGGATGAGACACAACTAGTGAAGCTGGTATTTTTTGCGAATTGCCGTCAGCTTGTGGACCCTCCATTGCCCAAAGGTTTCTATGGAAATTGTTTCTTCCCGGTGACAATAAGCATGTCGGGGATGGGATTGGGATTGGGATCATCGGAAACTGTATTCCGAGCGGTGAAACTGATCCAAGAAGCCAAGGCTGGGCTGCCCAGTGAATTTGCGAAATGGATGAGAAATAAGGAGGAGGGAGAGGGGGCAGAGGCAGAGGCAGAGGCAGAGGCAGAGGCAGAGGCGGAGGGTCAGATCCGTTCGCCCCGCCTCTTGAATACAGCACACTGTTCATATCAGAATGGGGTCGGCTGGGTTTTCATGAGGTTGATTATGGGTGGGGCAGGCCGGTCCATATAATTCCAATACAGGGGTCAAGTATTATCCCGGTTGGCATAATGTGCTCCCCCCCTACTACTAAAACCGGAGTCCGGTTGATGACATGGTGCGTCCAACAACCCCATCTCCAACCTCTGCTTCAACACATGAAAAAGTACAACCATTATAATAATAAAACTGATGAGTGAGGAGGATATTAGTATTAGTATTACTATTACCCCTGTTGTTGGACCCTTGGCCCAAGTCTTGAATATATATATATATATTCCTGGGCCACTGTCTCCTCATGTGGGCTTAGCAGTGGTGATTGTGGAGGTGATGGGCGTTATGGATTTTCTAATAAAATATTGAGACAACATCTCCTTTTGTTTTTTTTGTTTTTTTTTATCAATTTCCTATAAATCTACAATACATGTATCAATTATCGAAATGCAGCAGCAAAAAGTAATATTAAACATTAATTTCATGACATCGATAACAAGGTATTGGAATCTCACCTATATTTTTTAAATATTTAATTTTAGCATCTAAAAAGAATAAAAGTGGCATCAATGCATTGGGAAAAGGTGTATGCAATTGAAAAACTGCTGGAATAGTGGGCACTAGGCCCGTGCATACTGCAGTATCCAAAAAAAAATTCGCCACCTTTTAATATATCATCTATATGTGTCATTGCATTCTTTGTACCAAAAAATAAAAAAATAAAAAAGTGTATTCTTTTTTTCAAAAATTAAAAATATCAGCCCAAAAAAGAAAATGAGTATTATTATTATATAGTCTAAAGTTTGTTTGAGTTGGTTGTTGGTGGAGGCGCGTGCCGTCTTTCTCATCCTAAAAAAAGGTTGGGTAAAAAATCACTATTTTCTCTATAAAATATATCTACTTTTTTTTTTTTTTTTCTTTCCAAAACCTAACTAATTCGTCATCATTAGAGATGATTCATACTTGTCCTAAATTAGCTACTCTATTCACATCACTCCCACTCCTTCAACTTTTTCAATATTACTTACTCCTTATAATTCTATAAGCTTTTTTTTTCTATTATTATTAATATTATTTATTCAAAGTGAGCTTACTTTGAAAGGAATAGTAATTTTAAGATGGACAAAAAACAACTAGTTGTATTTGCGGATCCACCCTCGTTAATTTATTAATTTATTTTTTGATCCCAACAGCAGACTGCAGAATGGAGACTAGTGACTAGCGACTGTTTGTTGCTATTCAAAAAACTTTTTTCTTTTTCTAATTCAATTACTCAAATTGCTAGTTGTTTTTATATTTTTGCTATTTTTGGATACAAAACTTGGTATCGATCCAATTACTGCCACTTGTCCCTAAGTCTTGCTGCCAATTCTATTTTTTCATCAATTACCTAGATTTTTTAATATTCAATTATCGCCACAAAATTGTATAATCATTAAATAGAAGCACATTTTGCTTTTTCATTTTTTGTAAAAATTAAGTATAATTGTCATTTATTTATAAAATGTAATTTATGATGCCCAGAATATAAAAAACTCACATAAATTTAAAATAATTTCTATAAAATTCAATTATTTGCGAGTGAATTTGTTCTTGTGATGATATTTGGTGAGAATTATCCTCTCCCCTTCCCCACCAAAAAGAAAAAAAAAAAAAAAAAAAAAAGAAGAAGAAGAAGAAGTGGGTGGGGGTTCACTTGTGATGATATTTTGTCCGAATAAAAGATGGTTTGCAGATAGCAACTGGGGCCAGCCTAACTCTGTCCAGCATCAGCATGGTTGTACTCTTAGGATTGTAGACCCTTCTCCAAACCATTCGTGGGTGCTACGCAAGTACAAGTTGGATTTAAAACTTAATTCTTCCATGCCCATTACGTATTTATTATCACATGTAACATCACTCTATTGTCAACTGCAATCCTCTTCTAAATTTCCTCTTATGTTTTTCTATATTTCCTTTTATCTACCATCGCAAGAATTATCCTAAATTGTAAACAGATTCTCTTTTTTAAATTGTAAGCAGATATTGAAATATGTAACGAAACATTATTTAAAATAAAAAATCCAATTTGACAAAACACCACGTATCAATACATGGCGTATATATAGGTTCTTCTTCGTAGTCATATTTTGAAACAAAAAAAAAAAAAAGGAAAAGCTATAGTACATTAAGCATAATAGTGCTTTGCTGGTTTCCATCTTGTTGAAGCATTTTATTAGATGGTTCCCAATATATATTGCCACCACCGTCAGTACCTTACTTTTTGCTTTCTGCAACAAACCTTACCAACTATGAATGTATTATAATATCATGAAAACATACTTGGGTTACACTCAGTAGAGTACTAACGCATACAATTGCAATTGGTGAAAAATTTACACAAGTAGAATAACTGTAATCTTGTTACAGCAGTAAAAGACGACACAGTCTCCAAAGTCCAATAGTATATATTTATATATAGAAAATTACATGCATGGAAGTTTCAAACTAAAAAATGGGAAAGGCAGTTGGTGATTTTCGGGTAGATGAGCCCGACAAAATTTCTGAAAATTCTACATCTTTGACCATAGGTACTTAAAAAATTAATGGAGTTTCCACGTCTTGAATTTTTTTAATACTTCCTCATCAAGCAACAGTTTAATTTTTTAGCTTGGACCAAAAGAAGAGCCCCCGCCCCCAACCTCTCCCTGCGCTGGCTCTTATTTAAGTAGAAAGTTAAGTTAGTTTTCAGGAATTCTGCTAGAGACTTTGATTGCACTCCGCCGTAATGTCATTGTGCAGTTGGCAGACTTTCCTTCCTTCACACTTGGCCCTAAAGCTAAAAGTTGTGCTTTCAGAAGGCCAGCGGAGATCCACCAACCCCAATATTATTTGAAACCAGGTTTTGTTTTTGTTATGTACATCTGTACTTTTACCTTTTCAGTTTCTTCTTCTGTTTCTGTTTTCCTCTGACAAAATCTGTTGCAATCTTCATTTGGGTTTTTTCGTAAGCACTGAGGCCTGAGCTCTCTCTCTTTTTATTTTCTTAATTTGTTGTATTATTATGTTTGTAAGACCGAATCTCGAATATTATGATCTCCACTTTTATGAACCAGAATTAATTAATCTAATATTTATTTATGTCTGGATGGAAAAGGAAAGGGAAAGAAAGATGGTGAGATTAGTTTTCCTTTGCTTTTAGGGGTATGTCCTTTCAACTCAAACCGAGATAGTTAGGTAAGGGATGTTTTGTGTTTCTTCCTAGTAGCAATATGCAAGTCTGGGATTTCTTGGTTTGATCCTCTCTGTCGCCGTAAACACCAATAAATTAGTTGGGTTGCTCTCTTTCCATGGGCCAATAAAGGCGGCGTTTTTCCATTTCCCCGGACACATTATTTAGTTGCCAGTTGGTTTCCCATTTCTCTGACTTCACTGTGGTTTTAAGAAAATGAAAATAGATCAGCCGTCACGGGTGGCAATCAAGCATTTTGATCTCAATAGTTAACTTGTGTTTTCTGAGTTGGTGTTTTGAGTCCATGACATGGAGTTCTTTTCCACACTTCCATTAACTAATTACTTCCTTCTCTGGCTCTGTTTTCTCCTATTTGCCAAAATAATTTTGTCTTCTTCAACATTTGATCTCAATATCCCCAGCCCTGGATTGATTGGAGTTACAACTGGTATTGAGTATACTGCCCTACAAGTTGAACAAGCTCTTTGCTGATACCATGTCAATAGACAAGGGTTTGGATAACACTAATACATCAATAAATGAGGCATCCACATCTGGAAGCCATGCCTTGGAACCCAAGCCCGAGAAAAGTTCTGGTGTTGATGGAAGCAGAGAGGACTCACAAAAGGCGGATGAAAAGGAGGTCACAAATGCAGTGCCCTTCTATAAGCTATTTGCCTTTGCTGATTCCACAGACAAAATATTGATGATTGTTGGTTCAATTGGTGCCATCGGGAATGGCTTGTCCCTACCTCTTATGACAATCCTTTTTGGGGAATTGATTGATTCTTTCGGGCAAAACCAAAGCACAGACGTTGTTCCAGTTGTTTCAAAGGTAAGGAAGACACTGCAGCTCCTTTTATCTAAGCTTTCGGGACTTCTTCACAATCTGTTTTAAAAATGTCTCTGACATTGCTGAAATATCTTCATATTTGATTGGTATGTCGAATTTCATAAAGTAATATGTTGGTTTATGTGCATTTTTCTGCAAATAAAGTATTCCTTTATTTACTTTATTTGAACCACGTTGTAGGTAGCACTAAAGTTTGTGTATTTGGCGCTAGGATGTGGTGCAGCGGCATTTCTCCGTAAGTACACCTACCCACATGAAATTATAGATATTGGAAACTCTTCCAGAAACAGATTTGAACTATTGGTGCTGATCAAATCATAAACACACTTTTAATGTCTTCTAGAGGTGGCTTGCTGGATGATAACCGGGGAAAGGCAGGCTGCACGGATTAGGAGCCTTTATTTGAGAACAATTTTACGACAAGATGTTGCTTTCTTTGATAAGGAAACCAATACAGGAGAAGTAATTGGAAGAATGTCTGGCGACACCGTACTAATTCAAGATGCCATGGGTGAGAAGGTATTACTCCTCATATGCTACTGATACTTATTAATTACAATACAAAGACTTTTTTATCATCTCAAGACAGATTGCATCATTTATTTTCATCTCTCTTTTTTGGTATTTTGCATCATGCTGCAGGTTGGAAAGTTTATACAGCTGGTAGCAACGTTTGTGGGAGGCTTTGTGATTGCATTTATTCAAGGATGGCTTCTTACCCTCGTCATGCTATCATCCATTCCTTTGCTTGTGATATCCGGTGGAATCATGTCCCTTGTCTTATCCAAGATGGCATCTCGTGGCCAAAATGCATATGCTAAGGCTGCAATTGTGGTCGAACAGACAATTGGATCCATTAGAACTGTATGTCACTAATGTAGAATTTAGTTGCACCTTTCATTTAAACGAAATATAGTTCTATTTCTAGCTTCGCTCTTCACCTTTTTTCCCCTGCAGAATAACATAATGGTTGAAAATCAATCCAGGTTGCCTCATTTACTGGGGAAAAGCAAGCTGTGGCTGACTATGAAAGGTCCCTTGTGAAGGCTTACCAATCAGGTGTACATGAAGGATTGGCCAGTGGATTAGGTTTAGGATCTGTTATGTTCATTATATTCTGCAGTTATGCTTTGGCTATTTGGTTTGGTGCGAAGATGATCTTGGAGAAGGGTTATACAGGTGGTGAAGTGCTCAATGTGATTGTTGCAGTGTTAACTGGTTCCATGTGAGTAATACTCCTAAATTTTTGTAACTTCAACAAATGTACATTAATATGCTAAAAGGTTTCTAATAGATTTATTCAACTTCTTGATTTTGTCATGCCATTGTAATATCTGGAATTCTTGTGTCTATTTCTTCATTCCAGGTCTCTGGGACAGGCATCTCCTTGCATGACTGCATTTGCAGCAGGTCAAGCTGCAGCCTTCAAGCTGTTTGAAACTATAAGTAGGAAACCTGAAATAGATGCATATGATACCAGGGGGAAAAAGCTCGAAGACATTCGTGGGGACATAGAACTAAGAGATGTCTATTTTTGCTATCCAGCTAGACCAAATGAGCAAATATTCAGCGGCTTCTCTCTATTCATCCCTAGTGGCACGACAGCAGCTTTGGTTGGACAGAGTGGGAGTGGGAAATCAACGGTGATAAGTTTGATAGAGAGATTTTATGATCCACAAGCAGGTGAAGTATTGATTGATGGAATCAATCTTAAAGAGTTCCAGCTGAAGTGGATTAGGTCAAAAATTGGTCTTGTCAGCCAAGAACCTGTGCTTTTCACAGCCAGCATTAAGGATAATATTGCATATGGAAAGGATGGTGCAACTACAGAAGAAATAAGAGCAGCAGCAGAACTAGCAAATGCTGCTAAATTCATTGATAAACTGCCCCAGGTTCGTTGTCGTGTTGAATTTTACATGCGTCTTTCTTCCACCTTTGACTTAGGGAAATGCATTGTCGTTACGTGTACAAACCTTGTAAGCATGTATTGATTACCTGTTTTGTGCTACACCTTTTCTCTTTCTAGTAAATTTTACAGGTCAATGCATGCTTAATTGCTGTTTAATGCCAAATTTCCTACAGGGACTCGATACCATGGTCGGTGAACATGGAACTCAGCTTTCTGGTGGACAGAAACAGAGAGTTGCCATCGCAAGAGCAATCCTAAAAGACCCGAGAGTTTTACTTTTAGATGAGGCTACAAGTGCACTAGATGCAGAATCTGAGAGGATTGTGCAAGAGGCATTAGACAGGATTATGGTAAACAGAACAACCATCATTGTTGCGCATCGTTTGAGCACAGTTAGGAATGCTCATATAATTGCAGTCATTCATCAAGGAAAGATGGTTGAAAAAGGTATCTTCTAAGTAGATTTCATACTAGTTTCCCACTTCTTTAGAGATTGTCAGTGATGCAGCGCAATTACATGATTTACCAGTCATTTATCTGGCTTCATTAAAATTGCTATTAGATATCCCTATCCTATTCAATTCCAGATATCATTAATATTATTTTACACCAAACAAGGAAAGACAAGACAACTTCTGAAGAGAATTTCCACTTTATAATTCTCCTAGGAATTATAGAAGTCCATATGGATTAACTAGTTTCTATGGCGCAGGCACGCATGCTGAACTACTCCAGGATCCTGAAGGGGCATATTCTCAGCTCATACGCTTACAAGAAGTAAATAAAGACTCGGAACATGCTGATGAAAAAGAAAAATCAGACATGTCCATGGATTCTGGTCGACAGTCAAGTCAAAGAATGTCATTCATGCGCTCCATTAGTAGAGGATCCTCTGAAAAAGGAAATAGCAGTCGTCGTCAACCATTATCAGTATCATTTGGTCTACCTGCGACACTTAACCCATCCGATTCCACATTAGAAGATGCATATGTGAGTTCCCCTAAAACATCTGAAAAGCCTCCAAAAGTCCCGATTCGTCGCCTTGCCTATCTAAATAAGCCTGAGGTACCAGTGCTGATAGTGGGAGCTCTATCTGCCATTGTTAATGGTGCAATAATGCCTATTTTTGGCATATTAATTTCAAGTGTGATCAAAACCTTTTTCGAGACACCACAAAAATTACGCAGGGATTCAAAATTTTGGGCCTTAATATTTGTGGCCCTTGGGGCCGCGTCACTAATTGCATTTCCAGCAAGGACATACCTTTTTGGTGTGGCCGGGAATAAATTGATCAGGAGAATTAGGTTAATGTGCTTTCAAAAGGTCGTTAACATGGAAGTTGGTTGGTTTGATGAGCCTGAACATTCAAGTGGTGTGATTGGAGCAAGGCTATCTGCTGATGCTGCCAGTGTTCGTGCTCTAGTTGGTGATGCACTTGCGCAGATGGTTCAAGATTTATCCTCAGCAATTGTTGGACTGGCTATTGCTTTTGAAGCTAGTTGGCAGTTGGCACTTATCATCCTTGCTATGATACCTCTGATAGGACTGAGTGGATACGTACAGATCATGTTCATGAAAGGGTTCAGTGCAGATGCAAAGGTTTGATTGCTCTTTACGTACTTATATTTTAGGCAATTAAATTGAAGGGAAAAAAATTGTCTTTTTCTAAAGATTTTGACATATGTTCGTGGTTGTTCATCTGAATGGTTGCAGGTGATGTATGAAGAAGCAAGTCAAGTCGCTAATGACGCTGTTGGGAGTATAAGAACAGTGGCTTCCTTCTGTGCAGAAGAGAAGGTAATGGGAATGTACAAAAAGAAGTGTGAAGGCCCAATGAGAAATGGGGTTAGACAAGGACTGATTAGTGGAGTAGGGTTTGGTTTATCTTTTGCCTTGCTGTTTCTGGTCTATGCTACAAGCTTTTATGCAGGAGCTCGACTTGTTGAGGATGGCAAAATCACATTTACAGATGTATTCCGCGTAAGTGCACAGTACAAGCCCACTCACTCTAATTGATTATCTCATGCTAAGGATTCATATCATACAAACTTGTGTTTCTTCACAGTATCTAAAAGATTTTGTAAATCTTGCAGGTTTTCTTTGCTCTAACAATGGCAGCAGTGGCTATCTCCCAATCAAGTTCATTGGCTCCGGATTCAAGCAAAGCTAAGAGCGCGGCTGCTTCTATATTTGCCATTCTCGACAGTAAATCTAATATTGATCCAAGTGATGATTCTGGGATGAAGCTAGAAAGTGTGAAAGGAGAAATAGAACTGAGACACGTGAGTTTCAAGTATCCAACTAGGCCTGATATTCAGATTCTTCAGGACCTGAGCTTGACAATACGCAGCGGCAAGGTATGGATGGATGCATAGGATTTCAGCAAGTAAATGTTGTTTTTTGTGTGGAGTTGTAAATGTTGATATTATTATTTGTGATGTTGCAGACAGTTGCTTTGGTTGGCGAGAGTGGGAGTGGGAAATCAACTGTGATATCATTATTGCAAAGATTCTATGATCCTGACTCGGGTCAAATAACAGTGGATGGAATAGAGATACAAAAGTTGCAACTGAAATGGCTGAGGCAGCAGATGGGACTAGTGAGCCAAGAGCCAGTTTTGTTTAACGACACTATCCGTGCCAACATTGCGTATGGAAAGGAAGGAAATGCAAGCGAGGCGGAAATCATAGCTGCAGCAGAGCTAGCGAATGCCCACAAATTCATAAGTGGTTTGGAACAGGGATATGAGACGACGGTGGGAGAGCGAGGGGTTCAACTGTCTGGTGGACAAAAGCAGCGTGTTGCCATAGCACGGGCCATCATAAAAAGTCCCAAGATACTACTTCTAGATGAGGCAACCAGTGCGTTGGATGCTGAATCTGAGAGGATAGTTCAGGATGCGCTTGATCGAGTCATGGTGAACCGGACAACGGTGGTTGTGGCTCACAGGTTGTCAACAATCAAGGGAGCACATGTCATTGCTGTCGTCAAAAACGGAATCATAGTTGAGAAAGGGAAGCACGATACTCTAATCAACATCAAAGATGGCTTCTACGCATCACTAGTCGCACTTCACATCACTGCTGCATCATCTTAATCGTCTGTCTCAATTTCAAACTCTTTCTTTTGGGACCAGAAATGAATTCTAATCAACATCAAAGATGGCTTCTACGCATCACTAGTCGCACTTCACATCACTGCTGCATCATCTTAATCGTCTGTCTCAATTTCAAACTCTTTCTTTTGGGACCAGAAATGAATGCTCTTTAATGTGCGATATTTGTTCAATTATTCTTCTACTATATGTGCTAGTCATTATTTTTTTTTACAAACTAGACGAAAAAGACAGCGTGCGTGAGTGTGACTGACTCAACTCCCGGAATCAATTCATTATTAATTTCAGGCTGCCACTGCCTTTTTGCCTTTGTCTTTATTGCTTGTGCTGGTGCAAGTAAATATTTGTTCTAAGCATGCCTTTTTATTTTATTTTATTTGTTTTTTTTTTTTTTTTTTTTTGGGGGGGGGGGGTTCGGGCTAGATGACGTCATGGATGACATATTTCTAAGTCTAAATATATTAGTATAATATTTTAGAATGATATTGATAGCGGAAACACTGTGCATGAATAAAAGAAATCACGTGCATAAGAATCTCAACAATAGCTCCTTATACCTCTCACAACTCACAAGAGCGCGAGAGCATACAATTCCAAACCACCCATAGAAATTAATTAATTTTTCTTTTTTTCTTAAAAAAAGCATTTAGAAAAATAAAACAACATGAACTTGGTCTAAATATCAGTCGTCTTCATCGCTTTCATCACTATATGAAACCAAACCACTATTAGCTACAGACCTGGACATATCAATATTGCCAATTTCCTGAGACCCACTATCTACTTTTGCGGTTTCCCCAGGCTCCTTTGTTTCGCTCCCAATATCAGTTTTCGCCACACTTAGTGTTTCTTCTCGATCTGCGGCTTCCACTTTTGCTTTCTTAGCTTGCGGCTTCACCTTGATTACCATGCCTAAAGGACGAGATGGAGGATTCTTCCTTCCTACTACTGAATTTTTATCCTATACAACAACAAAAAAAAATTAACTTTTAAGTGAAGAAACTGCAGTTGTACTATTACTCAAGTAGCAAGGCAAAAATGAGGAATGAGCTCGTCCTACAGACATTCAACAAGATAGAGGATTTGAGATTCAATAGCAGCCATATATATATCTTTTACCTGCTACTCTCTTTCCCCAGTGAATGCTACAATGAGATCCTGAATTTATATTTCTTAAACATCATTACAAGGATCTAACACTTTCAGTGACTTTTAGGCACACTAATTCTTCAAGTAGTTGCAGGTCCTAATCATCAAAGCTTTCCATCTAACAAGTTTTTGAGCTAGTTGAGGACTAGTCTGTGTCGTCAGCATCCAATGCTGATCACAATATAATAAGTCACTGTTGGAAGCGTTTGATGTGGCCTACAATCTATATAACCAATTCCTGCAATAAATTGGAAAAAGCATGCATTTACATAAATTCTCAGTCCATCAAGTCCAGATATTACTTTTCTATCATTTGCTACCAAAGGATCACCATATTCTCTAAAGTATCAGCCCTCTTGGAATACACATATTCAGAGCTAAGAAAAAAATTTATTAATTTTGAGAGTCCCCAAGTTAAAAATGTTCACATGTTTGATAATCTCCCAACAAGTATATGATGAAGCTTAATGGCTCCAATAAGATCAATAACCCTTAGCTCTTGTTTGTGTGTTGAAGATAAAACACGTAATTTGTGCAGAAACGGAAAACAAAATTATTAATAGCTATACCAAAAATCCAGCCCCTCCATATGAACCAGGATTTAGGAATTTGACGAAACTGACCACGTGAAGCTAACTCTACACCTGAAGAACCTTAATGTAAAAACCACATCGTTTCCCCTGCTAATTGACACACAATTCACAAACTTATTAATGAATAAGCTATTAGCTTAATTTCATTCTTAGAAAATCCTCCTCCCGCAGACACTGCATTTCCATAGCAATAGTTTTACATTTCTAGCCTAGACAGTATAGTAATCGGAGAGGTCCTCTTGGGTTATGTAACTATAAAAAGAATATGGCGTGTCTGTTTTTTTTCCCTTGTGAGGGTTCTTACTTTCTGTCGTCTCTTTTGTTTCAAAATTCTTGTTTCTTGTGAAACTCTTTCTTGTCATAAAACCCTTGCTACTCTGATAAGCAACCAAAACAGCATTGACTTTTTTATCCAAGAACGCACATAAACTGGTTCTTTCTTTGCAAATCATCTCTAACAAATTACCACTCATTCGCCACATATTCCACACTAAACCTCACCACAAAATCCACATTCGATGGCTTTGTGGGAGATTTTCTAAATATCAACTTCCCCATGGTATACATAAGTCTTCCTCTACCTCACTAATTTTATTTCCTCGATCATCGATGTTTCTGTAACACCTCTAACCGTAGGACAAATAGTCAATTTTGCAACTTTACATTCTGGCATCCAACAATCCCAATCTATTCTGAATTAGCTAGATTCATTTACCAATAGATCATGCAAATTTTCTGCAGGAACAAGGGTACATATTTTCTCTATAGAAGGACGGACAGAAAATCTTTCGTGAGCAAAATCATTGAAACTAATTGAGTAAATTTCTGAGCCTTTTTGCTATCATGTTACTGTTGCAGAAGGATTGAGCATAACCAAATCACACCTTCACTAACTCATACCATCTCTCCAAAGTCATCAACCTCGATATCAAAGTTGGTACCAGATCAATTCTTGCAAGCTCGGCTCACAAGCTGAGAGAATTTCCTAAAGCAGAGTTTACCAGTTCCAACCTGCCATTGCACTCACGGCCGGCTTCTCCTGTTTAAATACTATGGCTAATTCTTTCCCTGTACCCTTAAGATATTCTCAACATCAATATATTGCTAAAATACCAGTCTCCATCTCCATAAACCTTAAGGCATAAATTATACTTGACTTTGATGATTCTCTCACTGGCTCTTGCTCTCTCACTCACTACTGTTGTTGTGCAGTCAAAGTGTGCAAGATATAAGATTCCCATTTTAGATTAAAAGAAGTATGTTAGGAAATTAGTGTATTCATCAGAAGAGAAACCAAATAAAAATTGTTGTTAAAGCAAACTTATTAAAAAATACATAGAGGGAATTTTTCATGCAGGGGGAACAGTAACCATAGAGTTCTACCATAGAATGCCTGCTTAATGCAACTCTACAAGCAAGTCCAAACCCAAAATGTATCACGCTTCAAAGTAGAATTGTCATATGCGAATATGAAATTTAGTCCATTAATGGCCTCACATAGTCAGGCAAAAAACACACACTCGCAAAAATGCCCCTGCTCAATTACTAGGAAGGTTAGTCAAAGAAAAGAAAAGAATTGTTATATATAAATGCATAAGCACAAGTTATGTATGTGCAACCTGACTTTTTGGAACTGAAGGTGTCTCCTTTAGCTCATGTGCAACCATAGACTGTGATGCCACTGCTGCCTAAAAGCCACCATGGAGATAACATTGATTTTATGTTATGTGCCAAATTAATATCAAATGATCAGGTAAGAATTTATAGGAAATACACCTGAAAACTACGCAGCTGTTGCTCTTCTTCATCTGCCATTTGTCGCTCATATTCTCTCCTTGACTGTAAGGAGCAATCAAAAGCCAAATTAGAAACTTACACAAACAAAACTATCCGTGCAGTAAGTATACATGAAAGCGAGCACCAGTTTCCTTTAAAGCCATTATTTAAAAAAATATAGATTCATACAGGGTAAACCTGGAGAATAAGAGCCTCGTAGGGAAAAGAAATGCACGCTCCATTTTTTATTAACCCCTATCAGGTATTTAAGAAATTTAGACCTCCATTCTTTAATCTGCCACCATCTTGAACCCAACCTTGAAGTTTGTGACTGCATAGCAGCCAGAACAGAACCAGTAATCATGGCTCTAAACCAATGTTTTCACTCCATAAGGATATTTTTAGTTTCAATCTTTTTGCTTATTCTTTTTCAGTCTGGTACTAGGTTCATCAATTCCTAAGCTAATATAAGGGGTACGCAGTGGCATCAGTGATGACAAAGCAGACAGCATTGACAATGTGTTGCCAAAAACAGAAATGTGTTATTTAGAATACTATTTGATGTTAGGTTAAATTAAACTATTAAATGCCTCAATTTGATGAACTCAAGGAATTCGAGAGCTAAACTGCAGAAAGGGAAAATCGTGAGCATGATCTAGGATCCATTCATTGTACGATATATTAAAAATTGGAATCAAGGACTACTATTCCAAGATTTAGAATCCCTTTCTTTCTTTGGTGGAAAAACTATTGCATATTTTCTTCAGCCTGTATGTCTGTTTTTCAGTCCTCCAAGATATCCTATCCAATATTAGAGAAAGTAATATCATGCGTGCCAAATGGAGATTCAGCAACAGTAACATATGTTTTGAGTGAAGTGAACGAAAGGCTCATTTCATGCAAGCAATTTATAACCTTGTTATTTCTATGACATTAAGTCAATAGCAGGCATAGCCTCACCATTTCTAATTTATCGAGAAACTCAGTCTCATCTTCATCCAGAGCTTTTGGTGGCCCTGCAAGAGGAAATATTAATTTGATTTTACAAGCCATTGTCAAAAGAAAGAACTAGATTATTGGTGCCAAAATGGTCATCCACAAGTAAGTAGGGAAGATGAAGTCAGAGAGATGTGGCTTAGATTACCTAAAACATTGCAATATAAAAGCCAGGGAAAGACATGCATGGGAAAAAGGTTCACCAAGTAAACTAGTTATAGCGAATAACAGTGTTATTGTTCTGGTCTGGAATGATATCATTCTCAAGTCCAAAACTAAACTGATGTTTCCCAAGGGAATATAATATTTGATCAAACATTCCAGTAACTCAAGGTAATGCATATTTGCAGAACATAAATCAAGAACTTACTGTGCTTGAAGCGTTCATTGAATTCGGAATCTTTCTTATCCTTATTCTCCTTCAAAATCTGTAATTTTCAAAAGTAAAGTAAAACTCAAGCAAGTACTTCTGAAGCTGTGCATCCATGCACAGAGATGGGAAAGAATGGGCATGGGCACACTAATGGACACCAAGAAAAAGATGACCAATTCAGTAGTGTTTGAGCAGAAATGGCATTCATAATATTTCTCACATGTGTAGTCTAATAGGAAATTGAGAATGACATGGTTCAGTAACTTCAGCATAGAAAGCCAGTGAAATGGATCGCTAACCAGTCACCAACAGTTGTAATTGTCCAAAAATAAAAAGTGGAACTTTAAGAAACACGATGAGTTCTGGAGTTGAGTTGAACCAGAAACTGACTTAAACTCAGAGACATTGGCTTGGATTACAATTGAAGGTAGGCTTGCCAAGAATTATAGTCATATTTTATCATGAGCAATAACAACACTTTGATTGTGCAATATAACAATAAAAATTAAAAGGTCAATGGAGTCAGTATCGAACATATGTTCCAACTCTAAAATGCGGAATTGTAAAATCACAAAGCAAAATTGATAGTGATGCATCACACGAATAATATAGAGATGTACTATAAAATTATGATAGCGAGAGGCAGACCTCGTAAAGGGACCTATCTCTCTGAGCAGTACCATCGTCGACTCGAGCTCCCCGAGTCTTCCGAGCTTCTTCCAACTGAAATCACTCATTATTTTATGCTTTTGTTATGCCCAAGAATTAACTTTAAAAAATACAGGAATTAGAAAAAATAATTAAGTAATATAAAAAATTAGGGAAAACCTGATCTTCGGAAACGAAGTTCATCAGCCTTATTGGCGGCGGCGCCTCATCATCCGCCATTCTCAAATATCTGCCGGCGCCCGGAGCGACTTACGCCGTCGTTTTTTTGGCTCAGAAGAACCTCATCAACTAGAGTCGTGCTTATTTTCCGAGGGTACTTTGACTTGGGTTAATCATAAGCACTTGTTTGAACTAGGGAGGGAGCAAAATACTAGAAAATTATAAATAAATGACCGAAGAATCCTGTTACAAAATTTAATTCAGTTTGATAAATTGTTAGTTGCCTGTAACGAGGGGATCTGCTTTTTAGCTGAAATGCAAGGACAAAGTTTTTGTTTGGTTATATACTACTTGTTTCAAACCATACACTGAAAACGTGAGCGCATTTTAAAAATGAAGCATGTTTCTTTATTTTCACATATCTAATCAACTTTTAATTCAATTTCAACTCTATGATCCAAACATATTTCATTCTCATGCAAAACTCGCTGGTTAGTTATTTGATAACACAGTTCCATGAAATATTTTCAGAAATGAAACCAAAACCTGCCAAAATTTATCTTTTCTTTTTTTTTTTAATTTACTTTTTATCATTTTATTTCTTTTAACTAGAAATTCCATGACAGACAAAAAGGGTAAATGAATATATCCTTGTAATGGTTGATATACTACTAAATTAGTGACGATAACAAATTAAACTGCAAGTTTTGACACAGATTGCAAAGAAAATTATTACATTAACTTGCAAGATTTCGCCAAAAAAATAGCAATGCGTTGTTGAGCATCGGGATTATATGAGTTACCAACTTAACCCAGATGATAGATATACAAACATTTCACAGGATGCAGAAAAGATATAGCTAACTCATTTTTCAAGACCTCAGCAAACTCAAAATGCAAGCAACTTTGTGAGCTGAGATCTTCCAGATCCCACATGCAACATCAAGAAAGTGTAGTAGTATCTCACTGCTCAATTTGCAAGGAGAAGATAATAACAGTAGTTACAAATTTATTGACATGACCGATACAGGCAGACAAAACAAGGCGCATAAACTAGGATGTTAGGTTCTAGGTGTTAACTCTCAAAGAAGAAACCTTAACACTTCCAGTGTGTACATAACAGTCTTTGCTTGGCTATTCAGTGGCATCCTCCAAAATTCATCATTCTTGGGGCAAGGCCAGACATACAAGAGCATGTCAAACGCAGTTTATTCATCAGAACATTCTCCACTTCTCTTTTCAACAAGCTGCAAAAGCAAAGATTACCATCAATCAGCCATTATTATCTCCTAGCTGAATGATTATTATCCCAGATGCAAAATTAGCATACTAGTAGATAAAGAGTGAAGAAATCCCAAGTTTACTGATGAGTGCTTGCAATTATGTATTTCAAACAAAAAGGGATGAGCTTACAAGCTCCAAATATTAGATATTGAACGGCATATCACATATATTTTAGAAAATCGCTCAAGCTCCCCAAATTTAATAAATAATATGACCAAAATGTCTCATTAGTATTTCAAAGTTTACAAAGTTCACCTCATCACAAGAAAAAAAGATGTGCTCTATGAATTGACTCATAGTTTTCTAGGTCTAGCCACATTTAAGCATGCAACACAGGCTCTTAGTTGTCAGCTTTATATTCACATCATGCAAATTCACTTCATGGAGCATCTAGTCCTTTTGATGTTTAGGAGATAGGACTTCACAAAGAATCAAGATAGAGGGGAGAGGTATTTCTTCTAGCAGAAATGTGGGAATTGAGAAAGGGCTAAGAAGAAGGGAAGAAGTAGAAGTAGGGGGAGAGAAAGATTGTTAGCCACAGAAAAGGGAGACACACTAGGTTTAAAGCTTTAAGAGCCTTTAAGTCTCAATAAATTGAAATTTGGAATCATTGTACTCGTTTGTCAACTTGATTTAGTTGTTCTGTTGAAATTAAAGAATCCAGATATTTTAGCCAAGTGTTCAGACGTTCTTAGATTCTTAATCACATTTAACCAGTATTATGAGATAAAACAAAAACACCATGGTATGCTATTGAACTTTCTTGCGAAGTAGACATCTAAGAATATAAAAAGAAATCTAGGCAGTAATTTCAACATAAGTTCCTTTTCAATCCAGTTTTACCACATACAGATCAAAAAGAAAAAAAGAAAATCATGCAGCTATGCATTCTGTCTTTTTCTGTAGGTACCAAACAAAATGTCATTGACATAACTTGCAAAATGAAGTTGAGGGGATGGAACGAATTCATCCCCGACATTATTTCCTTTTAATAAGTCACTCCAAATGGGTATATACTTTGTCAAACAGGTACATGATACTCAGACTCTTAAATTCTTAAATTGAGCTTGTTTAAAGCATCCATATAAAGTCATCTATACAAGTAGCCATAACAGAAAATGCTAGAATGCTGAGACTGAGAAAATATCATCTTCACTTCTCTAGTTTCATGTCTCTGTTCCTGTCTACTCCTATTAAGTACATGACATCACCTCGTACTTTTGCACACACTTGTGATTTACAAAATTAACAAGTAGAAAAAGATCTAAGCTACCAGCTGATGATCAATCATCAGCAGGCATCAATGTATGCTTTGCGAGAAAAGGGGTTAGGCCAATCACCAAGCAGAGGCGTAAATCACAATCACCAAGCAGAGGCGTAAATCACAAAGGACTTGTCGTTCATCAATGACTCTTTTTATCCTTCCCAGTTGTCAGAGATATATATGCCACTAAGAAATGCTCTTTCCTGTTTTTACTACTTTTTGCATAAAACAAATTGCACATGCATCAAATAACAATTCGATTGGTAAAGTGAAACTAAACAACTGATTCTTACTCGTAGTATCACAAAAATTGTGTAAATCCATGATATGATTACAAACCTCTTCAGTCTCTCCGAAGCATCTTGCAAGTCACTTCATCTTGGAGAAGTTGAGAAATTGCATTTCTTAACTTGATATAATCATCAAGTGTATTGTACACTTGATGAGAAATCCGGGCATACCCTGTTACACAACCGTCTCCATCCATGGCTCCAATCTCCCCGTCTCTTGGCAACTGATAATGTATGGGTACTTCAACCCCAAAATGGTCTCTCAAGTGTGATCTCAAGTTCAAAGCATCGTCGTCACACAAAACTCCCAGTCTTGAAGGCAAGCCAACCATCGCCATGCTCGGACACATCTCAGGTGGCGAACCAAGACTTGTTCCCCAAGCCTTGGCCAACATTTGACCCATTTCCACCACTTTGTCATGGTTCCTCTTCCGAATTCCCTCAAGGCCTCCTTCAAACCTATTAGTGAATTCTAAAACTTCAGGAATAACCAGCTGAGAGCTGTAGTCTCGTGTTCCAATCCACGCGCTCTCTATGGCCAGTCCATTCCCATACTCATGTGAAACCACGGGGTGGTGCAAATCAGGCGATATGGGTGATTTTCGACAGTACAAAAATGCAACGGAAGGAGGACAGAAAAACCATTTATGCAAATTGCTAACATAAAAATCAGCCCCAATTTCCTTGACATCAATATGAACATTACCAATAGCATGGGCGGCATCTACAAATACACGCTCCACGCCTTCCTCTCTACAAATCTTAACCAGTTCACGTGCAGGAATCACAACACAAGGCATCGAAGTTATATGATCAATTATCGCTAGCCTTACTTTCTTACCGTTGGCCCTGCCTCTAGCCAAGCCTTTCCGAAACTCAGCTATGATTTCTTCATTGGAATTCACAGGAAAGGGCAAGTGAACCACGATGACAGAGCCACCAGCCCGGGTAACATAGGCCTCGATGGACTTCTTAACAGCCTGGAAAGCGCAGTGGAGCATGACAACAGCGTCGCCCTTCTGGAAACGGCCTTCAGCGAAGGCCCAGCCAACATGCTGAAGAACAATGGCGGCAGCAGTGGTGGCATTGTCTACGATGGACACCTCATCAACATGGTCGGCATTAATGAGATCCTTGATGATGGTGCGGGAGTGGATGATTTGGCGCTGGAGGTGATTGAAGAAGAAATCGTCAGGCTGGCGGAGGAAGCGGAGCTGCCAGCTCTTCTGGGCGGCGATGATGGAGGCGGGGCAGCTTCCAAAGCTGCCGTTGTTGATTCGGGCGATGCCGGGCTGGTGGTGGGCGAACTCCTCCAGAATTTCGGATTCGGTTATGAAGGAGCGCTTGAGCTTCTTGGAGACGTGGCTGTTGTCGCCGTTGGTGGCGGCGCGAGGGTCTTCGAGCCCGGCTGGAGGATCCATCTGCAAACAAAAAAGGATGATTAGGGCTAGGGTTTGGGAACCGGCAAGTTTACCGTTCAGGCGTGTCTAATTTCATGGGGGGGCGGGTGTCAGTATTAATTTGGGAAAGTGGCTTCCCCATTCATCGTCCCTTATCTTATGCTGCCAAAAATGCGATTCACCCCCACTAAATTTCATACATAATTTCTTATATAATATGAATAAAAATTATCATTACATGGATACACTAATATTATTTTGTGAATGTATGTCCATTATGACATTAATACATGTACTATTTTCAATTGAAGTAATTATTTAGCTATTTTAGGCAACTTACTCTTATATTTCGAAATCCTTTAAAATTTATCAAGATAATAAAATTTTACGAAAAAAATCATAAACCGTTAAAAATTAGAATTTTAGGGCAAAATATTATTAGAACACAAAAAATACCTAAGAAAACCCAATGAAATACACAATATTCAAAATTAAAAAATCCTAAAAACTGTTAAATACCTAAAAGCGCCGCGCATCATTTTACTGAAAATTTGATAAATAATGCAAATAGAAGTGTTTGTCTCGAGTATTTCATGCCTGGGGAAGATTTATTTACACTCGCATGAATTAAAAAGTGAGGGTTAAGTTCTTTTACCCTATTGTCTTATGGGTTTATGTTAATTATGCTCCTATATTACTAAAATCTTTAGATTAATAATACTAAAATAATTAATATCAATGGGCAAAAGTACCCTTGAACTAAGTAGAAGAAAAATTTCTATTTGCTCCACTATTATTTTGTTTTCTCTACAATCAAATGTCAATTAATTCTACAAATTTTATTCAATACTAACTTTATTAAATAAATTAACATTCAATTAACTCTAAATTATAAAAATAACAAATATGATTTCAACAGTATAGAAACTTAAAATTATTTCACATAAATTTGCATGATATAATTTAAAATTTAGTGTGTATTCTCTGTGTGGTATTGTAATCTCATTTATCTACTTATCCAATTTAGGCTAATTTGTTTCATAAAATCATATTGAATAAAGATATGAGGGCAAATTAATTGTCATTAGGTTGTAAAGGGATCAAAGTTAATTTTATTGGAATGACAACTATCCCATTCCGCTGGTGTATTATCGATAAATTTGATGATGAACTTCATCTTTTAACAGTACTTAAGATGTATTGTGATTTGTAAAAAAAACCCTCGCATGCATGTTAGGGGATGCAAGTGCAACTTACCAATAAATAAAGAGAGGTAATTATCAATTTACAAGGAAGCTACCCACGGTTGGTGTAGTTGGATATGTAAATGTAATGTTTCAAAAAATTAAGGGGTTGTTTAATTATGATTTTCCGGAAAATCTGGAATATATATATATATATATATATATTGACCTATGGCGATCGACCATTTTTTTAGGTTTGACGATCTTACAATTGATGACAACGCAAACATCATGAAAAGAATTATGGAAGTGGAAGTGTAAAGCAGCATGCTTTAAAATACATTTCATCATAATAAAGTGATAATTATATGTTCAATCTATCAAAACAAAACCATTACAATCAACCGACATTATGCCAACATAATTACGTCATTAGCCAAATTACATAATTGATTGAACTTTTGAGCTAGGTTTTGATGAATTAAGGCTAGAAATTAAGCAAAACTATGATTTAGAAATACAATTAAATTTCAAAAGGATTTAGATAGGGAATTTTTTGTGAGGATTTCTAACATCTAATTATGGTGATATAACAATTTACTTCCTTGTAAAATCCTAGAGGAATTCTATAGAGCCACTAGGAAAGACTCGATACATTAGAAAATTATTGAGATTTATACCACGAACAATAAAAAAAATCTAGAACACGATGATATAATTTTAAGAGTTGTTTTGTGAGAGATGCAATGCACATCACAGGTATTTGGGCCAAAAGAACTTGGGCTAAAATTAACACACAATCAAAGGGCAGTATTGAACTTTTCAAAAATATCAAATGGAGAAATTGATAATTAAACTAACCGTTGGTGAGGACGATGTAATAACTTTTTTCTACATATTTGAGGGCAAATTGATTTTTCAGAAGCTGTAAGTTGGCAATTATGAAGGACAACGATATGAACATATGTGTTTTTTTTTGTTTTTTGTTTTAATATTCTGTATGAGAGCATTTTAGATATTAAGTTGCTTCTATTATTGTGGAGTGGTGGACATTGGTCAAATTGAAGAATAGTGTAATTTTTTTACTTTCTATTAATAGTTACTCTAACTAAATGAAGACAGAGTGTAATTAACCTTAAAAATTATAAAGAAAACAAGAGAATTGGATTGTGATTGCTTGTGGAAAAAATTTAAAGATTTCCCTCCGTGAATTTTTTTTATCCAATATTTTATTTGGTTTTGAGTTTTTCTTTTTTCTTTTTTCTTTTTTTAAGTCATATTACATTTTTTTATTTTTAAAAAATATATTCACATCCAAACAATTTTTCATAAAAAAAATTATCACATCTATTTTCAAAAGAATATTCCATAATTTAATGTATTTAATATATATATATATATATAATATAAATTTATCTTATATTCAAATATACTCTCAAATTTTTTTCTTTAAAACTACTTTTTTCTAAAAGAGAGGCAAATTTCCTTTTTGGGCCAAAATTATACTACCAATGGGTAATGAAACAAATATTCCATAATACTGGGTGGATGAATAATTAGTATTAGTAACAGTGCAAAACTATAGCTTATCATTTAGTTATAATGACGGTAAGGTGGTCTTATCTTCCAAATCCCAACCCCACCCGCCCCTATCTTTTCTGTGAATTTCCGACCTCATCTCTGCACCCCTCACACAATTGAAGCTGGCAAGCAGCTCAGCCACCCCACCCCCTCCCCTCAAACAAACAAAATCACTTTGTTCACGAATCACGGTATATACACATTAATAATATTAATATTCCACCAACTTTTTGGTTATTTGGTAATATAGGACTGGCAGTGATGACAGTTTCACCGCGAATTGCCAGCCATCGTCCTTTCGTCGGCGCCACCGCCCTTTCTCCCATATTCGCCCTCTCACAAACGAGCAATTGGCTTGGGTTTGATTTTCTAATCAAACCCCACAAACTAAGGGGTGTTGGAGGAAGAGCGAGAGTTAGAGCGCGTAGGAGGTTGTGCGCCGCCCCCAGCCCAGTGGCGGCACTGGGTGGATTACTTGGCGGCATTTTCGGGACGGGCACAGACACCGGAGAGTCCACCAGGCAGCTTTATGCAAGCACCGTAACACTCATCAATCAGATGGAGTCTCAGATTTCGTCTCTCTCCGATTCCCAGTTGAGGGAAAGGACCTCCGTCTTGCAAGAACGCGCTAGCCGCGGTGATTCCTTGGACTCCCTTTTACCTGTATGTTCACTCATCTTCAACTTTAGCTGCGAGTTTCTTCTGTTCAAACAATTACTTACTCTTGCTTGTTTTTCAATATGCTTCTTTTTCTAAGTATATGAAGTCGTTTAGTTTGGTGTTTTTTCCCTTCTAGCTGAACTATTGAAATGCTATTCAGAAATTCTCATCCCCTGGCTGCTAATTTGTTTTTTGTTTATGTTGTCGTTGGTTACTAAAATAAGAAAGTGGACAGAGTCTGCTGTTATGTGGCTTTCAATAATTTGTTTTCTTGCAGGAAGCATTCTCCGTAGTGAGAGAGGCTTCTAAAAGGGTTCTAGGCCTTCGCCCTTTTGATGTACAATTGATAGGTTGGTTGTCTACTTGGATATTTATTCGTCTTCAAAGTCTTATTAGTTGAGTCCAAATATATACCTGTAACCTCGTCACACACATCAATTGGTATGCTTTTTTAGAGTGGAAAGGAGGGGGGTGGAAGTTCCTTCGGCTGATTTGCAACTTTTCTGGCACTAATGGTTTTTTACTCATTTCTGTTCATTTGTATGCTGCATAGGTGGTATGGTTCTTCACAAAGGAGAAATAGCTGAAATGAAAACAGGAGAAGGAAAGACACTTGTTGCTATATTGCCTGCTTTTCTAAATGCATTGGCTGGGAATGGAGTTTATGTTGTTACTGTTAATGACTATTTGGCTCGACGAGATTGCGAATGGGTTGGTCAAGTTCCACGTTTTCTTGGATTGAAGGTTGGCTTAATTCAGCGTACGTCTTACACATGACTTGTTTATACCCACTACTGGACAGGAGCTTATGTTCCTCCATTTAAATCCAACATTTTTGCTTTAATTTTTGTGTCTTTGAGTAAGCATAATGCTTGAAACACCGAAAATCTGGCTTGCTTATCGACTCTTAATTCTTTCATGTTCGTTAGACCTAGCCTGCTCTTTCCAATTTTCTTGTTAAAGAATAATCATTAGGATAAGAGGGAGCCTTTGCTACAATAGCTAACCTCACCAATTCATTTATACAAAACACTAATTCGCCTCAAACTGGAGCTTAAGTACATGTGGTAAATGGAACTATATAGTAGAAGTGTATATATATCTATTTTGTTTCAAACATAATTTGTCCACAACCCCCGAGATCCTTGCAAAAACATGCTAATTGGTGTTCTTACTTCACATATGATGCAGACAGTATTTGTTCTAGAAATTGGGTTAATTGACGACCACCTTATTTGCATGTGGTCAATTTAAACATGGTAACTGGCAATTGGTATAATAGATCATACTCGTAAGGCAATTCATTTTGCAACTGCTGGTGCCCTTCATGATGGCCAGCCTAATGATGCTTCTTTGGATGCAATAATATATGCTTTTACCTAGCCCATCATAATTCATCCTACATGTTCATGAAACTATTATCTTTCTTCCCCTTCTTCGTTCCCTTTATCTATCTTCTCTTCTTCTCTCTTCTCTTGTGCTTTTTAATGCCGTTGGAAGTGCATGCTCCAGCATTCTCTTCTTTGTATTTCATGCCATTTTAAATGATCTCTGATGCGGATGAAATGCAGATGTGTGATCCTGCCTAGATTTTGCCAAAGGAAAAGATCTAGAACTTTTGATCTTTATTTTGACTCTAAAGAATGATATGTCCAACTTCTGATGTTCAGTTAATGATGGCAGAGAATATGACAAGTGAACAAAGGAGGGAAAACTACCAATGTGACATCACTTATGTTACAAATAGTGAGCTGGGCTTTGACTACTTAAGAGACAATCTTGCCACGGAAAGTAATTCTTTTGCTTTGTGAATCCTCTGTCATCTCTTTGTATGCTAATACTGAAAGGATTTGTGATGCATGCTGGTCTGAAATGGTTATTTTAATCTTACAGAGCGTTGATGAACTTGTCTTGAGAGGTTTCAATTACTGTGTGATTGATGAGGTTGATTCTATTCTGATTGATGAAGCAAGGACTCCTCTCATCATATCAGGACCTGCGGAAAAACCAAGTGATCGTTACTATAAAGCTGCTAAGATAGCCACTGCTTTTGAGCGAGATATACATTATACCGTAAGAAATTCGACTTGAATAATTGTTTCTGACGCGTAATTCACTGGAAAGAGAATCAGTTTTAGGTTATTTCTTGTTGTAATCAGTTTGCGTATTATAGAAAATATGACAAAATAAGCTTTTTTTATTTGAGTTGAGTGTGCTGTTACCCAAATATAATGAAACCTTTTATGGTTTCAAGTTTTTAATCTTAATTAACATTAATAGTGGGAAAGTATTTTTCCTCTTTCTGAATCCAGTGTCATAGTTGCAGAATTAAATATTTGTCGGACAAGAAATATTTACAGTTCCTCTTATGTCTATCTGTTTGTCATACGTAAAGTTGAGCATATACCATGGGTACTGCTCTGTTTCTGTGGTAGCCAGAAACAGATATAACAACTTTTTCGCTAAAATATTGTAACTTATGCAGGTTGATGAGAAACAAAAAACGGTTTTACTTACAGAACAGGGTTATGCAGATGCTGAGGAAATCCTGGATGTAAAAGATTTATATGATCCGAGAGAGCAGTGGGCATCATACATACTAAATGCAATAAAAGCCAAAGAACTTTTTCTTAAAGATGTGAACTATATAATCAGAGGCAAGGAGGTTCTTATAGTGGATGAGTTTACAGGTCGAGTAATGCAGGTGACTCTCTACCTAAATTTTGAGTGCCCCTAGAATAAAAAAGGAAAGAAAATGAACAAGTTCATTTCCACCTGTGATACAAATGACTATCTTTCTAATGGAAAGACTTCTCCTGGGTGCACGTGTTATTTTCTACCTGATAGGGAAAGTGCATTTGTCCATCCATCTTTCTCTATCACCACCCCCACCCCACCCAACCCAACCCTTATCTACTATCTGCCTGTGTGTGTTTGTATTTTACTACCACTTGCTTTTGTTTATGGGTTGCATGTATATTCTGTCAAATGCGCATGTGCGAGAACTTTAAGTTTTACAGTATCTTGTGCAAACTTGGTGATTGTATATGAACCAAAGAAGGTTGTATGCTTGATCATCTTTCTTTATGCCTTGATTATAATTCTATGATGTCCTAATTCGTGACATTAAAAGATTTTGTAATTTTCAGAGTATAAGCTCTTTGGAATGCAAGGGTCAACCGTGGCTTGTTTCTGCATTTTTATAAACTATCACCATATTGTGTTTCAGTTGATTGCTATGATTCTAGTGCCATTGCAATTTTATTGTTTGATGGGCATATAGGTTGTTTGTTATAACTGATGTTGCTTTTAGTTTGTTGCGTCATCATATCGTTAGTAGCCTGTTTGGTTTGAAATAACTTGTTAAGAATCAAAGTTGATACTTTGAAATAATTGTAAGATCACAATAATTTAAATAGTTAATTGTTGTGATATTTCTGATTTTATATTGGAGTGATTTCCTTCATTTGTTACTCTTCTTATTGTAATTCACCTGTATAAATAGGTTGTTATTGTAATGCAATTGTAAGAGAGAAAAATAGCCCTTGGGCATTATACCCGTAGGCCAAATGGCTGAACCACGTTATATCTTTGTATTATTCTTTCTCTCTTCAAATCCAATTCAAATTTCAACATAACGAAGTCAACATATCAATGTAGACTCCTCATACATGTTAAAGTCTTACAAATTAGTCACTGTATACATTTTATACTTGTTAATCTTGGGTGATAATTACAAAATTTGCTAAATGCTATTTTTTTGAAATTTATATTTTATTGTGATTCTAACAACCAATCTGTGTTATTCAAATAGATTCTTTCCGCCATTAGAGTTGTTATATTGTCTCCATTTCTTTTCCTGTTCATCTTGAGAGATGATTTTTTCTTTTACATTCAATTTGAACACAAGTATTCTAGTTCCTTTTATTATTATTATTATTATTTTCATTTCCTCCTAGTTATGAGACTTAAATATAGAGTTCTTGTAGGGAAGGCGCTGGAGTGATGGACTTCACCAGGCAGTTGAAGCAAAAGAAGGACTGCCCATACAAAATGAAACTGTCACCTTGGCTTCAATTAGCTACCAAAACTTCTTTCTCCAGGTTCGTGTATCCTCTTGACTAATTTGTCCAGTTGCACTTTGTGATTTATGTGTCTATGATGGGGCCACTCTTTTCTCACTATAAGTTTTTCTGATGTTTGGCTTCAATGGTTGATGTAGTTTCCAAAACTTTGTGGCATGACTGGCACTGCTGCTACTGAGAGTGCAGAATTTGAGAGCATATACAAGCTCAAAGTTACAATTGTTCCCACAAACAAGCCCATGATAAGAAAGGTTCTTTTTTATGCATGCCTTCCATCGAGGAATTGATGAATCTTCTTGTGCTTGCTTTTATATTGTTTGGATATAGAGAAATCTAGGAAATGAAAAACAATTGGAGAGTCTATCTCTACCAGGAACCCTGAAGAAAAACTGAATTATATCATAGTTGGATTTTGCCAAAGGTTCATGTGTTATTTCTTTTTCTCTTCTTGCATTATAATTAAAAGCTCATAGTAACTTTTATTCTTCCCCACACCCCAAAGGATGAATCAGATGTAGTGTTCAGGGCAACTACAGGAAAATGGCGGGCAGTTGTAGTGGAGATATCTCGGATGAACAAAACAGGTCGGCCAGTTCTCGTTGGCACAACTAGTGTTGAGCAGAGTGATGCATTGTCTGAACAGCTCCGTGAAGCTGGAGTTCCGCACGAGGTTAATATAAAATTGTTCTGATTATTTACATTTTTTATGCTTCTATTGTGATATGATGATGATGCAAAACTATGTTGTCTTTTGTACTTTTTTGGGGGACTATCTTATTTGATGTAATATCTTTCAAGGTTCTGAATGCAAAACCAGAAAATGTGGAAAGAGAAGCTGAAATTGTGGCTCAGAGTGGTCGTCTTGGGGCGGTTACGATCGCAACAAACATGGCTGGTCGTGGTACTGACATTATCCTTGGCGGTAATGCAGAATTTATGGCAAGGTTGAAGTTACGCGAGATGTTGATGCCAAGGTTTCTTCTCTGCCTTATGCAATACCCAAATATAAATGATATGTTTGTTTTAGTTTGTATGAGCACTTTTGGGATAAATCACGCAAGGAGAGAAAATCGTAGCCATCCTCTGTTGTAATGTCCATTATATTGTAGCTACAATCTGTAGACCTGAATTTACATTTTTACTTCGATTCGCACACACAATCACTCTAATAATTTTTGTATCTTGCAAAGGCTTCTCATTTTAAAAGCAATCTATCAGATAACTAATTCCATGAAAAATTGCCTTTTTAATCGTGTACGCAAAGGATGCTTTGTATATGAAGCTTTAACATGTAAGAACACTTGCCTGTTAGATGAGGTTGGAATAACTGTTTTGCAAATTTATGAGAAATGAGATCTTTTGGGGCATTGTATTGCAAGTTTATTGCTATGATAGCAAGGCCACTTTACTAAGAAGCAATTTAAGAATGCGCAAGATATTGAATGCCCATTTTATGGTTTACATCGTTGATAACTGATTAAACTGATGCAGAGTTGTAAGGCCAGCTGAAGGAGTTTTTGTTTCTGTAAAGAAACCCCCTCCAAAGAAAACATGGAAGGTTGGAATTATTTAATTTATCTAGATCTCTTTTCATCTAGCCTGTTTCCGTATGCATCGTCGTAACCTTGATGTCACTGAATCACACTCCAGGTTAATGAGAGCCTATTTCCATGCACACTATCCAAGGAGAACTCCAAATTGGCTGAGGAAGCTGTGCAGTTGGCTGCCAAAACATGGGGTCAGAGGTCATTAACTGAGCTTGAAGCAGAAGAGAGGTTGTCATATTCTTGTGAAAAGGTGAAAGTTGTTGAAATACTGGCTTCTTATACTGAAACATGATTTTAACTGCACTTGGAGGATAGAGTTGGCACAACATATGCATTTGCTCATACAATACTTCATCATAACTAATAAATCTAAACCTTGAATGTCTAGGGTCCTGTTCAGGATGAAGTGATTTCGAAGCTGCGCAGTGCATTTTTGGAAATTGTTAAAGAATATAAGGTTTACACAGAGGAAGAGAGGGAGAAGGTAAGTGGTGCATAGTTATTCCTTAAGGGAATTGTTGGCTTTTCCTTAGGACGAAATCTTTTTTGGCCCCATACAGTTATTTGTTTTTTTCTTATCATTTAAGTTTTGAGGGGCCACCCTAACCTCTCTCGAGTTCCTGGCTGCATTTGACCCGTGGAATATACAGATATCTTATGCTCGGCTGTGAATTTGTGCTAATTCTTCATCACAATATTGAATCAGTAGACACGTGACTTCCATCTATTGTTTAAAGCAACTCTATATAGCTTAGGGAAAGAGCTGCCAAGAAAATGGAAGAAATTTACCTTTTGATGTATTTTGTTATAAAATGGAAGGAAAGAGGGACTTATGAAGGACAAAGAAGGAAATAAAGAGAGAAGGAAGGAAGAAAGAATAGAAAGGAAACGAAAGTTCAATTTCTGTTCCCTCCATTCTCCTTCTCCCTCGCTTTACTTAGTTTATGCCCACTTTGCTTTCCATAAGTGACAGTAGCATCAGAAACCTCTGATTACTCTCCATTAATCTTCAATTCCTTCTCCTTCTGTTTTTTGAGTTCTGATTATGCTCCATTTCTTCCCTTGTTCCATTTGGAAGAAATGGATTGCTTTTTGATAAATGTAGGATGAATTATACAATTTTGAAAACTAACTTCTTCAAAATATATGAGCTGCTTACCTTACCCAACAGGAAAAAAAAAAAAAAAAAAAGAGCTGCTTGTGAGCACTCTGCTCTAACCCCTGAATTTTTTTGCCTACAATCACCTTATAAGCGATACTTTTTAATGTCATGATAGGTTGTGTCAGCTGGTGGACTTCATGTTGTGGGTACAGAACGTCATGAGTCCCGTCGAATTGACAATCAGGCATGGCTTTAATATCTTCCTTGTGTTTAGGCATGGTGATGAATTGCCTCATTTGTGACGAGAACTCGGTATTATTTCTTCTACTTTTTATGTTATCTTGTTATCTCTGTGCAGCTGCGTGGTCGTAGTGGCAGACAGGGAGACCCTGGAAGTTCCCGATTCTTTCTTAGTCTTGAAGATAACATCTTTCGCATTTTTGGTGGAGATCGAATTCAGGTTCTCTTGGCTCCAAGCATTTATTCCTGTTAGTCAGAATACGATTGTACAGAGGTTAATACTATTGTTACATCTAGGGTTTGATGAGAGCTTTTAGAGTTGAAGACTTACCAATTGAATCCAAGATGCTGACAAAAGCACTAGATGAAGCCCAAAGAAAAGTGGAGAATTACTTTTTTGACATTAGAAAGCAATTGTTTGAATATGATGAGGTTTTGAACAGCCAAAGAGATCGAGTGTACACAGAGAGGAGGCGAGCTTTAGAATCTGATGATCTCCAATCTCTCCTAATTGAATATGCTGAATTAACAATGGATGATATACTAGAGGTAAAATCTTTTCGACTCTGTTACGAGTCATGCCTCCTTTATGCTTTCGTATCCAACAGCTGTAATGTTTTTTTGTTCTTCTTTATAATGTAATAGGCAAATATTGGTTCTGATGCTCCCAGAGAAAGCTGGGAATTTGAGAAGCTTATAGCAAAACTTCAACAGTAAGTTGAATAACTTCACTCCTGCAATTTTATAAAGTCAATTGAATGTATCATATCAAAATTTTAATCTTACCCAACAGCACTAACACAGAATCCTCTTTTATTTATTCCTGTCACTTGTTGCGGCATGTAATATCCTGGTATCATATGTTTCAAAACATGTGTGGCTTAGTTGTGATACTGTTCATTTCTAATTTTTAATTAAATGGACAAGTTTGTGATCACTTACTTGGGCAGTGAAATCATGATGTTCCCTGCTTTGTTTAATTGCTCATGGGATAGTTCAAATATTGATCTTTCCTGTTGCTTTCTTTCTTTTTAAGGAATTGTTGAGATATTGAATCTTGTCCTAACCCATCTGTATTTGTCTCCATTCGGACTATTGACCCCTTACCTAAGTTTGTAATGGGGGTCTCGCAGACCTAAGGGTATATGACTTTTCGTATCTGGCTACCAAGGTATTTTGGGGATTTTGTCTGAACTGGAGTGTATATCTACAAAGCTCCAGCTGTTTTACCTTTGGTTCTTAGAACATCAGTTTATTCTCTTGCTGAATTTTCCCTATTTGGAGATCTAATCTGCCGCTATCCATGGACGTAGCCCTTTATGCTGAACCACATAAATCTGTGTGTTTGTGTGTGTTTTCTATCTCTTAATTGATTTTCTGAACAGGAACATTTAGCAGGCTATTTCAATATTTAAACTCTAGCTTGTTCTTCTTTATAGGTACTGCTATCTTTTGAATGATTTGACCCCAGATTTGTTGGAAAGTAAATGCTCCAATTTTGAGGAATTAAGAGATTATCTTCACCTTTGTGGACGTGAAGCATATCTGCAGAAACGGGTTAGTTATCTGTAGTTTTACTTCCTATGGAGGTCTGTTCAAGTGAGTCCAATAAGTCATACTATTACTTTTGTTAGTAGAGAACCTTTTTTATGCTATTGGCTCAGCTAATAGTAAGGTATCCCAATTTAAATCAGCAGAGCAGGTAGATCTGATACATGTTCACCGAGTTGCCTAGTAAAAGATGTCTCTTTTTATTTATGGATTATTTTCCTCTCTGTGCCAGGAAATAGTGGAGAAAGAGGCTCCAGGTTTGATGAAAGAAGCAGAAAAGTTCCTTATATTGACCAACATTGATCGTTTATGGAAGGAACACTTGCAAGCTCTAAAATTTGTTCAGCAAGCTGTAGGTTTACGGGGATATGCACAGAGGGATCCACTCATTGAGTACAAACTTGAGGGATACAATCTTTTTGTAGAGATGATGGCACGAATAAGAAGGAATGTCATATATTCTACTTACCAGGTATTGCTGAATCCTCATATTCTGTGTCAGTATCATTGCATCCACCCTCCAAGTGCAGGGTACCATGTGAAAGTGTCTAAGTCAATCCTCAATAGATGTGCATCAGATCTTCACCCCTCCCTACCTAATTGAACATTCCCTCTACATTGGCAGTCATACACAGGCTAATAGCAAGTCTAACTATGTTTCTTCATTTTTATCAGTTCCAACCTGTCTTGGTGAAGGAGCAAAAGAATCTAGAGCGTGGGAAAGAAGTTAAGCTTGACGCCAGTGGAAAGGGAAGTGATTATAGTAATCCTGATCCAGTAACCGCTACCATGCCCTCTTCATCAGCCGTTGGTCAGCAGGCAAGCAAATGAGAACTTGTTGACCAATAAATCCAGAATTTGAATCAGAAAAAATGTTTAAGCTGAACCATTAGCTGTAAAATAGATTGTGAATAAAGTTCAAAGGTTTGCATATTATGGATGTTTTAGCAGTTGTATCAACATTGTTGAACTGTAAAGGGATTTGAAATCTCGAAGGAAGGAAACATCATATTATCCATTTTAGTTGTTGACCAATTGCTTGGACAAGGAAGCTTTCATTACTACATAGTGTTAAGAGACTCCTTGAGCTAGGGAGGTGAATACCTGGTGGCCTTCTCAGTTAAGGATGAATTTCTTTGTGCTTGGATTCAACATAGAGATATGCGTGTGGTTGCATCGAAACTTCAGGAGAAATATTGGGTATCGACATAGCTGTAGTGGAGAATCCATATTTGCTGCCCGTTTTTCAGTAAGGAATCAGGAATCATAAAGGTCAATAATCTCTATTCTTGGGCGAACATTGCAAGCACGAGATAAGAGAAACATGACGAGATGAATGACTTCGTTGAGACTGAATCAATGAGCGAATCCAAATCTTAATATTTAGGTGATGAAACTGAATATGGTACAAACAGTCAAGTTGCTTACATTTTCTTACATAAATGTGTGTTGTGAAAAAAGAATCTCCTGTATGAATTATGATGATACCCAACAATATCTTACAAATAAACAAGCAAATATTTTTCTCAAAGGCTGAGAATGCTGATGTTGTTGTTGCCTTGCTTTATCTTGGAGAAACCTCACTGCCATCATTCTTCAAAACGGAGCACAAGACTTGTCTCGATATGTAAGTCTCGAGTTCTCTGGAGACTTGAGTCAACTTCAAATCAAAATCACTTCTGTATCTGTGCTTTGGTGATGGCACAGTAGCATGCTGCCGCATTGGAGAACAAGAAAGTCGTCTTCTTGGACTTGAAAACTGTCCTGGTGAATTTAAAAGCCTCCCTCCTTTTGCAATGAGAGGCGGCGGCGTCAAACCTAATCCCGTACTTGCTAAATCTTTATCTAGTTTCATGAGTGGTCCACTTCTTGTTTCCAGCGGTAGGGGCTTCAATGGATCACTTTCTACCATCGGCTTATGTTTCACAAGCTTTTCCCTTGCTTTCTCAGCAGCAAGTAGAGCTTTCTCTCGGCTCAGGTTGATTAGTTTCCATGGATCAATGCTTGCGCGGAAACCTTGCTTTTTTTTGTTCAAGATAGATGAGTCATCAGGTTCTCCATCAATCCTTATGGCCAACTTTTGTGGGTTCTGAAACTTGTAAAGGTTTATTGTTATGTTGTAAGAAATGTGTCAGATGAAGGCATGCATAAACTGCAATAAAGATACCTACTACATGTACCTGTTGCATTTTTCCATCTTTGCATATAATCCGCGATATAAATGCAGGCTTTTCAGGTGAATCTGAGTCGGTACTCTCGTCAGAAGAAGAAGAAAAGTCTGAATCTTCAAGAGATTCTAGTTCCATAGACTGGTTCTCTTCTTTCATTGCTAAAATGTAATCATAGGTTGAGATTCCCTGAAAAGATTCAGTTTCAAACTTCCATCCCTTAGTCGCTTTTTTGTTGAATAATCATTTCATGTTTGTTGTACAGCTAGCTAACAGGGTACTAGAAATCAGTAACATCAACAAAAATAACCACAAGTCAGATGCAGATACTATCATTTCATGTTTGTTGTACAGCTAGCTAACAGGGTACTAGAAATCAGTAACATCAACAAAAATAACCACAAGTCAGATGCACTAGCAGATACCAATAACCTTAATAAGTTTCAACATATTATTGGGTATCCTATTATATATACCTTATTTAACACTCTCACCCTAAGTCGGACAGTTTATATATATACCTCGGCCAGAAAGACAAAAGCCAAACCCCTAAGAAAAGACCATGGTGTTCTTTATTCTAAAGTTCAACTTTATAAAAGATATTTCACATCAAATAAGAAAATTCGAAACCCCCAATTTCTGCTGTACCTTTCTGATGAGAAGTACATGAAAGAAAAAAAGCTGTCCCAATGCAGCCGTGCTGTAGGTCGTCACCAAAACCAATATAACCTGTGAGTAAAAAGACATTAATATAGTTAAGATGCACCTCCATTCTTGACGAATGATTTTCAAAAGAGGAGAATGAGAATATTACAGATAAGGCAGCAAGAAGTCCTCTTGGGAATTTTACGTAGTGTTTTCTGTGTAACTCCTGTTCTATGCCCTTGCTATCAGCAAAGCACCTAACAAATACTGCTATAGCAGTTCCTCCTTCTACAGTGAGCTGAAGAAATAACACCATTCACCAGTTAGCAAGTGAATGTGGGACATATAAAGAAAACCATACACCAAAGGGATTGATTGACTAACCATTATCAAGACAAAAATCATCAAAAGAATGAAGGTTGTGTAATTCTTTTTCCCAACGCAGTTGTTTAACCACTGAAACAATTCAAATATGAAATTCTGCCATTACAAGTAGTAGACAATAGAGAAGAAGGATGCAATTTCTGTAATTTAAGATATTGTCTCTTACTCTGCAGTGGTGATCAAATCCCTCAACACAACGGTTGCAAGTCCTGCAATGTTTGCTGTACCTGTTAACCTGAGGAATAAGGAGTTAAAAGATTTTAGTAGCTATATAAAAGAGACTCATGCAAATTAAAAAGTTATAGCATCAAAGGCATTGCACAACTGTTTTTTGACCTCAAAATCACATAGAGAGCAAAATGAGACGTCATTGTCTTTTGGATTAGGCGTAAGATAATCATCCTCGAGGACAAGGGGAAATGGGATAAGAGGCTCCATTTGAATTCTAGTGTTCCAAGGATCTAGGTACTTCCTTCTTATGCAAGTCCTTAGGATCTTGCGCTCCATCCTTTTAAAGAATCTCAACAAAATCCTGCTGAAGATGTATCCATAATTAAGCTTTGACAGCCCAATACTACTGCCCTTTCTCTTCTTCTTTCTAAATCTAAATCTGCTCTTGTCACCAGGATCAATGGCCGCACACCTAATAAACAGAAGAGCAACGGAAAGTGCCTACAGAATAAAAAAGTCAAGGAGAAAACTATCATGTTAATAGTTAAGGAGAATAATGCATCTATTAAGATGCGGGTGACATTGGATTTACCGCAAAGGAGAAAACACTGTTGACTGTGATCTCTGCAATTCTGTGGCCTAGGAAAAGGCCAAGAAAGCAATAAAAAGCAGCAACTAGGAAACAGAAAACTGATATCCCCACAATCTGCAATAATTTTCCAGAAGCAAAAACCATATAAATAAATCAACAGCAATTCTCAAAGAGAAAGTTGTTCGTGTTAATATGCTAATGCATCTTTAATAAGGATACAATATTTCAAGAAATTTACTTTTCAGGCTAAAACGAGAAAGAGAACTCCAAAACAGTGGCGTTGATTAATTTTTTTCAGAAAGGATAGGCGGCAGCCATGATGTCTGTTAGAGGGGATTGAAAAAAAAAAAAAGCTCAGCAGATAAAACTGAAGGATAACGATGAGGGTGCTCAAGGTTAAGGAGATTGTTTGTGGGTCCTAATCGGTGAATTAGTAGCAGTAATAATGGAGTAGTTGAAAGTTCAAGCGAGTAACCTGATAAGTTTTATTTTACAACAAAAAGAGTGAAATTGAACTGAAAAATGAAAAAAGGAGAGAAAAACAAAAGAGAAAGGGAATGGGATGAATACCTGTAAAGGGTGGAGAGGGCGTTGCCAGCCATGGCGTCTGGCGGCGGATGAGGCGATGGACATGGAAAAGGAGCTTGTGCGAAGCAAGACTCAGTTGGCTTTTTTCTTTTTTGTTAGAAGGATGGTGGGTTAGTGATGCTGCCAAAGCTTCCAAGGGGGATCAAATAATTGAAATGAATGTTTGAATCGAATCACCCAACGGTCGAAATCCAATGCTCTTTTGAATTTGAAATAAACCAGCATCTATCTTGCGGCCCGGCCCGGAAACCGAAGGTACCTGGGCTATGTTTGAGTTGGGCCGTCCATTCTGCTTTCTGAAGTCTGAGATTTGCATTTTCTACCCTCTGAATAGCTTAATTAGCCACTTCACCCTAAAGTTATAAAAATAGCACTTTTCATCCTGTAACTATAATTTCTTTGGCACATTATTCCTAATCCGTTTTCCACCAAAAAATCATGTTGGAGCTGACTTTCAAAGGGCAAAATTGCCCAACAGATAAAATATTTTGGGTAATTTGCATATTGCACCACCGAAAATAGCCACTTAACCACTTCCCATCCTGAAATACATTTATATTTTTGAAGGAATATAAATGTATCTAAAATGTATTTTTAAAATTTTCACTATTGTCACACTTATTTTTTTCTGGTCTTATGCCCTACAGTAAACAACTTTATATCAAACCTAATTGATAGTTGACATACGCAACTCCTGCACCAGAACTTCATTAAACACTACACTTAATTTTATAACTCGAAATAAAAAACCGAAAAAAGAAAAAAGAAGAAGAAAAGATGACTATTCCATGAATATAAAAGATAGAGAAGATTATGCTAAGGAAAATAGAAAATTTTTAAAATTGTAAAATGCACATTAACTTTTATTTATTTAAGGAAAAATGGATTAGCTAAACTTAGAAATTACTACCATAAGAATTTGAGCAAACGCTTCATATTTCCTAGTCATGTCTAAAATATAATTTTTGGGCTAATTCTAATGAAGTAATAGGTAATTTCTGTTAAATATGAGGAAGATTTTTTTTTTATTTCTTCGGTAAGTATTCATAATACATGATGATATGCAGCAAATCTATTGATGGACCTCAAGAATTGGTTCTGCTTTCCTTCTTCAACTCCATCGATGATGACCTGCAAAATAGACGTTGAACTAATTCGGCGTAGAAACTTCAACGCCCACAAGTTAGCTTAATTGCTTGGAGAAGAAGATAAAAGCAAACATATGTATATATATGTCAAAGTATAGAAATTGTAACATATTTCTTTAGTTAAATCCTATTATTATAGACATAATGGCAGGATGAAAAAGAGATTTGAAAACTTAATTGTTATAACTGTCTGGTAGATATGTCATCATTTTATTTGATATACCTTAAATAAGATTATCTTTCACTTTCCATCGATAATCATTTAACCTTATCCTTATGCGTGATCCTGCATGACCTGAGAGACGTAAATCTTACAAGATGAACTCGCTTGTTTTGGTTTGAGAGTAGATTATGCGACTGTTCATAAATGGACCCAAAAGAACGAGCCGATTAAACCCCTTTTGATAGCTCGCGGGACTCGGTAGCTCATGAAATGCCAAATAGCTCGTGCAAAATTGTAGCTCATACACGGTTTAAAGTATTCATCTGTATCTTAAAGATTTTCATCTCAAGTATCAATGCGAACTACAATGCTCTGCCTAACCAACAATATTTTTTAAGAGTAAAATTATATTTCAGCTACCACTTGCACGAGCTAGCACTATTGTGATGTTTAACTTACTATCCTCATAAGTGACTTTTTTAGTTAATTGAGACGATAATCTTAGCTTGGTTCCACCGTCAAATACCTAACTTAGCAATTGATTTGAAATAGGTCACATCATAAAGAACAAATCTTTCTAATCTAAGACTTTAATCATTCACAACATTGCAACAAAATCAAAGATAACTGGATTTTAATAAAATCAAGCAATTTGTAAATTCGAAGAAAGAAGCACTTTGTAAATTTGAATAGTTCTTTCTTCTTAAATAGTCAAAACTTGAAATGCCCCTTATAATTTGAAAGTTTCTATTCCCTTTAACCTATATTTTGCTGAATGTGTATAAGCTTAAAAAAATGACTAAACTGATCGAACCAATCAACCAACAACGAATATAGACAAGGTTGGGAACTAGCAAAGCATGAGCGTCAAAATCATACGCTTGATTCATTTATCTGTTTTTTTCCTAATCAATGCAATTATTCAGTTTAATTCAAATTAATAAAAAAAAAACATTCAAGTGATCATACACAACTTATATTGTAGTTTGAATTTAAAAAGAAAAAAAGAAAAAAAAGAAAAAGAAAGAAAAGGATAAAAGCATATAGAGAGAAAATTACATAGATTTAATTTCAAATCATAGTGAAATAACGAGTTTCATGGACTTCAATGCTAAAGAAAAAAAAGAAGTAAAAAGATAGTTTTTTGGCCTGAAAATGAGATAAGGTGCATTATGCCAATAGAAATAAAGAAAAAATCCAAGATGAAAAGTGCCATTTTCAATTTTAGGGTGGAAAGTGGCTAATTGAGTTGGTTTAGGGCACACAATGCAAATTATTATTTGCTTATACCTTTCCTGAAATTTTTTATTTTTTGATATCTACCGCTCATGAGATTTGAACCTTTGACAACACTCTTTCCTTTTTGATCAAACGTTAGAAAACTTAGAATGTTCGGAATGGTGTGGGTTTTTACGGTTTGCTTGGATTGGTGCGGGTTGGGCGGTTTTTGCTATTTTAATTTTTTAATATTGAGTTTTAGTTTTCAAAATCTAAATTTAATTGACAACCATTTTGGACTATAATTTTTAGAGACTATTACTCTTACTCTCATATCATATATACTAAAGTAAAACTTAAAAAAACTTAAGTACTTAAATGGATATTATGTTCTTTTTATTTAAAAATGATTGAATTTTTTTTGTCTTTTTAAGAAATATTTGTAGGCATTAAATTTCATTATTGATTGGATTATTATACATTTCAAGTTTTACTTAATCTTATTCATATATAGAAATATTCTAATATGTTTAAGTTTGCTCCAAAAATCTATAAACCTAATCAGATTATATTGTATTCTATAAACAGATTCATATTTTAAATATGGTTCCCAAAATTATGAAATGTCTTCACACAATTAGAGCTAGCTTGTCAGACTTTTACATGTTGATGAAATTATATGTATTTACTAATACATTTTTCAGCAAAATTAAGTTGGACAATATAAATAGTAATCAAATTTTAATAAATATTTGAGACTAAAATATGAGAATAAATTGTCTTTAGCATAACATAAGATCAACAATAATTAGTATGATCAGTTTAAGTGTTATGCTTTCAAAATTAAGGGATACTCATCATATGCTCAATTTTAATAGCAGTGGCACCTGTATATTAAAATACTAATGGTTAACATCCGTAAAAGTTCAGTATCAAATAATAGCTTATACAATTAATCCAAACTATAGGCAAATTGCCAGTTCCAATGAAAATATGAAGATATAAGAAAAAAAATTATGATAATATTTAATTTTTGTCAAAAATATTTAATACAATTTAAATATTTATATTAATACTTTAGTATACTATATATGTAATATATAAGTTATAAATTGTGGTTGGGCGCATTCTTTTAAGATTTGAAAATATTTAAACCATGATTGACTATAATTTTGCAATTTTTTTTTCTTAAATTCAGACCAATTCAGCAACTTCCTAACATGTTAATTGTGATGCAGGTGGAACTAAATGGATTGATTTAGTTTTATAATTTTGTTGTACAAACTACAAATTCTTTACAATTAGGGTTGTAGATGTTATATTTGATGTGCATATATTCAGTATAAAAATATTTTATTTTTTATAAAATAAAATATTTTATATTTATCAATACACTAAATATATCGTAAAATCGATATAATATGGACATTACCTGTAAAACCCTATCCCATCACCACACATTATGCCATGTCGGCTGGGGGCTATTGCAATTTGCAAGTTGACCATTTCAAAACTCTAAGAATAATTTTTTAAGTTGTAAATAAAATTGAAAGTAATTTCCCAAGATCCCCCCGCCCGGCACGCTAACGATTGGAGCATAATTGAACAAGCACCACTCCACCACATATATAATAAAAGTAAAAGTAATGCGCGGTGTCGACATTTCCATTATTGGTGACCTGTCGAGTGGACTTACCTTCTAATTACCTTTTATTTTTTTTATAAAATAAAATTTTATTTCTCTATCTATTTTCTCTAATGAAACTTTGAAATTCTATTTTTTTTTTAAAAAAAAAAAAATAGAAAAGGTAAGGAGAATGAAACACTATTGACACCATATAATTGATTTGTTTGACAATTTCTAAAAACTATTGAATATTTTTAGTATTCACAAGTTTTAATATCTCATCCAACACAAAATCAACCATAAATACAGATTTTGCTCCATTATTCATTTAGTGCAAAGAAAGAGTGGATTGATTGATGACTTGTCTTATAAGATTTATAAAACTATGAGTGTTTTTGTCAATTGTAAAATAATAATAAAAAAAAACATAAATAAAGCGTATATAATAATTTTTGAAGCGTAAATATTAGTAGCCTTGGAAATTAATATCCAAGAATGTGTCCTCTGACTTGGTCCGATCTTGTGCATAGTCAAAATCACCATCAAGGGAGGGATCACATTTATAATGGACTATATAATAATTTGTAGTCGGAATATTAAATTTCTAGTATGGATTTGAGAGAGATATGACAGAAAATGGAACTTTGACCGCTGACTTTTTCAATGCGGATTCATGACTCATGAGAATAATACTATATATAGTTTCCATAATGTGTGTGTGTGTATATATATATACAGAGGAATGAATGGATGTTGTTAACTGTATAAACACAGTATAACAACAAAAGATATATTGACGACAATGGTGAGGAGGAGGGTATGTTGTTTGGGCGTAGCGGTACTACTGTTAGCTTGCAATTTGATCTGCGTGGCCTGGGCTTCCTCCATTTCCACACTGGTTAGCAGACAGCTCTTTGATTCAATCTTCCTACATAAGGACGACGCCGCCTGCCCTGCAAAAGATTTCTACACTTACGAGTCTTTCGTGCAAGCATCAAGGTGCTTCCCAAGATTCGGAAACACCGGAAGCTTAACCAGCAGGAAGCGCGAAATTGCAGCATTTCTAGCCCAAATCTCTCACGAGACAACTGGAGGATGGCCTACTGCACCTGATGGCCCCTATGCATGGGGTCTCTGCTTCAAAGAGGAGGTCAGTCCTGAGACTGATTACTGTGATTCCACCAACACTCGATGGCCTTGCTCTCCGGGCAAATCTTACAAAGGAAGAGGCCCTATTCAACTATCCTGGTAACTAATTAACTAGCCTAGCTACTACTGCTGGAGACTCATGATATGATGATGATTCCTATACTTTTATTATTATTATTATTATTATATATTATTTTCTCAAGATTTTTTAGATCGATCCACACATGGATCATGCATATTGATTTGCAGGAACTATAACTATGGAGCAGCAGGAAGAGCCTTGGGATTTGACGGTCTTCAAAACCCGGAAATAGTGTCCAACAATTCGGTCATCTCATGGAAAACGGCCCTATGGTTTTGGATGACGGAGCAGAAGCCCAAGCCCTCTTGTCACAATGTCATGGTTGGACGATACGTTCCCACAAAGCAGGATTTGGCTGCTAATCGAACGGCGGGTTTTGGGCTGGTTACAAACATTATAAATGGAGGACTCGAATGTGGAATACCCACTGATGGCCGGGTCTCCGATCGGATTGGATACTTCCAACGATATGCCCATATCTTTAATGTGGAAACCGGACCTAACTTGGATTGCCAATATCAAAAACACTTCTGACTCCAATTAATATATATATATATATATATATATATATATATATAGAGGAGTCATTAATTAATCTTTTAATTACCAGACTATAGAAAAATGCATGCTTTTGTAATAAACCTTTATGATGTTTGAACCTTCATTCTCCAACCTTTGCACCTCCACCTTCAATAGTTTACTCTCAGCAGATCTCTATGATTATAATATTAATGCAAAATGCTTTTTGTTGTCATCAAATTAATTGGCTGGGAGCCTATATATATTAGGGTTCTTGGGAGTTTTGTGAAGGCTACCTTATTGAGGATACCCTTCTTCTAAAAAGTGTTGGAATTATAGGGTAGTAATCAAAATGTGTGAATTGAAAACATTTCGAAACTTTAAGACTTAATTTGCAGGGAAGCCTTTCTTAGACAATTTTGATATATTGTAATTTGAAGAATAAGGTGAAGACTCGGTAAGTAGACTTGGCGGCAAGAACATATATATCAACTTTATTAAGATTGCATCACTAATCCTATTGTCAGGAACACAAATATACTTGGAAAGTTGAGATAACAAGTTATAACTCATATGGACTAATTATTAATTGTGTGTGTGTGTGTGTGTGTGTATAGCTATTATCGACCATAATTAGTTCGTTGCTTGGATGAAACAGCCTTATTTTCATTGTTCCGAATGTTACACAATTTAGTGGATTTGCAGAATGTCAAATTCAGACTACTATTAATCTTTAACGACAAATTTTATTAAGAATGACATGCCTGACCGCATATAGACATGGACATGGTAGACCTTGCATTCTCACCCTTTTATTTAAAGTTTGATATATTCCCCTCACTTATATATTTGGGAAGATCGATAAAGCTTAAATTAAGAGTTTGATTAACAATTATTTCTCAATTAATATATATATATATATATATATATATATATATATATTGGTCACTAAAAAACATTAAACAAGTAATAACAACTCTGAACTTGTGAATATGTTTGTTGTACATAAAACACCATAACAAGACGAAACAATAATTTTTCATTCTGACCACAAATATCCAGCAAGAAAGCGTAATTCTAGCGTCGTTGAGAAAAAATAAAAAACACCTAAAATCAGGAATGGTCAAAATTGTGTTTAGGAGTTTTCACTGGTAGTCTAGAAACATAAATGACAAATGGACCAGTAAAATCAACTATAGTATGATTACTGAAAAGGAAAAATTAAAGAAGCCATTGGTTTGTATGTGTGTCTTATCTTTTGCACTAAAATGATTAAGAGGTTTTTGACATTTCACGAGATTAAATCCATTCCACCATTAGTAAATATGGTTAAAAGAAGCTGCTTTCAAGTGAAATTGGACCAAAAAGCGAAGGAAACTGAGAAAACAACGCCACCCACTCATCCACTTATTTAACCCCACAACCCTTTCTATTGGTTCATCCTTGCCGTTCTGAGGCCTCTACTCATTTTACGGATGAACTAAACAAGAAGAGTGAATGCAATAACTAAATTAGAAAAGAAAAGAAAATGGGTTTCACGGGAACCACCATCGTTTCTTTCTCATTACCCCTCCTCGCCACATTCCTTCTCCTCTCCACCGCCACCGCAGCCCCCGCAAAGCAGCTGTCAACACCTTCTGCACAAACGCCACCGACCAAGCCCTCCGCGCACAAATGGCAAACGGTGCCAGAACCTGGCCAGAAGCAATGACAAACGTGATCAAGGCCGCCAAACCTATAGCCGACGGCGTCGGCATGAACTGCTGCCGGAGACAAAAGGAATCCATCGATTTAACTAGCCGCGATGCGTTGGAGACATATATTTACAACTTCGAAGAGTGCTTAGGATTCGTGAAGGATGATCCTACTACCTCTGCCCTCAAGACTTACTTTTCCGCGACCATATTCTTTAAATGCCAATACGATTTGGAGGAGTTCCAAGTGTCCTTGCCCGAGGTTGATCAGTTCTATGAAGAGACGATCAAGCTGGCCGGCATCCTCCTGGCGGTTTTAGAGAAGAAGCCATGCAAATAATTAACTAATTATAAGGTTGTCTTATTGGTGGATTATTATATATATGTTTCATAATTTGATTTCTCAGCGTGTCTCTGGCTCGACCAGACATCCGGGTATTAATGCTACTATACATTTTTTTGGACAAGAGAACTGAGAGTGTACAGTTTTGATATGTTTTTCGTGTTGTTCTTATGTTGTTGCTGATGTGTTGAAGAGGTCTTTTTGAGTCATGTTTCTCTCGTGTTTGTTGATTGTTTGATTTTGCAATAGAGGATATATGTTTCATTTTACAACAGAGGATTTGAATTGAGTATATAAATATTGAGTTTCTTAAATGCAGAGTTATAGCATTTTTATCCATTTTGTTTAGAACAACGAAGAATATGTTATTGTGTTTCCTATGGAATCAACAAATAATAATAAAAAAAAAACAGAAAAAAAAAAAAAGAAATTGGATTGTAATTTTCAATTTTAAACTGCATTTGTTAATTTGAGCACTAAGAACAAACGGTAGAATTGATTAAACCAAACGACAACAATTTCACTATTAAGAAAGAGAAGTAACAAATTAGAGGAAGTATTCTCTAATAAGTTCAAGAATCCAAGAGGGTAAAATCACAAAATGTCCCTCTCACAACTTTCTTTGAAACTGGAATTGATTCAAAATGATGGGTGGTTCCTCTCAAAAAAAGATGGCTCCTTACTTTTCTCTGCTCTAGGTCACTATTCATTCACTTCTTAATGTGGACACCAGACCTAACTTGGATTGCCAACATCAAAAACACTTCTGACTCCAATTAATATATATATAGAGAGAGAGAGAGGAGTCATTAATTAATCTTTTAGTTACCAGTCTATAAAAAAATGCATGCTCTTATAATAAGCCTTTATGATATGTTTGAATATATAACTGTGCCTTCATTCTCCAACCTTTGCACCTCCACCTTCAATAGTTTTACTCTTAGCAGATCTATGATCATAAAATTAATGCAAAAAGCGTTTTGTTGTCATCAAATCTAACTTACATGTTTGTACATTTCATAAAGTGTGAAGGGGACTTGTTACATTACATAAGCACACTACTAATTGAGAAAAAGGGCATAACCTAATCAGCTCTTATAAGTAGTAATAATATAATTTAACTTTCGGTGACAATGACTTCATTCCTTCATAGAAAAACGGCTTTCATAATCATAATATTAAGATGTTGGGTCAACACTCAGCACAATTGATCCAAATCTAATCTAAAACTAGGCCCATAAGTTGGACTATCTTCTTTGCAGGTTAAAGCTTCATTAAATATAGCCCCCAAAATGAAAATTTTGCCCACCTCTGGTAATGTGCCCAAACTCAACTAATCACACGAGTACAAAAATATTTACTTTTGTAAACATTAAAATGCTAATAACTCCACCTCTTTTAAGTGGCTTCAATCATTCCTCCATTGAATATAATTTCTCAATCAACATACAAATGCACTATACTTCCTGTACATTTTTAATCATCATGAAGGTGAAAACAATTCAAGCCAAACATTTACATCAACATGGAGCACAGAAACATCATAAATCCAATTTTGAAAAGGATGAATATTCACCTATATATATATATATATGGAAATGCTCTGCTAGGTCTTTGATACAAGGTTTGAAATATAGTTCAACTTTAAATGCTGGTGGATGTTCAACTCCAAATATTGCCATCAACTCAATCTCAAAAGGAATTTAAACTGCATTTCTCTTGAGTAGTGGAAGGAAAAGAAAAAAAAAAAAAAAAAAAAACTCTCCACCTTCCGCTACTGATTCCATAAACCTTTTACTAATCCTAAAATTTGGAAGCAAATATAGTTCACCTATATATATATTGTGACAAATAATCTGTTACCTCTGCCGCAACTTCATATGCACCCTCCACACATCTGCCTAACGCTACACCAGACACATAGTTACCCCCAAGAAAGAGACCTTTAAAACCGCCATTGCTCAGAGCAGTTCGGGCATTATCCAACACATTCAAGTGACCAATCATAAATTGTGGAATAGCTTGCGGCCACACACGTACCCCCAAGATAAGTGGATCTTGTGCATTAGAATTTATAAGCATCTTCCTGAGGTCACGATCCACCAATTCCACAAGTTCGCTCTCAGTCTGATTAAAGAACAAGTAGTGAGGAAAGCAACTGTGACAGATGTCAATGTGGAAACTGAAAAATATGCTTCAAGTGAGTTCCTAGTGCATATGCATATTATGCTGTAAATTCACAGCAAATTGATTTGACTCCACCAAATATTGAAACAGCTAATTACTATATACTTCTTTACCGATATAGGCCATTTCCTTACAACTGGAATCAAGCATAAGCATTTGTACTTTCAGTGTAACAAATTCTATACCAAGGGATATCTAGGAATAGATTTGCAAAAATGGCAAGGTTTAGTAGCATGCAGTTCGATATAAAAGAAGTGAGAACTAGCCTATCACTTCCTAGTGGAGATGGGGAAATAGATTGAAATTATTTCTCCAGTACATTTTCTTAAAACAATAGAGTTTGGCCCCTTAAAGAGGGATCCCTATGTAATAGATTCTTGGATCTTTCGTTGATTCTACCAACCCAGGTCTCAGAAGGGGAGATTATTGTATAGCCTCTGTGAATTTACTTCATATTCCTTTCAAGGGTTCAACAAACTCGGCCTAAAGCAACCAAAACATACAGGCATGCAGTAGTTAACAGATCACTTTCTACCTTTGACGTAATTCCAGGATTGGTAGCTCCTCCAATGTAGTTCAAAAGAAGAATTCTTCCAGATGGGGCACGGTTAGGAAACAGTGATGAGCTGTATATAGTTCCTGCAGGATGAAATGAAACAACAAAGAGGTTATATCTGTGGTATAGGGAGCTTTTATGTTGCACTCAACCAGAAACTTCAGTAATCCTTATAACATCTCAGTTTGTTGTACTAAGAAAATTAATATCCAGGAGCGTAACAGCAAAGTCCATAATTCTAATTGTTTTTTAAATAACTGAAATCCATAATCCTAGTTAATAAATTAATTATAGCGGGTTTACCTAAAGTTTCCACCCCTTGGGAACGGGGATGCAACTGCCCAAACCCCTTTAGTTCACCATCAATCAAACATTCTTCACGAATTGCTTCTTTTGGATAGGAAATGGTGACTGCAGCAACAGGTGGATAATATAATTTTAATAGTGCGTCTGCTGCAGTAGCCTGCAAACAATCGCACAGGAAATAGCATAAGAATATGCAGCAAGTCTTTTTAGGCAAGATGAAGAAAAATGTGTACTCAAATCAAATAGCACAATCAGAAAAGCTAATACACCAACACCTAGAAAGTACACATACCAAAACAGCATAATCAAATGCTATCAAACTATTCCATGCTTATTAGGGCGCACTTTATAGATCCTCTTCTTTCAACAAAACAAAAATTTTACTATTAGCACATTCCATGTGATTTCAGGTGATCCTCTTTCACCAGGTTTGCCATTAATAATAGTTCCTCACTTTCCAAAACCAGTACAAGTGCAAGTGGCAACAAGAGCCCTTCTGTGAAAGAGCCAAAACTTGCAGCATGCTGTTCTCCTGTTTGTCTTCTGTAATGCCTGTCAACCACTACTTCCTAAAATAAAAGTAAGGGAATAGAGGAACAAAATTTGGTCCTCCTTTGTGTTTCTTCTTTTTAACCTTATGGTTATGCTAACCTTTTTATTTTCTAAGATAATCTGGCTTCTGGCCATAAATGTGCAATTACTGCATGCAGATTCTGTTGCACATGAGGAAATTACTTAATAAGTTTGTGCAAATCCAAGTCATGGCCTTCTTCCATTTGTTCCATGATGATCCATCATGAAAAAGGCCAGGGTTTTCCATGGGTAAGAGGATCTGCCTGCAGGATTATTTTATGAGCATATTTCTAGATCTTTTTTATTCAAAAGTTACTCAGAACTTCGTATATTAGGTTTGATTGAGAACTTCACCCCTAAATAAATTCCAACAGCTCCCAGTATGATTTGTTTTTTTTTGGCGGTGGGGTGGGGGAGAGGGGGGGTTGTTGGTTGACAGTTTTAATACCATTTCTCTACACATAAGTGGACCAAAAAGAAGTCAAGAGTACATATAAAGAAAACATACCGAAAGCGGGCGTAATATTGTGCTGGCCACATAGGATGGAACAGTCATCACAACACTTCTACTCTGCAGAGACACCATTCCATTGGGGGTTTCATATGTCAAGGAATATCTTCCATCTTCCAATGTAGTGATAGTCATGAGTCTCCACGACAACTTGACTTTGTTTCCTAAGCTAGAAATATGAGATACCCATGCGCACAAACAAACTAGTAAGGACTCCCTCTTGTCCCACGGTATTTGCTTCTTCACCAAAAGACGACTTTTTTATGCATAGGTGTTATGACATTAACGTGTGGCTTATTAAGTCACATTGTTACCTATTTAGCTTTTGGCATATGCTTGCATCATTAACTTTCTGTCTTTACTTTGAATAGGAATTTTAAACACATATGATAAGTAAGAATTCCTTCATATTTTGTGGCTATAATGGAAAAAAGATAAAAAGTTACTTGCATTCATTTTTATACAGAAATTGAAAACCTAGAGTACCTCGACGAAATTGCATTAGGCAACATTGCCAGGCCCTTTTTGAATGATCCAACTGTTTGCCCTTTTGGTTTGGGTAAGCGCCTGCAGATGTACTCAATCAAATTTCTGAATTTTCACGCACAATTAACAGAAACAAACACAAGCAAGGCCTTGGTAAGCATGTCGTTACGGATCTCGAGGTGCCGCAGGACTACTAGATTTCTCCTGGATTGCTTTAAAGGTTCCACCAATGATGCTACCACCATTTTGCTCCAGCTTCCAGACTTTCCCAAATGCTGCTTTCATGCTCAGTTTTGATGGATCCCCAGCATAAACACCTGTATGAGAAGAAAAATTTGGCATAATAATGGCTTATTCCCTAAAAAGTACAAATCATATCAGAAATACTACAAGCATTCTCAACAGAACGTTAGGACCTTGAGACATCGATAAGCAGTAACAATGAGTAAGAGGATATTTGGCTAAATCAACAAACATCTTATAAGCTCATATTTATATTCTTTTATTAAGGCTCAGGCCCCTAGAACTTGAATTTTATATGCCAAATATGGTTGACTTAAATAAGTTTTTCTTTGAAAAAACAATGTGGGAGTTAGAAAGGTTAAGTGGAAAATTCCAACCCTCAACTAAAACCCACTTTTGCTCTCAACTAAATGCAGATCTCCTACAATTATTAGTATCAGCAAACACATGCCTGAGACACATAATGGCAAACACATGCCTGAGACACATAATGAACAACTGACATTTGTAATCATTCCTCAATTTTTGAGGAAAACAGCCTTCCTTCTTCCTTATGAAATTGAAATGCGCAACAGTTACCGGCAAAAGTAGTCATTGATCCATCTGAACTTTTTTGTTTGATAATTTTCTCAAGAATGTTGCCAATAATCCAAAGTAATTTTCTACAATTGAAGCTTTAAATATGCTTGCTTTGTTCATGTGGGACAAAACTGACAGTTTCCTCGGCCTGCATTTAATGTGATCAGATGTGGAGAATAGATGTTGGGCCGACTCTTTCAGTGTTTCTGAAGGAATATATTCAAATTGGTGATCCGCTTGTGTCCAATACGGTAAAGTTCCTTGAATGCAATTGGTGATCTGAAAGTAGAGGTACGACCTCATATTCTGTAATTCTCTTTAGGGAAGTGTTTAGGTGTGTAAGGTTCATGCAAATCTATTGTAAAAGATCCTTTTCTTTATTGTGATAAACTATTGGCCATATTGACAAGTTATGCACCAGGCCTAAATGTTGAAGGGCATGAACATAAACTTGCGTTTATTATTGCCTTTTCAAGCATATCTCTACTTCGATTGTTTACTTCTCCAATTCAAGAATAAGTAAAATAAAAAAAAGAGCACTTTATCTTACCCTGCTCTCCAAACCCTCTTCCCCAGACTTTTATGCAATTTGTACACATGGTATGCCCTCGTTATGAGCCTCGCATTCTTAGTGCCCGTTTAGTGTCATTTTCAAACCCATTTTTATATTTCCAGCATTTCTAGGGTTAAAATTTTTCAGTACGTTTTCATGTAAAAATAAAAACATGTTTGGATTAGTTATATTTCTATGTAGACTATATAGGTTTGAAAATGAAATGTATTTGTTTTATGGTTTTTTCTTATATTTGAAAAATGATTTTGCAAATGAAAATAAGTGGTATTTCTAGTGGAAATGGATAAAACAAATGCATTTTCTCATTTTCAAATAGTAAAAATTGGAAATATTCTTTCGGAAATGAAAATAAAAACAAACAGCCCCTTAGCTTCTCAGTGTTTTTGGATTAAATAAAATAGTTATTCCTAATATATGATGATGTTAGCAAATGAAAAAAGAATTTAATGAAGAAGATACAAATTAATCACGATACTTGAGTGAATGCTTCAAGTTTATAAATGAAGTTAGAAAGACATGTGGCGTAGTCAAACCCATGAAACCCAGCTTCTGGTTAGCTTCTGGAAAATCTCTTGTTTGGTGCGCGCAACACAAAAAAACACTGAAACCGAAAGGTTTGATAAAGTTTTTTAGCACATAAATAATTCCATCCATTTGCTATATAGGAACGTACATATTCATTTTAGCATGCATATAAAAATGCTTGTTTATATGTCAAGTGCCATCTTACTTTTATCTTTATGAACAAAGTACATCCTAACAAATGTATTTACCACAATGAAACCAAGCTTTTCTTACCATTAAAGATTAAAAATTTTCATTCTGCTACTTCAAGTACATATCTAGTGTGCCTTGGCCACTATTTCACACATGCATTGAGTGTGTCCAAACCGCTAGTTTTATAAGGTCTAGTTGAAGTATATAAGATACTTGAGCTCTTGAAGTGTTTGATAAAATAAACTCATGGAGCTTACAAGATTTAAGCAAGGGAAACTTTGTATCTTACGGTCATACTAAAGAATGTTGTAAAATCTTAAAAACGAATTCGGGTTTCCTTACTTCTTCAAAGAGCTTCTTATAAACTCCTATTTTTGGATCTTGTACAAATAGTTATGATACATCTGGAAAACCAAAACCAAGAGAATTCTCCAAAAAACATTTTATCAAACGCTCCAGCACATCTTATAGCTCTCAAATATCTCATAAAATATTTTAAGGAGCTCATAAACTCAACCCCTCGCAGTGTACAAAATAAATTTTGTTGCTAAAGTACATACGATTTTTTTGCTCCCCACCAAAACACCCTCTAGCTTTTGCACTATAACATAATCTATCATAAAGCATAACATCACCATCCTCCATGCATGCACAGATCAAGCTTACACAAATCCAAGGGGGATAATCATAGACAGACCAGGAAGACTCAAGAAATGGATGGTTAACCTCATGACATTGCTGTCATTAGATTCACTCTTAAGTAAAATAGAAGGAAAGAGAAGCAGTGGGATAATCAGCATGAGAGATTCAATATTTGTATATAAAACACTTTAAGCAAAGTAATATAATTGCTCAGCCATAGATTCTTTTCACAAGGGTCGTGATAATTAAAAAAAGAAATCTATCTTATAGGCATAATGAGTCGGATTTTTATCCATAATAGCAAAAGTTACTGAACTGAGTTAATGTACAAGAAAGCTCTCTTAACTTGCAGAAAATAAGAGTGAAAAATAAGACTCTAATTAGCTCTACGTTTACTTGTCTATAGCTCTTCCAAGTTCAGCTTGAGAGTTACGATGAGCAACCTGAAATCTTTGTTGGAATGTCAAGAAAGTTAGACGAGGAAAGTTTCTCAGAAAACGTTAAGGACAAAAAAGATTTACTTTGTGCAGGTTTATTATATGGAAGTTAAAAGGAAATCTGGTCAGTCATGGAATAGAGAGCAAATGATTAAGATTTTCCCCTAAGTTGCAATTAGAAAGTTGAGACAAATGATGTGGGAAATTTAAAAATATTGTCATTGAAGGGACCAATTCAGAGAATGAAAGGTTAAGCTTTGAGGCTTATGTATGAGATCACTTCAAGTTCGAGATTGAACAGCCTAAAACTAAGCTGGAGGCTGGCATCTATACCTTGCAAAGCACTAACAGTATCAGATGTAATTTAACATGAATGAAAGTAAAACAATCACCAAGCAGAAGTTGAGCATTATACTAGTAAGGCAACAATTCATAAAACATTTGCAAGCTTACAACAAGTTCTAAACAAAGGAACCCATTTTCTCCAATGCCCAAAACTGTAATATAGAACTTCTAAGCTTTGCTTGTATCTGTCACAAGCAAAGCATGCCATATTAAAAGGTCACAGAGAAAGAAGAGAGGAGTACCTGAGCAAAATGGCTCTATTAAGCGCTCAAAAACTTCATTACCAAGGTTACGCCTGACAAACTCTTCAACTGATTCCTCGTGACCCTGTAACCCTTGACAAAATTTCAAAGATGAGAAGAAAAGCAGTATAATGCGCAAATATATATATATATATATATATATATATATATATATATATATAAATAAACACGAAGGAGGGGCACAAACTGGAGGGGGTGGGCGAAGACCAATTGCACCAAAACCAGCTCTGAGTTTTCCAGGAAAGCTCATCAAGTCAAAGAATGGCAAGTCGGTAGGCTTGGAGGGCACTGGCCTCAGCTTGCCATTCCACAACACAAAACGAGGCGCATTTGGGTCTCCCAACACCAATTCGTCCTTCAACCCACTGTCCACCTGCCATCTTAAATTTTTAATAACGAATAATTTCACCGCTGGCCAAACAGAATCCTTGTGTATCACGGTTGAGAAATTGAGGGGGGGAAAAAAGGCGAAAGAGAAATAAATAATAGTGAACTCACCACCATGGTGAGCATGGGGTCGGAGGGCTGGAAGCTGTTGGGGCCTTCTTCCCAGAGATAGCCATCCCTTTCCACGGTGGTGATGTTTCCGCCAACACGCTTTCTGGCCTCCGTCACCATCACATTGGAGTTACGGTGCTTCGTGGCCAGGGCCTGCGCGATACAGAGGCCGCTGATGCCAGCCCCGACAATCACGCAGTCGAGCATTGATTGCTGGTTATCGCTTTCCGAAGAAGGGGAAACAGCGGCGGGACCCTCGGCAATGGAGGATCGGATTCTCCGGAGTCCGCTATCATGACGAGGGATTTTGTATGGACTGAGTGGGGATGAAGACGATATAGAGGATGGAGGCTTGAAGGAATTGATAGCGGGAAAATGGGTGTGGACACCAGTGAAACTACCCATTGACAGAAATTGAGAAGTGAAAACTAGTGCCGGCGATGTTATACCCTCCAGATTGCACAGGAGAAAAAGAAAAAGAAAAAGAAAAAGAAACGGAGGCTTATCTCCACGTGGAGGTACAAGAGTACTAGATTGGACTCATCATCTATGCTGATGCCACCAGTATCGTCTTCTGAGCTTTTTTTTTAATTTGCAAAAACGTGTTAGTAATATCTAAATAGAATGAGTATTCTTAAATTTATCTATATAATTTAATATTTAGAATCGATATTTAATAACTATTCTCAAAAGTATAATATTCTTTCCCTTCCATGGCTTAGTTATTTCTAATTAATTAAGATGGATTATATTTTTATTTGACTAAATTATCGTCATGAACTTAACAAAAATCTTTAATAAAATTTAAGAATAAAATGAATTGAACTAGGTTTGCCGAGATCCAAAACTCAACTCATAAATATTTTTATGATCCTAAATTCGAATCAAAACTCGTTCGTAAATAAGATCCAACGAATTGAATATATAAGAGTTATTGTATAATTTTAAAAATATTAAAAAAAAAATATTTAAATAAAATATTGCCATAATTTTTTAATACAATAAGATAATGTTATTAATAAAAAACTAATTATTAATAAATATATATGTATGTGTTTTTTTAAATTAAAAAAATTTAAATATTTTTATTACTTTTATATATATAACTCTTTACTATTTTATTATTTTTAATTTATAAGATTATTATATTTATAATATATATGTGCCATACACATTATTTTTCATATATACATATATATATATATAATTTTACTTCACATAAACCATATATAATAAATAAATTAATATATACAATATTTTAATTAATCGAGTGCATGAGTCATGCTCCAATCTAAAAATTAAAATATAAGACCTTTGTAGTTTTAAAATCCACCAAGGGGGATTCCAATTTTATCCAAACTCATTATCATTCTCAATAAAACTAAACAAACATAAGTATTTATTAAAAAATATTTATATTAGTATGTGATTTTATATATTTTATATATATAAAAATTATTTAACATCGATTAAAATTAGAATTGACCCGTTTATGCACAATATATTAAATCATAATTTATTTTAAAAAATTTATACTGAAAGATAATTTAGTTATTTTTATTTAAAATTTCATTCATTTTTTATTTCTTATACATACCCAAGTATATAAATGTTATACTTATATCATTTATTTCTTGTCATTATTCCATTCTTAAAATCATTTTATCACTGTCTAATTTCATTCATAAAAAAATTCATACAAATATTTGGACTATGCTTAGATTGTGTTTTCCCAAATTAATTTAATTCTCTAAAAACACATTAAAACATATATTGTGTTCTCTAATATATTTTTTTCCTTATACATCACATTTTTCAAAATTATTTTTAATTTATTCTTTCAAAATATTTTCCCTCAAACACATCCAAACATAACCTTAGTTGTCCATGATTATGATATGCACCATAGCCTTGTGAAATTGAAATGAAAACGAAATCTAAGAAATTCAAATCCCAAACTTGTTCGATCTATGAAAAAAATAATTAGGAAAAAAATTGGGATTTCCTCACCAGAATCCATATATCAAATAGGAGTGTTAAAGGAATGACATGATACTATTAAATATCAACTATTATTTTTTATTATAATAGTATAAATTATACAAAAAAATATTTTTTTAATTTTTATTTAAAATATCGTATCAAATGAAATTATGAAAAAAATAGGACAGAGAAAATTGTAACCACGCTTATTTGACACGTTCCACGTTTGTGCTTATTTTATTTATTATAAACTTAGAACTAATTATCTATCCATTTGATAGTATATATTTTTTAACTATTCATGTGTTTATCTAATTTATAATAAGTTATAATAACAATATCTTAAGTAGCTAAATAAGATAATGTGATTGAGAAAGGAAAAATATAATAGAGATTTATTTTGTAATTTAGAATGTGAATCAATCACGTAGGGTAAAATTCATTTTTGTTTCGATATTAGATATCAATTGTAATGTCATCCATGTGCTTTTTTTTTTTTTCTCAATCATCCTTTTAACAGGATTCCGGCTTAAATTTGCGACCAAACACACCAATTGCATGATGATTGACTAAAATGCCATTGATCAAGTTACAACATTGGCAGAAAATTAAATTCAACCCCTTCATTTATATCTACGCACTATTTAGTCCCCTACCCAACAAATTTTTAAATTTATTGTAGCCAATTTTCCTTCTAACAAAAGGCTTTACATAAGGCATCCATTATAGGGAATATTGTATTTCATTTCATTATCACAATTTTAAAGGATAAAATCGAGAAAAAAAAAAACTCTTCGGGATGACCTTGCAATTGATGTCTAGTATCGGGACTAAACTGAATATTATCCTATTAGAATATGTTTTATTTATTTCTTTTTTTTAATATATTAGATAATCACATGTGTGGAAAGTATTAAGATGCCTTAAATGAGGGAAATTCGTTAAAATAATGAAATCAAACAAATTAAAAAAAATAAGAAATACAAGAGCCATCTTACAATTGAGATGTAGTTTTCAAGTATGAAAATGAAGTTTATCCCATAAATGTGTAACTTGAATTCGGCCAAACTAATTGCAGGCTAGAATTTGCATCGAAGAAGAAATTGCTTGTTATTTTCATTTTTGGCCCCAAATCATCATAGCATAGAGACGGGCGTCGTAATACACAAAGAAGTGAGGGGCATATTTGTCTAGGCAATGAGACTCAGTGGCTGGTGCGCACTGCGCACGTGGTCTATAGTAGCACTCCTGGGCCGTTAAGGATTTGAAATACACGAGTTTTGGATGGTGTTTCCCGCCTCATTTTTCCATTTCTCTCCATCGCGACAATATCTTCTTCTCCATATTGCTTCCGAATCGTACAGTATGAACGGATATAATCGGCGCTACTGTAAGAAAGCAAACTCTTCCTTATCTCTAGTATCTCAGTTTTTAGTGTGGAATGTCGATGAGCATGCATAATAATTTGATTTGTTATTTCCGTGCATTTATATTTGTTTTAAATTTATATCCGCAGCTTGTCCCTCGTAGATTTCATGCATATTCTTAGCTCCTGTTCGCTATACTTGAACTTGAAATTTCTGGCAAGAGTTCCAGATCCGAAGATATTTTCATAGCCCAAGGTTCTGAGAATTTGAAGTTTCAGGGGTTAATTTTTCTTTTTATCTGCCGAAATTAACTCAAACACACGCAAACACACCCACTCACATGCCTTCTCACAAGCACCAGATCTCTAAGTATCTACACTCATATTCATGCTCATTTTGTTTGCTCAGTCGAGAACCTTGTATCTTAACCTCTTGAAAGTAATTAATTCACTTGTGGACAAAAATTTAGGTGTGGTTTTACCCAAAATTTTATTTTCAAAATTTAGCATGTTAGCTCGTTTAGCTGTGTTATCAGTTCACACAGAAAGTTTATGAAGCTGGATTCCTGATTGGGTTTCTATAATTTACACACGATAGGAAAGAATGAGTGAGAGTCGGAGTTTTAGCAGCAATTACCGATGCTGCAGTCAATCCAGGAAGATCTCTATAGGAGTTCTGGTTGATTCTATTTCCAAGGAAGAAGCAAAAGATATCAAGGAAGCAGTGATCCAAATTGCAGAAAATGGAACTTCTAGCAAAAGGAATTGTGTCAAAGATTGTGAAGGGCATACTCCACTTGTGGAAAAACATGTGACAGTTGCGCAGAAGGATACCTCTCCTTGGGTTTCCACCAGATCTTTCAACCCAAAAATATCCTCTTCAGTTGCAGTTCATGATACAGAGCATACTCCAAGTTTCCCGGCCACCAGCAGAACACTTCCCAGATCAAAGCTATTAGAGAAAGCATCTGCAGCCCATTCTCTCAAGTTTTTAGCTGGTAAGACTGGCTTGGAATCTGATGAATGCAGGCAGAAGAATTTTGCTAAAGCTACTTATTCCATAGAGGCTGGGAAGGTTAATAATACAGAGCATGTAGAGAATCTTGTATTTTCAACTGAACCAGAAGTTCTGCTAGAAAAAGAACAGGTAGAGGATAAAAATGGGAAAACAGAAACTGGGGGCAGTGAAACTTTGAGAATGAAGCTCTGGGAGGTCTTAGGAAATGTTTCTTCACCAAATAGGCATTGTCCCGGCTCTCTGTCTGTGGAGTTGCATCCAGATCAGAGGGATGGAAACCAGAGTCCTACTGGAAAGAGAAACCCAAATTCGGACACAATTGAAAGTGATTCTGAAACGCATACTTTCAGGAGACCAATGACTCGTTCTTTTACCCGGAAGAAAGCTTCCACTAAAAACCAACATTACAAAATTGATGCCACAAAATCTACTTGCCACAGAAAAGAAAGTCCACAGAAGAGAATATTCTCATTCAGAGGAGATTGGTCTGGAAGATTTCATGATAATTTCAATGATGGTTCTTTGCCTTCTATTAGAAACAAGATTGTGAGACAGAGTTCTGGAGTGGAGATGCATCAGGTTCATAAGCATGCAAATGCAGAGGAGAGACAGCAATCACAAAACAAGAGCAGATCAGTACCAGCTGCTGAGAAATCAATGGTGCATGGAAAAAAAAATTTCAATGCTAACAGTTCCAATGACAGGAGAAGTGATGTATTTGTTGAGCCAAAAAGTCGTGGCAAGAAAAATAATTCTTTTGAGTCTCCACTTAATGTGATGACTGAGCAGCAGAAGGATGTTGAGCAGCCAACGGGCATTAAAATTTCAAAGTTGAAGGATCAGCAAGATTACATATCTCATTTTTTGTTGAAGAACAAAAGGAATTCTGTACAGGATCCTTCAACCCCCACTTTTGAGATTAAATCACATGGCTATTTACCAAAAAGTAAGCAGGGAAAGCTTCATGGTCAGAGTCCTGCAGAAAAAATATTTAACACGAAAGGCATCAGAAGCTTCAAAAGTTTATTGAGTTCAAAATCAGATGAAAGCAAACCAAATGTGCAAGTGGAATCATCTGTATCCTTAATATTTCAGTCACAGAAACTAATTAAGTGGCACTCATCATAACATTCGTTATTACATGGTTATATACATTTTGCTCTTCCTTATTACATTTTAAGGATGGTGGATGCGAGTTAAACTATAGTGTCCTTATGAAACCAAGCTTTATCATGGAAGAAGATGGTGAAAACCAGATGTCCAAATCGTCTACTGATGCTACAGACTCTGAGAGCTCAGAAGATGATTCACTTATGAAAGGTTATAGTATTCATTGAAGTATATGCTCCATTTATTTGCTTTACCCTCTAGAGAAGAAAAACTGAATCTGTTACTTTTCATTCCTAAATAAGATATATGATTTGTGCTTGAAATATGCATGATTGTGCTCTAACATCACACTTTTATCATTTGTGTCATCATTGTACCTGATAATTAGACTTAATTTGCTTAGATATATGTATCGTGTGGTGAATTTCAATTAAAACTTGAGGCTAGACTATATATTTATTCATAGATATGTCAATACAATATACCAAACTAAAATGTTTGTATCAGTAGGTAAGCATGATTGCCTTGAATTGTACTCTGATTAATGTAGACTCTGCAATTTCCCATAATCCTTTTACACGATTTAATGGAATGTAAATTTCATAGAATATAGGCAATTTCTAAATCCTGAGTATGTATGGTTGTTTGTTTGTTTGCTTTATTTATTTATTTTGCATAATCTAGAGAAATCAAAGGCTATTGCTTATGATAAAATTCATATCATGCGGAATAATTTCTTACATAAACAGATGTCAAATGGCTCCTCAATCAAAATGGAATTTCTCTACTATTATGAATTATGATTGACATGGTCTGACAATTAAAAAAATATATTCTCTTTTGATCTAAAAAAAGAACATGATGTTCAATTTTTCACAAACTTTCTACTCAAGTCAAAGCGTGTCTATTAAAGAAAAGCAGATGCTGGCCCATTGATTAAGTGAGATGTGTTAGGTTGTTTGGCTTCATCAGTAAGGTGCAATATTTCATGCTATGGATATGCAGGTTACAGGGAATCAAAGGAATTATCTCCTGAAATTTGTATTGCTGAGGAGTTTCGACATGGTCCCGATAAAAGTCTAGGCCACCAAAAAGATGTTGAAGTGACTGGATGTAGTCCTGTGGCAGAGGCGTTAAAAGGTTATCAGTTCTAATGAAACAATCTTCTACTCCTTCGTAAATTATTCTTCTTTCTTGAATTTATATTTCTCTCCCATGTGTGTAACGTTTCTTTTCTCCTATGCACAAATTAACAGGGATTCAGGACAGTAGCAAGCTTCAAATGTACTGGGAACAGAATCATGAGGATGGCCTGGCCAGGTATTCTTGTCTCTGTTGAGTAGAGAAAATAATTTAGGAAATGTAAATATTGCCAACCATTTTGCTTTTTGTTTTTTGATGATTTCTTATCTTGAAATTTCAGTGCTGTAGCACTATTTGCTGTGGCTTTAGATCGTGTTAAAACCAAACTGAAGTCAATTAGTAGCATAAGACGTGCTGAAATTTTGCGGGCTGCTGCTGAGGAAATATTTTTGCTATTGCAGAATGCTGAATCTCAGATCAAAACAGATGTGTAAGTATTTAAATAATGATTGGTTGCATAATGAAAGGGTCTTCCTCTTGAGCATGATGCTTGTATGTTTCAGGGGAAAGCTGACCAATCTTAGTCAATTGAAAAGGAAAAGGCTGGAAACTAGATTTCAAGGTGTGTGTTTCTAGAAACTTAGCTTGATAACTTGATCAAGTTATAGTCTTTTTGGGCCAATTCATACTATTTTAGACAGATCTTCATATATGCTTAAAAATTATAGTGCTTGCTTTAGTGAATATGATCAGGGTTGTGTGTTTAGCTAAGCTTGATAACTTGATTGAGTTATTGTCTTTCTGGACCAATCGATACTTTTTTAGGCATATCCACCATCTACAAGCTTAAAAAGTTTTTAGCTTGCTTTAAAAATTATGGAGTTCAGGCCTGCTTGTTTGAAGACATTCCTTTAGCCAGTGGACTGGGTATTGGCTTTATGTGCTCGCAACAAATAGGCCAATCCAGAGAGAGAGGACTGGGTGTTGGCTTTTATGTGCTTGCCAAAAAAACAGGCCGCCAATCCACAGAGAGAGAGATCTTTGTTTCACAAAAGGGAATATTTTATGAACATTTTTAAGAATGATTAGCTGAAACAGAAGATATAGCAACAGTGCCCGATTTGGGCCATACCAGAATCCACTAGGGCTACTTGGGCTTAATAACCTTTTTTTTTTTTTTCAAATATTAAAACCACCACTAATGCAGTGGGGGGTTATGCAAGACCTCTATCTGTTTATTCTTCGGCTTAATAACCTTGATAGTCGTTGCATCAGGTCAATACAAGCATGCTGTTAACATGTTACTTAGTTGCCTGCATGATGCACGGAGAGTGCTAATGAGACTAGTGGCATATTGCGTGTGTATGTATACATCACATTTTGGTTTTATCCCCATCCCCAATAGATGCGCACCACAGAAATAAGAAAAAAACTGAAAAACCTATATATGGGAACTCATCTCCTATGTGGAAGTTAAATAAAATGGTCATGATCGAGATTCTAGAGCTGTATCCTATTGACTCACAATTAAATTTATCAGGAAAAATAGTCTCAATAGTATCGCAAGTCATAATGTGTTTGTAAATGCATCGCTAGGAAAGAACTGAAATTCATGTACAAGAATCAAAATAAGAGTAGTTGGTTGATTTCACTGTCGTCTGTAAGCTATTGATCTTTTAGATATAATTCTGATGGACTTTTTAGAGAGATGGTTTTGCTCAATCAACAACCATGGACGTCCACCCAGCCAATCAGCTGTTAACCTTCCCAGCCGACTCCCCCTAGAAATTCTGGCTTTCACCTGGCTATTGGGGTTAACTGTATCACTGAAACATACCAATTATTTTCAGTCTGCAGCATGCTACCATAAATATGTACAACCGTTTTTTATATGCATTACAAGGCCAGTTATGGTAAGTACTTCTATATTCATTCATGGAGATCAATGACTGTTGAATTTTAATGGCCCTAAGTTATGGGTTGGTGTTTGGAAAACATGTGGGTAAATTTCTTTTGGATTTCCATTCTTGACGCATTAGTGAGTGTATCTGTCCTGCAGAACAACAGGAAGAGTTGCTTGGAATGTTTAAAAGATTCAAAGAAGAGGTTGACCAGCACCTTCAGGATTACGGCGGCATAATTGAAGATATAGAAGAGCATGAGATCGAGCTTAAAAGACATGTGGAAAGACAAAGTAAGAAAATTCTAACTCCTAGGAAAGATCTTCTCTAATTTTCATGATATAATAATTTGCATAACGAGTTCCTCACGCATTTGTGTGTTGACAATATGCAGATGTTTTGCCAAGTATAAACTTTTTATCCTTTTGCTATGCAAAAATGAGATTTCCTATCTTTATGACTACTTTATGTATAGGTTATAAGTCAAAACATGTATAGGTTATAAGTTAAAACGTGGAATAGAACCAACAGTTCATTAAATTTCTTTACTTTTTTATCACTCAAATATTTTAAAATTAAAATTTGTGGAGCTTGCTGTTACCAAAAACTGTATATCCGTTGAGGATGTACCGTGCTGAATCCATAGGAACCTTTTTGCAAATTGAACATATCCATTTTTTCATTCTATGAAAAAGTGAATGACTTGATAGAAATGAAGAAGGAAAGCATATAAGGTCTGAATTGTACAGTATTAACCTGCAACATTGCTTTTTAAGCTATTAGATAGAAATTACAGCATGGGTGTGCCACTTAACCTTACTAAATTATTGTTGATGTTTTTGACCTTGATCATAAGCTCGTAAGATCTGGAACTTTGATCTTGAAATTACAGCTTGTTCCTTGTCTTAGCTAAAACTGAATGAACATCTCAAAGAGGCTAAAACGTAATATGATTGTTTTATTTGCTGCATTTTCTTTTGAAGCATTACCCTTGAATTAAATAAGAGAAAAGCTAGGAGACATAACCATTGCATCTGTTAAATTTACTTCTATAGCTACAAAAATAGCTTTATTACAATCATGAGCCAATGTCATTTATCATATAACAGCTGCTTTGCCGAACTTGGACAAATCCTGATCTATATTAATTCCTAATTGGTATTCTTAGGAGCAGCCCACAAAAAATCTCTCTCGCAAGTGGAGCAAGAAATTAAAATTCAACTTGATGACGCTGAAAGCAGAATCATGGCTGTCCAGGAAGTAAGTGTGTTTCATTTAAAATTTGGAACGTGTCAAATTTTATGTTTTTAGGATTTTCCAGTGGTTGAAGCTGTGCAGTGTGCATATCTCAAATGATATCTCCTAACATACAGCATGATAGTATATTCACTAGGTAATCAGTCACATTTTAATAGTGGCGTTGATTCTACATATCTAAAAAGAGAGGCTGGAAGTATGGAACTTTCCTTAGTTGCTATGCAACCAAAAAAACTAACAGAAAAATCACTTTTGGAAGCTGAACTGAAAATACTGTTCATGTTGTTGGTCTTGTTATGCTTTCCTGGTATTTTTGTAGTACATAACAATATGAACAAGTTAGTCTTCACACAAGGGTGTGCGATCTAAACTTTGGGTTGGAATGTGTCAATAAAGAGCCTTAACCACAAAGTACTTGAAGGTGATCTTTTCAGATTGTTGTAACCTGGGGTACCTTACCCAAAAAACAAAAAAAAAAAAAAAGGAAAAAAGAATTGTAACCTATGGTCCTTCTATAATACTTGTGATTGTTTTGGATTTTGCAGTTGGCTAGGGAGAAGATGCTTCAATTGAAACTTGCGGTAGCCGAGTCTGTAAAACATGGTGCATTTGGTTGACATTATTTTCACTGTTGATGCCAAGCCTGCAGATGTTGTCCTGACTTGGACATGATGCTATGAATTTCTCAATTATGCTAAGAGCTAATGGTACTGTAAGTCCTTATTTTACACCTAAGAGTGACCCATATCCATTTGCTAAAAGCAAAATTGTTTGTGTAGGCACCGAGCTCCTTCATCTTCACACTTGTATGTATGTTAATGGACAATTTGCAGTTTTACAATCTTATCTTTACAATTGTTCTGGCTGTATTTCAATCAGGTGCTATGGTCACTAAAGGATATATCTTCAGGTTATACATGATTATCAATTTCAATAAAAAACTTATTGAGTTTCTCTAAAACATGTCTAATGTTATCCAGTGCCACACTATAAAATTCAAACAGTAGAATTTACTGAATGGTGATTTGGTTGCTTTCATGTGAATCTTTTGTGAATTGATTTGCCTCTTGCGGGCATCAGTAGTGTGGATGTCTCTGTTTCAGTTCAGGAATAAACGAGCGTAGTACGTTGCCCTGATATGTTATCAATTAAATGAGTTCATTTGTGTGTTGTAATAGGCATGACGAAGATGCCGCCTGGCAAAGTGAAATCTCCCTGGAATTTTAGTATTCGTCAAATTTTGTTTAATTTTGGAGGTGCTGAATTTGTACAAAGCTGGGTCCTAATTTTGGGCATACAGTGTCAATAAAATATGAAGCTTTTGGGGCCTTTGCACATGCTTAGATTAATTCAATCACCAATTCCCACAATGTAATTACAGCAGCTTCAAGAATTCCGAATGGTGCATGTGTCACTATCATGCATGGCGATCTAATGTTAGTTGTTAACAAGTAGAACTTGACGAGTAGTCTAGTCCTTGATGTAGAAGCTTGTAACAGAATATTAAAAAGCAAAAACTGGGAGCAACCGTTCCTTCTAGAAGGCAAACTTGCAGTTTGGTGGTTTTCAGGGTGCAGTTATATTGGAGGATCATTGGAGGAAATAACATAAACGTGGTAATATGGAGGGGCTTAATGATGTGGTGGTCAGTTTCTGATCCTAGCTACATGACATTTCCAATACAAAAAGGTGGAGGAGGATGGCGAGTAAAGTAATGGGCGTCTCTATCTGGGATCTTGCAATGGATGTCTTCTTTCCTTTCTTTTTCTTTTTCTGTTTCTTTTTTTCTATATATAAATAATATTTATAATCTATAATCTTTTTCTCAACTTTTTTGTTGTGCCTATTATAACTCTATTTAATATCTATTGAATATTTACAAATAGGGCTTAAATTGCATTAATGTATTTTTGAGTGTTACAATTAAAGTATAAAACTAAGTTTAACATTTTATCTCTAACTCTTTTTGGCAGTCTATCTTATTTCTATCAGTATTTTCTAACTGGTTGAATTTCTAACTGTAATTTCTGAATTTTTAAGCTTCTTATCATCTTCTTTTTTTTTTGAATGAATAGTATTAATTATATTTAATATCAGCATGTCATGTGTGATTTTAGGTTAAAAGTAATTTAGTTTAACTGGTGATAAGTGCTACAGTTAATTAAGAAAATAAGAAAAAATAAATAAGAAAAAACTAGTGAAATCATCAACCAATTACGCCAAAAACCCCTATGTTTTTTATTTTTTTATCATTTTATAGAAAACTATAGAGAATATTTTTACTAATGCAACTCAGTTTTCACTTTCTAATATCATTTGGGCTATACATTTTAGTGACTAAAACACTGTAGAGAACACTTTTATCACTTCAAATAATGCAGATTCACATTTAATTTCATTTTTTTTCTCACTTAAATCTTAGGAGAATGAGAATAGTATTTTTTTTCCTTATATTTATTATTAAGGACTAATCTGGTCGATTCGTAGCAATATAATAGAAATTCGCTGATCAAATTATCTTGAAGAATGAGGGGCAAGATGATGAAAAGGAAGATGGAGGATTCAAAAAAGTAAAGGGTGGTAAATTAAAATTAACACTTTATTTAAACTTTTTTTATTAATATAAATATTATAACAATTGAAATAGTTGAAAAAAAAATTACTTGTTAGTCATTTGCATGTATTGGTAATTATTCAATTTAGTAATACAAAATTCTTTGCAACACCGTTTGCAGTAATATCTAATTTATTTTTTTTTTTTTTAAACAAGGACGTGTTTAGTTCAAATCTTAGTGTATTTTAATAACTTTTACTTGGTTTATTTTGATCTTTCAATCATTTTTTTCTGTGATTAATTTGATGTGGATATTTAAATATTAATTCGATGTTTGTTAGCTCTTTAAAATATTTGAAGTTTTTATTTGGAATGGCATATGTGTATTAGTGTGTGTGTGTGTGTGTGTATTATATATATATATGTACAATCTTATATAATATATAATATATATATTATACATATATATATGTATGTATAATATATGTATATTATACATGTACAATCTCTCTCTCTCTCTCTCTCTCTCTCTCTATACACACACAGACACACATATGCATTGTTTGACAATTAGAATTTACAAAAATTATGTTTAATTATTAGTAATCCTTTGCTATGTGATTAGTATACGTCGGTTATTGACTTAATAAATTTTACACAAATTTCTATTCAATTCAATTTTTTTATTTCAATAATTAGCATTTTATGGAATTTAAGTTATCTTGGTGTCCATTCAGTTTAGGTTATTTTAAATTCTATCTACTAATCAAGTCTTTTAACTATCAATTATTTGATTAAGTTGAGAAAATGATTGAAAAATAAATTTGCCATGTGATTATTTAAAAAATTAAATAATATAAAATAGTCAATGAATGTTATTTACTAAATTATATTGAATAAATGCAAATATTTAGTGAACTGCTAAAAATCTAATCTCTTTTTATATTTTCAAATCGATCATACACGACAAATAAAATATACAAATGTTCAACAAATAGCATTCATAAATTGATTAAACTAAATTGGTTTACTTCATAATTTACCTTTCAAAAATACTTTGAAAAGAAAATAATCTAGATCAAATATGTTCTCAACTAAATATTACTTAGTTTAACAGTGAATGTATTTATCGTCCTTTTTTACTTGAAAAGGTATTATTTATATAGCGAGTACATTAATTAATTTCTTAAAATACACCCATCCTCCTATACACACTACATTTAAAACTTCGCACTTTATAGATATTTATTCTCATTGTGAAAAAAACATTCATGCCTGCACTTAAATAATCTTGCTTAAATATAATAAGGGATAGTAAAAAAAAAAAACTTCTTTTCGGAGAAGGAAATCAATAGAAGAAAATATTTAGATTTTTAAATCGTCCAAACTACTTAGAAATAATTGTAGACCAAACAATATTCTAGAGGAGAATGCAGATATTTTTTATATTCAATTTTTTTCATTGAACACATTTGTTTTTTTTTTTAATAAAAATTAATTATATTTTTATTATATTATATAAAATAGTAATATAATAGACTAATTGTCATGTATAAAGTAAAAAAAGATAAATAACTAACTAAAAAAATATATTTAATAAAATTCAAAATCTAAATAACCATATAGATATAATCAAATATTAAATTTAAATTTTTTTGAATATTATTTTTTTTTTGGATTGATTTGACAAAGTTTTAAATTTTGCATCAAAAGGATCAAATCGATCGTCGATTCGTAGTTGAATCGATAAAACTGATCGATTCGATCTGATTTTTAAAACATTGGTAGTTACATTTAACATAAGAAAACAAAAGAAAGAAATCAAATATTTTAAAATAAAAGATAGTTTAATACATATTCATTTTAAATATTTATTTGTAGTAATATTGTGAGATAAACTAACATTGAGTTTTTCTAGTAAAATTTATAAAGTGTGCTTCTTCTGACGCAATAACTCTGTGCGTCTAAATAAAAATTGAAAAAGAACTTTTTTTAAGTATGTTTAGAATATTGCATAGTAGTGTTAATAGTTAGTGGCGTTGTATTGTTATGTTAAATGAGATGATAATTATGAAAATTAAAGAAAGTGCCCACTTTACAAAACGGAAGTTTATTTTGGAATGTTCTAAATACAAAATTGAAGCAATGAGCTTGGAATATATGGAGTATAATATTTATATTGAGTTTATATTAACTCAAAATACTAGATTTTAGGCTAGATATAATTTAGATTTTAATTTTTTATATAAACATAAGATTTATAAATTATATTTAATGAACTTCAAGTTCGAAAAAAAAAAAAAATCTTACCTCAAATAACAACATTTTCGGAGAAATCTTTTTAATAAATAGAATAAGTACTATTTCAATTTTTAAATATATTAGTAAAATCAAAATTAATGATTTAAGAGTATAATTAAGGGGATGATTGGTATGAAATAAAGGAATTAGGTAAGAATAAAATGATAATAAGAATGGAATGATATGTGTATATCAATTTCAATGCTTGATATGTATAAGGAATGAGATATAAATGGAATTGTAATTTTTTATTTGATTCAAATTTAATGATTGGTAATTAGAAATGAGTGATAAAAATTGAATAAAATAGTTTTAAAGATCAAAATTTCTTTTAGTAGAAATTTATAAAATAAAACTATATTCAATATGTTATGGATTAATGAGTTTGTTATTATTATTTTGATGGATTGTTAACCAATATATATATATATATATAATATTCTCACACTATTTTTTTTTTAAAATACAAAAAAATGACAAATGGGTATCGGATCAAGTTTTAAATTTTATTTTTTTTTAAACTTGGATAGGAACTGAATACGACCTATTAAAATATTACACACATATTTTTTTATTTATAATGTATGTATTTATGTGATATAAATTTATATATATAAATATAATTATGCATGTTATATATATACTGAATATATAAATATAATACTCTTATAACAATAATACAAAATGAGTAGTTTATGCTAATAATGTAAAAGCAATAAATATATTTAAAAATTTTGTTTTTTATAAATTAAAATATAAACAATTATTTTATTATTAATAAATATTATTTTTTCATATATAAAATTTTCAGATTCAAAAAAATCTTAATGGGTAAGTTTCGAATTTTTTCAATATTTTTATTATATTTTGAAGAATAATTTTATAAAAAATAAATATAGAGAATAATTAAATCTACGAGGTGGAAAAGAATGGTTAATCATATTTTTTGCAATGGAAAATCCTACCTTTATAAGTTCAACCAAACTAAAGTTGGACACATCAGCAGACTGGAAAGTCAGAATCTCATTGTAATCATGAATATAAGAAACAAGAGTTGCACGCTTCCCCTTCAGCATAAGTTCCAATGTTCTTTGATTTAACTATTATAAATATTCATATTTCTTGCAGGGTGATGGTCAATTGGACGATGTCAATCCGTTAGCACCCGCACCAGGTACGAAAGGAATGAAGAGAAAACGAGAAGCCCAAGAGCATAACTATCTGAGAAGGTGAGTCATGCTCATCAAATAATCCCTCAATGGCAGCCATCCTAAGCCAAAACACACCCATACATGCACAAACCCCACCAAAGAAAAAAAAAAAAAAGTTGATGATATCCCCTATGTTTCTCATGAAAAGGATGTATTTATCGGTAATGTGGAATGTATGACCAGAGGAGGCGTAGAGATAAAATCAACAAGAGATTGAGGGCACTGCAAGACCTCATACCCAATTGCATCCAAGGTCAGAAATTTGTTGATGTAGATACAAAGATAATATATATCATAAGCAATTTAGCATACATCTATCGGAAGAGCCCACTTCGACGGCACATAATTTTAGTTGCCGATTTTTTGTACAGATGGATAAAGCTTCTGTGCTCGATGAAGCTATTGAGTACCTAAAATCCCTTCGGCTTCAATTACAGGTAACTTTCAAAAACAAATCCAGCATTTTGCATTTCACCTATATTGACATTACTTTCGTTTTCTGTATAGATTATGTCATTTTTTGCTGGATTCTGTGTACCATCAAAACAGATGATGTTACCAGTCTACTTCCTCCACATTAGCAGTGCAATTGCTTTGAGATTAGGAATAGGTGCTGGTTGCAGTGATCTACACTTCTTTAGTTCACCTTGTGCAGGAGATGGAGCCAGACTTCAGATACCAACGATGCACCACCTATCACGTCACTAACAAGATCTGCTGCACAACAGTGAATGCACGACACCTCTAAGACCATGCCGTTCTTAGGAGCTATTGGTTTCCTGAATGTTGTATCAAGTGGAGGTTTCAGCTTAACTGTCAACATAAATGACTTCCAAAATGAAAATTATTGTTGACCTCTCCCTTCCTACTGCCTCCAAAAAAATGGATAAGAAAAAAAATGAAAGAAATGATTAATGATTTAGGATTCCAAAGTGGACCGCACCTCCATTACTGCATCTCCATTTATTTTGAGTTGAGAATTCATGCAAGATATGTTATCACCATTCTCCAAGCCGAGATTCATAACGTAAGGTTCTTTCTGGTAAAGTTAAGTAGGACGTCGTACCAGTAGTCACTGATAACTCCTAAGCAATAGTTAACTTCAACAGATTATCGAAGTTAAGGGAGAGAGAGACATGGATCCACCACACACCATTCCTTCATCTCTGAGAACAATATTTCCAGGACTTCTTGTATTTTGCTGAACTCTGAGTGTGTTGTATCCCTAGCATCAAATATATGAGTGCAGTGGCCTATCTGTATCCAACTCTTTCCAGGTTTTTTTCTTAAGCCTTTCTCCTTTATTAGGGCTCTGACCCTTGAGGCATCTTTCCATTTCTTCGTCGATGCATACATATTGGACATGAGGATATGGTAGCCGGAATGTTCCAACTTATCTTGGAGAATTTCTTTAGCAAGAAGATCCACTGGCTCCAATGTGTTGTGAACTCGACAAGCAGCAAGCAAACATCCCAGAACATTACCATCTGGTTCCTCGGGCATTATTCTGATGAAGTCGCAAGCATCATCAATGCGCCCTGCTCTACCAAGCAGGTCTACCATGCATGAGTAGTGTTCCATGTTGGGCAGTATGCCATAATTATTAATCATGGAGCTATACAGAGACCAACCCTCATCCACTAGGCCTGCGTGACTACAGGCAGACAGGAGTCCAACAAAAGTCGTTTTAGTTGGTTTCATTGCTAAAGATTTCATTTCATCAAAGAGGACCAACGCTTGCTTTCCGTACCCATGGAATCCATAGGCAGAAATGATTGTGTTATACGAAACAATATCCTTTTCCATCATGTGATCAAAGACCTTAAGTCCAAGCCCTAGGTATCCGCATTTACAGTACATATCAACAAGTGAATTGCTGACTGAAGCAGCCATTGTAAGGCTGCTCCTAATTGCATGGCCGTGGACTTCCATGCCCTGTTTAAGTGCCCCCATTTTGGTACATATTGGAAGGATGCTCACCAAAGTGATGGAATTTGGTTTAAATTTAGACTTCCATATCTTCCGAAAGACACTGATAGCCAAATCAAAATTTTCACCAGAAGCATGCCCAGCAATCGCTGAATTCCAAATCATGATGTCCCAATCTGACCAGATGCTTAAAAGAACTTCCATTTCTCCTGTTAATCCACAACTTGAGTACATGTCTATCAGCGCAATCCCGACAACAACATCAAAGTCGAATCCTTGTTTTAGGATAAAGCCATGCATCACTTTCCCTTGTTCTGATAAGTTGAGTCTGCCAAGTGCAGGAAGAATACTTGCCACAACAATTGCGCTAGGTTTTACACCCAAATTTATCATCTCTAAGTAGAGCTCAAGGCACCTGCCGTATTGACAATTATGTGAGTAACCAGCTATTAAGGTTCTCCAAGAGACATGGTCTTTGCAAAGCATTCTGCAAAATACACTGAAAGCTTGATGAGTATCCCCAAATTTACAGTACATATCCATGACAGCATTGGAAACAAACAAATCACAGTGAACACCACTCTTCAAAGCACAGCCTTGCAAAGCCATTCCTGCTTGCCTGGCTTCCCATCGGCCGCAGACTGGAATAATAGCAGCCATAACAACTGAATCAGGGTGCGTGCCTTCGCGTCTCATCATTTTGAACAAACACAATGCTTCAAGCCCCTGCCCCTGGTGTATCGTTCCGCATATAATAGCTGTCCAGGAAGCCAAATCTCTCTCTTTCTGAGGCATATCATCGAAAACTGTCCAGGCTTCATCCAAGCTTTCACACTTTGCAAACATATCTATCAGGGCGCATTTTGTGTAGACATTGGGCTTAAAATAGTTGTGAACCTCTGCGAAACGGATCAAGTCATGCACCTTTCTACCCTCTTCTAGTGAACATAATCCCGAACAAGCCTTTAAGATAAGCGGGCATGTATAGTTATCGGGTACAAAGCCTAGCTTGAATACCAAGTGATTGAAGAATTGAATTGCTTGAGAAAAGTGAGCAGAGTCCAGATAGGCTCGCAGAACAGCATTACAGGCAGTGTTGTGGATACTGTGGAGTCTGCCAATGACGAGCAACGCTTCCTCCACACTGCCCAATTTGGCATAGACTTGCACCAGACGCGAACCCAAGAGTGATGCGTGGGCAGCTATATCGCTGTTAGTATTGAGGATGCCACTAACCAGCAGCAGAGCATGTAATCTTCTGGCTTCGCATAGATAGAAGTGGGTCGGCGATTTCTTGAGAAGAGAGGAGAGAGATTCATCGAATGACGACCAAGATTGGAAGCCACCACTTTTGGCAAGCATAAGAGGTCTGGGTTCGGGTGTTGGAAGATTCTGACAGGTCAGCTGCCGACTTGTCCTGACAAAGCCGCCTGTAGATTTGAACCGCATGGGGGGGAGGGTGGTTTGCATATTCAAAGAAAAATCAAACGAAACCCCTCTCTCATCTTCCCAACCCTTTAACCTATAGGAATATATTATATTCACACACTAATATTGTGTAGACCGCACCCTCCCAGAACACCTGTGCTCTCTCCGTCCAAAATTACAGTGATAAGTTGCTAATTTTACTAATAGTCTAATAGCATAACATAGGTGCTCAACCTTTTAACCAGGAAAATTATAAAAAGAAAAAAGAAAAAGGACAATAAAAAAGGAAGATAGATATCCACCATCCATGCTTATGCACAAAGGAAATTAAATTTACAATTTTTAATTAGGTTATATTGCTGATTCGCATTTCTTGCGTGAATGTTCGCAATTCCAGATAAATCAAAAAACACAAAACACTAGATACAGAAACTCATTAGCCGTGAATATAAAGTCAAGCAGCTTCAAGACTGCCCTCTTTTGACATGCTTTGGTTGCCAACCAGCTTTATACAACATTCTGCCACTGAGTCCATTGCTGCACCATCCTTAAGATTAAGATTTGACAAAGCATTGCTCAAAGCATCAGCTTTTTCCGAAACCTCTGCTACTCCTGCAGAGCTATCAAACCCAGTTTTTGTCGGGACTGGGTTCTTTTCACTTTTAATGTCCAGCTGCAGTTTGTTAAATTCATCTTCTATATCGTCATCAGGTATCTCTGCATATGCTGTAGTTGATTCTACAAAATCAATCAAGCAATCTTAAGACAGGCATGCACTTATTCAACTACAGATTAAATAAAGTCTCATCCAGTGCTAAACCAAAGCTTTGAATTCAATTTCCCATTCAATGGGTGAATTTAAAGCCCCTTTTGGAACCTTGGCTTAAGCCTGCCCTTGTAGCCAGCAACTTGGCACTCTCATTGAGTCCCACAGAAATTACAAATTGTTTAATACTGAAACTTAAAATTATGCATATATTGGTAAAAACATATTTATATGAAAAATATAGAAAAAAAAATTGCCTTTTAATTGTGAAGAAAATGGTTATTAACTTCTGAATAGGGGGAGAAATCAAGTAAGATAAAAGATACCACTAAGATAATTTGTAAATAGTATGGTAATAGAGATTGATTTTGATGCCAATGAACAAACTATTTGTTGTGAGTAGGAACAATGATTTTGATACCCAAGCAAAAATTGAAAATTTAGTTCTAGAACCTTGATGTTTCATATGCACGAGTTTCAGTTCTCTTCAAGGGATAAGGCTAACCACTGGACAAGAAATTGGGCTCACCCATCTTTTCTGATTATAATTATGCATGATCTTCTAGTGAAACTACGTTCCTGATTTAGTTAACATGGCTCATGTGCAAGTGAAATCTGATGATTAGAAACTTACCCAAAGCATTATCAAGTTGTTTCAGTGAATCAATGTTCTCATCAACTTCCTGCAGACACAGCTCAACTTCTTCAACACTGATTTGATTTTCCTGTATAGCATGCGTGCTGCTTTGTATGGCCTCTGAAACCTGCATCAGAACATCATAAGATGAGTAAAAATGATGAAACAAAAGAACAAATGTTTAAGAATAAAATATCAGGACATACTCCATATGAAGGTGGAATGGACTTCAACAACTATAGCCTATAGCAAGCATCGATACAAAGAATTCCTAACTCTCTTATGTCACATAAAACAAGCCCAAAGACTACATTTCCGGAGACAATTTTATCATGATCAACCAACCTTTGTAGAGGACTCAGTATCTGTGATAACCTGGAGAACTTTCTCCACCCGGTCCAATAGTGCCGTGCATCTTTCTCTGCTCTGATATGCCAGCTTTAGTTCTTTTGCATATCTCAGGGCACCTCTCTTGTTTCCATATTTAAGAGAAGCTAAAGCTGAATTCCTGCTTCTGCACAAGCCCCAATTCATAGCAATGAGATTATATCTCAAAACAAATAAAATAATAAATAGTAATAATAATAACATCAACAATTATTATCATTATTATTCAAGGCAAATTATTAAGTAGTGGATACTGGTGTATATCATGAATAAATTTTCTTGAAATCTACAGTTTGTTTTACGCAAATGTCCAGGGATATGCACTAATATCCTAGAAAAACATGATAGGAATATTCTTAGTTAAAACATTCTATCTGACATCTTCAATGTTACTCTATTGGCATAAGGCAGATTACAGATTCACAAATCCATCAAGCTTGGCATCCGGACATGAAAGAGTAATGAGATTCTTACTTTTGATAGCGCTGGTCAATCAAATCAAGCTGCTGCTCAAGCTTTTCTGCAGTCCAAATTAAGTGCAGAACAGTGTAATCCACACTTGAGGCAGTAGAAACAGCTCCAGGAGCAAGACACACTTTCACTCCCTGTATGAAGAAAAAAGGAAAAAGGAAAGAAATTATTGCTGTCAAGAATACTAATATACCAGGATTTTACAGGAAGAAAAGGGAAACTCTTCCCAGTTGAACTGATGATGACATGGCTCCAGCTGCAAGCATAAGTTGGGCATCATTTAAAGGAATCAGAGTCTTGTTATGCAACATATCTCCTTCTAATAAGGAACTTTTAAACATACATGGCATCCTACTAAGACCTAAATTCTAGTGAATTCACCTCTAATACACTGAAAATTTGAAAAAATCATCAACACACTGAAAACAAGAAATGGAAACCACCTCTATAGGATCAGCTCTGTTGATGATAAGGAGTCTTGCTCTGCCATGTGCTGACAAGTAACCTAAAATTGCAAGGGCTTCCTTTGATCCCAGACAAATATCCTGAAACTTTCTCATGGTGATGACACAAGAAGCCGTCCAATAATTTTCCGACAATATGCTGACTACTTCAAGGGCTTGCTCCTGCGTCCAAGGTTCGCGTGTAATTAAGCACCGTCTTAGCGGTAAAAAAGAAAACGAAAATTGAGAAAAAAATAGTAGTACAACAAACAAGAATGAGGGAGGAAAAATAAGTAGCAGACCTCTAAAAGTGGTGCCAGAATATAGTAATCTCCGGCGAGTGCGAGACTATCGTCATTACTCGCCCCCAAAAAATCTAGTGCTCTGCGGAAAATGTGAGAGACACGGGAAGTTGCGGAAGTAGGGTGGGGCAGCAATAAGTCTCCAGCGCGGTGCATTTCGAGAAGGACGTGATCAAGGCACAAAGGGGACAAGCCAGCTCGGCGAAACCAGAGGCGCTTGACGTGGGAAGGGCGGATGATGAAGATGCGGAGGTGGCGAGCAACCTTGAGGATCAAATCCCTCCAGAAACGGTAGAGTGGCTCCCAATCGGACCTCTGTCCGCTCAGGGCTTTGAATCTCGCTCGACTCTTGGCCTCTTCGTCCCAGTCTCCCACCTCTTTCCGAACAAAAGCCGCCGCCGCCTCCGCCTCCGCCTCCTCCTCGTCCTCGTCCTCGTCCTCGTCCGCTTCTTTTTCTTTGTTGTCCATATCACAGATAACTGCACTACTTCAATTCTCAAGGGAGTGATTTTCATTCCAAACCGGCAAACCCTTGTTATTATTTAGGAGTCTTTTAGGCCTTTCACCCCTTCCCATATGAATCTTTTTGTATTATTAAAATAATATTTATTAAATATTTTATATTACAAGAGTTATGTCCACATACATTTTATAAAATACATAAATATTTATAAACAATATATATAATATTTATATTCAATTTGCATAACTTATGTGCACACATATATACACATTTATGATCATTTAATATAAGATAATACCTTTATATAATATTTTATTTATTTATTTTTAATGGTAATATATATTCATACCCTTTCATATGTAAATATAAAAATAATAGATATCCATATGTAATTTATATTTAAGTATAAAATATAATATAGTAATATATATATATATATATATGTGTGTGTGTGTTGAAAAATGTACTTATACATTGATTTTTGTATATAATGAATATCAATATAAATTTATTTAAATACAAAATATATATTTTAGAGAAATAATTTGTAGTATTTCAAATGTTAAGCTAAGTAATATTCATTTTATTTAGATATTTATATATTTAGATATGTAGTAAATATTTATTTGGAAACACAATACATACTAACATATATAAACAATATTATAATAACAGTTAATAATAACTATTGTATCTTATGAATAAGTATCTATCATATATTGAAATATTCAAATTTGGTATGATATACATGTATATATATATATATATAATGATATTAAGTGTAATTATAATAAATATTTACAACATTCTTAATGCATAGAAACATCTAAACAAAATGCATTATATATAAATTAATATGTCTTACATGAAGGATATTTTAATTGTTTATTTTATTTATTTCAATTCCTATCATTCATTATTACTTACCAAACATATGAGTGGAATACATCAAAGAATCATGATTCAATTCATTCCTTGCATACCCAGCTTAGAAAATATTAGATTACTATAATTTATTTTCTATTTTTATTCCATTTATAAATTCATTAATTTTCCATCAAATTCTACTCTTACATACCAATTGCCTTTTTAAGTATTTTCTTAAGTTTATGTATTTAGCTTCATTTTAATTTATGATCGCAAAGAGAGAGAGAAATATTTACTATATAAGTAATAGTAAAAAGGGAATTGGTTAAAATGATGAAAGAAGTAAGATATGAAGGTAGTTATCGATACTCACTTAGATTCTCTCGTTTATTTTAATATCTCACCCCAAACTCTCAACAATTAATTTTAAAGTTATAACTTTTCGATTTATTTTGGTTCTAGATTCTTTTGGATCACAACAAGGATTTGCACATTTTTTGCACACTTTTTTTGGATACAAACCCAACAAATCCAAATTCATTAGCTAAAAATCCCATTTTTCGATACACCAACCCTTTGTGTCTTTAACTTTTTCTCTGTGCACACAATTAAGCTCTCATTTACCACACCTCTATTCCTTTTAAACACTAAATATAATAAACTACTTATAACACATATTAAACAATTACCTTGTATCATCATTCACATAACAACTTCAATTTTATGCTATTGTTAACACAAAACTAAATTCATAATTTTGACGTGACTATAATCACATTAACCATGTTTTCACGACTCTTGATATCAAATTGGACACTATTTAAAAATGAATAAAATACATCTTGTTCCTTGAACTATACTCTTCATACTAAATATCCCCTAAATGAAATTATTTTACCTTAAAACTCTACCGTAAAACTATATCACACGAATTGACAACCAAAACCCTTAAACCATTATTTTTCATTTTATTTTTGCCCTTCTTTTTAAACATCTTTCTTTTCCTTTTTAGCCTTTGATCTCCAACTTTTCCACCATCAAGACAAAAATTGAAAAGCCAAGCATAAAATAATTAGAAATATAATGCCCACTAAAGAAAAATTTGAATAAGTGTTTAAACAAAATCCATTTGAAAAAACTCTTCAGTTGCTCCCATTTTCCTACTGACAATGAAACGTAAATTCTAATCCAGCCTACTTTTTATTCAACAGCATCATCAACCTTTTCATTTGACTACACTGTACTGAAAGATGAAAGCAATGTGATGCATTTACATCGCAAAATTGTTTCCACGGTTACATCCACAAGAAAAATAAACTCAAAATCATATTTATTCATCTCATTAAATTGAACTTCTCGACAAGATTTCCCCACTACCTTCACCAAACTGATAATTCTCATAAACTTCAAGCAGAAGCTCCCTACATGGAACAACAGCCCCAAGCTTGATGCAAGCGAGGAAAGCACCTGAAAGCTTCCGGTGTAGGCTGTATGCCTCCTCCGGTGGGGGCGTCAGCCTGTGCCTGAGCATTGTAGCCCCAAGGTTTGATATGCTTTGAGCAATATTGGTTGATCCAAAATCATAGCCTCCGCGCTTGGAGAATGGCAGCCCCACAACAAAACCCGCCTGGACATGAGCCTCTAACATAATTTCAGATTCCATTCCTGTAAGAAATCCAAGTCTCCTTGACATCTCAATCACTGCTTCTCTGTCACTATTTGCACAAGCAAGCACCTGATTCAATAATGTCGGAGATTTCTCAGCATATTTTCCTCATGGTTCAATATAATATGAGTGTGAATCAAAACATAAGCCAACTCTGACTACAGAGGGAGGAATGAAGCCAAGTCATTTAGGGGGTTGCTATCATGAGCATGCTGAAAGCAAACTGCAATTCAACCAAATTTGATGAGAAAAAAAAATTGTCTACAGCAAGAAAGAAGGATTTTTACAACTCAACTAAGACAAGAAAGTCATGCCAGATATCCATAATTAAGTTCCCACAGTAATTAAATGCCCAATATTAGTTGCTAAGGATGCATGAGATGATGAGACTATCTGCTAAAAAAGTCATTCACCATGTGAAAACTTCTTCAAGATTAAGCACACCAGTTAGCAGATATTTTTTATAAACACACGAGAATACTTAATCCTGCATCTAAAAGTAAATGGTGAGAAAAGTGAATGAATCTTACCATCCTTAAATAATCATCTACGAAATGTTTTGGGTAGTCCCTAGCTGCTCCGAAGTCTATAAGATTGATTGACTTTTCCGCCTCATCATATAAAAAGTTACTCCAGTTAGGATCAGTCTGCTTGAGATAAGGCAAAAAATGAAGTATCAAAAAGGAACAAATGAAATAAGAAAATAAAAAGTGACATACTTGCGTAAACACATCCAACAGGAAGACTCTTCACAAAAATTCAAGTTCAAAAATAAAGTTCAAACTATAATAGCATATAGTGCTATGGCTATAAAAAATACAGGAAAAACAAATGGCTATAATCTTACCTTTTAATCTGGAGATAAATTAATACTGATGCAACCACAATATATTTAGACAGCCAAAGCATATCTCAACAAGATCACTCATAAAGAAACAAGTAACTCCATCAAAGTAAGCTCAACTATATATTTAAACTGCTACACTCTAGAATAGAAAAAGAAAGCATATCATAAGACGATAAATAAAATAGAGAGCATGCCTGCATGAAATGGAAGATAAATAACTCCATCAAAGTAAGCTCAAGTAACTTTTTTCCAACATAATTGCGAGTATCTTGATCCAGTAATGCCACCTTATCAATCGGAATGCCTGCAATCAACAACCCCTCCCACAAAAAAAAAAAGGAAGAAGAATAAGAGAGAGAAAGAAAGAAAAAGAAAAATGTCATCATTAGTCATAATACATGATGAATTTTATATAGAATTTCAAACAGAGTTGAGAGAAGTGTCAATTAAAGCTAATGTGGCAAAAGGACCAATTGGCAAAGACACTACTCTTTGGATCTTGAATTTATTATAGGAAAAGGAAAAGCATTGAAACTGAATTGCATCACAATTTCCTTTTCTACAGGATAAGTGTTTTAAATTTTTTTCTGAATGTAATCTGGTGTCGCCAAACCAAAAAATAAAATAATTGAAGGGATACAATATAAATTAGTAAACTTTAATTTGATTTGTACAAACATTTCCTTCACGTTTTCCTTCAATATCAACCAAGAAAACTATTTTCTTTATTGCTCACTTACTAAATCCAAGGTCCAAACACAGGGTAAAGCTATGGAGACTATTATGCTTTTTCTATTAATGCTAAAGGATTTCTTTTCATTTATTGGAGAATAATAAGAGACAAAGAAGCACATACCAGGAACTAGTTCTGTGGTTAGCACTCTTCTACTAGACAAATCATCCACCACAAATGGAACATAAAATCCTTTTGTATTGGTCAGCAGACTACGAAACCTTTTCTGATTTTCGGCCTCCAATTCATAGTCACATTCACGAGAAAGTTCCTCTTTCGCAACCTGTGAAGGAATTCAGGCAGAAACTGTCACACTCACACTTGCATGGCATCACAGATCTAGTAAATCTTTTATTTCTTGTAAGCGTAAAAATTTGGAAAATTTTCATGGCAGGCCAGTTTCCCTTGAAAAGTTGGACAGTCCGTGAAGGTGCATGAATTTTAAAGGTTGATACAACTTTACACCTACTAAGAAACAATTTCACATCAGAATTTGTCAGCTAGAAGCCAGATGCCAGAAGAATTGAAATGAGAGCTGTTCAGAGCTTCTAAATGATAATTGATAATTGATAATTGCTAAGCATACAACTGTGAAAGTTAAATCCTGTGTGGCTTATTCTGATTTTCCAGCTTATTATGCACACAGTGTAGCTGTTGACAAAAGTCTTGAGGTCTTTAGATTAATTACTTATTATACCTACTACATGGTCCTAGGGCATTACTTATTGAAGCCTCAATATTTTATAACAGTTTATGTTAACCTCAAAAGCAAAAAATATGTCCACCAATTACATGCTTACAATGATACAGATTGATAAAGATGAGTATAAGCACAAACACAGGTCACATCTGGAGGCACATAAGACCACATGCTTAATAGTAGACATCAACACAGACATGACCATCAGTGCAAATAAAATTCCAGCAAATTCAGGCAATGGTTCCTCAATTAAATCTCGAATTTATGTACTATTTCACAGATGCCAAGAAAATTTGTTCAACTTCCATAAGTGCATGAACATAGGTACCTAACTACCTTTATTCAAATACCTCCCTCAATTAAATCTAGAATTTAGGTACTATTTTACAGATGCCCAGAAAATTTGTTCAACTTCCATAAGTGCATGCAAATAAGTACCTAACTACCTATATTCAAATACCTCCCAGAAGAATTAAGGTCCAGCATCCACAGAAAAAGCAAAACCAAAACCCATTTTGCATTTCATATGGGTAGCATATATTTGCAATCAACAACTTAATCACCAAAAATGAACCGCCACATCTAGTCAAGTGGCCACAGATTACAAATGTCAGCACTGTGGATATCTAGTCATCACACAGTTTCCAATTACTTTTTATTCTGACAATAAAGCCTGAACAAATTTATGTCTGCTGTATATCATTCTATACAAAGTAAGAATAGATAGAATCTCCCAACTAAGGAAAAGATTTTACTCACAGAGGAACTTCTTGTGCATCATAAGGCACAGTTCAATTGGGTACAAGTGAAAGTAACCCAAAGTAGATGTCCAATGACATAAAGCAGGCAGTTTTATCTAAGCTGATTCAAGCTTCTCAGTTCTACAAGCATGATCGAGCCAACCAAACCAAGAAAGCAGAACACCAAGACAAGCTCGAATGCAAAAAGCAAACAAGATCAATTCTTGAAAGAAAAAAACACACTTGCGCTTCCCACAACAGGGTCCTTATGAATTTTGCATCATCAATAACATCAGATGTTGCACGTGTAACACGTAAATTTTAGAAGACAAAGGCCCATGCTTACTTTAATGTGGCCCAAGAATCATATATATCATGATATACATAGGAAATCTTTATAAAAGTAAGCATCATGAAGCAAAATTAAAGGAAAAAACTGAAACGCAAAAAACATACCTTCATTGCATTGTCAAGATACAGTTTTTCTGGTAGCAAGTTTGTATAAGTTAATAGCAATTTAACATTCTCAATGTCACTTTCAATGCTATCTGCAACTCCAGGATACTGAATTTTTATTGCAACCTCCAAACCATCCTTTGTGACAGCACGATGGACCTAAAAGTGATTTTAAAAGAATCAGGAGATGAAACACAACAGCTGAAGATGAGTAGGATCCTGTAAACCCCTTGATAAATTGTAGGATACACAGATGAACAGATAGGAGTAGACTTTTTGCCTGAAAAGCAATGAATTCACATCTGTGTGCAACTCACAGAAAGTCCTCCAATACTGATACTTTTGCAATCAAATAACACCATTATCTGCCACTTTCCCCTCCCATTAAAACTCAGTTCGAGTACTCCTTATCAAGCAACTCCAGGTTCATTACACAAATTATGTCCTTCCAATTCAGCTATTCACAGAGATAGCTAAAGAATAGCAAAAATAGGTATTCAAATTCAAGAAACTTTTAGGGAGAAAGATGCAATATTTTTCATATAAAAAATATAGAAAAATTTCTGAAAGATGAAGCTCCACCATCTCTCTTTTCGCTGCTGAATGAGAATGTTAAAATTCATGGTCCTAAAAGTCTTGGTCTTCGGACTTTTTACAAAAATTGTAAACAAAGTTATTGAATAAAAAGTACTTATTCAAAAAGAAGAAAATTCTTAAATCAAAATAATTTATCAGTTCAATGCAATAAAAGCAGATGACCCTTTCCTAAAACCTTCACCATCTAAATGCTAATCTATCTTTTAACTTTTGAAATTGCATTAATTCATCATTTCATTTATCTAAAAATATTATTCCTAGTCATTTGTCTATTACCATAATGTTTTTTTTCTCTGACGATTCAAAGTAATTCTTCTCCGCTCAAAACGACTATTTCTCAGATTTCAGTACTGGCAGGGATTGCTGACAACAGTATTATCAACAATTAGTTTACCTTGCATTGTAGAAAGACAACTCAGTGATAGATGTTGCAAAACAAATGAGAAATAGGACAAGGAAACTTGTTCTATGGCAAATTAAAGAAAGCTGACAGTACTTATGAGAAAGAGATTGATTCTATTTGAACTTAATTCTCCTCAGCTTCAGTGAAAGGCCTTTTTAACCAATCACCATCCTCAAGTCTTAAGATATCAAAATGCAAACTTCAGGGCTTGGCCTCTAATGCTCGATCTTCATTACAAGTTACAATTGAAAATGAGTTCCTTCTTCAATCTCTTCCTTTTTGGTTGAATTCCTTGAATCAATAGTCAAGGATCTAATGCTGTTCACAATTCTATGAGTATTGGCAACACTAAATTTATTCTGTTTTGTAGAGATTTGTTTCTTTAATATATTGTTGTTTAAATTTCATTTGAATCACTTTCATATTATTGTCCTCAGCAGCAACCATAGTTGCTTGTTGAGTTGGCCATTTTTTTTTCTCGAACATTCTCCACTACTTTTTGTTGGTCTCCATTGTGGGTTTCAGTTATTGCTTGGCATGCCTTTCTTTAGTTGTCTGTGTGACTTTCAGATAATGGCAGTGAGAAAGTGTCTTTTGCATGGCCATGATTACAGATAAGTGGCCAGCATTAATTTTTTGTTTAGAACCACGTTAGCCATTTTATAAAGCTGTCAACAGTTGATTGACAGCCATTGTACGTGATTGCAACATTTCTTTTATGACATTTTCTCTTTCTTTCTGTCTAACACGTTTGTGAATGCATGCTCTAGGTTTTTCGAATTCTGTCCCAACTTCTGGGACACAGAGAGTAGTAAAAAGGTGGATAAATGTTCTGTAAGTTGAATCAAAGAAAGAAAAAATATTCTTCCACTCCAAGAAATACTGAACAAAAACATTTGACTTATCTCTCTCTTTTCTATCATATCTTTAGAAGCATCATTCTAATGGCATGGGAAAGGGGATCACATCAACCAGAAAAACATATTCACAGAAGTGGACAAAGTGAGGCAAGGAAGCATGAAAATGGATTATCACCATGAAGATAGAGCCTATAGCAGTTTATACATTATGTACAGTCGGGAAGAACAGCATATACCTCCTGAGTTATAGGGTCAATTCCATTGAGTTCTAAGAAAAACCCAAACACCAAAAACAAGAAAGTGAAGGATATTAACTGTTTGTCCAAGTTTAAGAGACGTAGTTGCAAAATTTATTTTCCTCCATTTCAATTAGAATTGAATTTTACAGAACAAATGAAATGGTTGCTACTTTTTTATTACAGATGATCTGACGGAGAGGAAGCAGGTTCTTGTCATCAATCATGATCCTTACAATATCATCAACCAACTTCCTTGATTACATCTAAGCCAACTACAAATTTAATGTTATCTAAAGCACAGTTTTAAATTGAAGTTAATTTGTTCCTTTCCCACGATGGATTTCTGAAGATGGATTATATGTAATTACATTGAACAATCAGTAGTTTGTGATTTAATGTAACTGAATTCTATTTGCAGCCTAAAAAAAGAGAAAAATGAAATTTAAATTGCATAGAGGGCTATAAAGTCTTTCAAACTAATTCAAGGTAGCTAAGAAATTGTTCCAATTAACATCATTTACTTTCATGGAAGCAAATGAGATTTTATCGAACTTAGGGAGGCATTTGGGTTCTGCCCTACAACTCAAGGCAATGATCGGTACTCTCCCTTTTAGCAAAGAAAAAGCTATGATAGAAAATGGAAAGGACAAGACTGAGACCTCAGGGTCCTAAAATTTTAGCCAGAACTGCTACATACCTGACATGAGATTGCACACCATCCAGCAAAAAAGGTTACATTCTAAAAGAGAAACTTTTCCATGAATTACATGAAACTATCCACTATCGTCATTTTCAACAGGTACATATAAATATGTTATTGTATTCCGTCTTTTGGCAGATGCACATCCAGTGCATAGCAAAATTTTGTCCATTTTCTGGATGTGTGATAAAGGTGAAGTGCAAAATAGATTATAGCTTTCTTCTATGTATGTCACAATTTTCTACCTTGAGGGCAAAAGAAGCATCAAGTGTAACTTAATATATATTTATTGGTTACATATATTAAATATGTATATATTCTATGTTTAAGGTAATTGTTAAGGGAAACCATGAAAATCTCAAAACTTGTCTATTCTGAAACTAAAGGAAAATGCAAATTAGAAATCACACAGAGAATCAAAGATAAGCATAAATTAGCAGGGCTTAACTTCATTACCTGTCCTATACTTGCTGCAGCCATTGGCTCATAGTCAAAACTCATCAACTTAGATGACCAATTGGAACCCAATTCAGCATCCAAAACCTGATTGAGCTGATTCCTTGGCATCCGATCTGCACCCTGACGGACAATGTCCAAAGCTGCCAAGATCTGCAAGGGCATAGGAGCTAGCACAGTTAATCAGAAACCTACAAATTATAGTTTGAAAGGATATGATATTGTCAGCAGCAGTTTTTAATACTTCTCAAGAAAAACCGATAACTGGATAACAAAAAAAAATTCAAAAAAATTCAGGATAAAGGAGGATGTAGAAGCTAGAACTCCTAAAAACACAAGTATTGCCCTCATCTGCATTCCATAATTTGCTCTTATGCAATTGTAATTTGATTGCCACTCTAAACTAGGTTCCCATGGCTTATTGCACACAAAGATCTTTAAGTAAAGAGCCTTAAAACCAGTCATCATAGTTTTATGCATAGCATTAGTCATCTGATCATCATTCAATAGTGTCTTCTTCAGTGAGAATGTCCTCTCCCCACTTTAAATTTTATCAGCGAAGAAATTTTCTCATGAGAATGTCCTCTCCTCTGTTTAAGTTTTATTGTAAAAGAAATTTTCTCACTTACAAGCACATATAAGAAAACCACTCTAAAGATGAGTAACATATGTAATAATGTCAATTTGGTGCTCCATGCACGAATATTATCCATTATAAAAATGATGCCACTACTAAATCAACCAGTGCATGAATAAAGCCTTCCCTCATTTAGAACTTTCATGTTTAACTCTTTCTCATCCTTGAAACATCAAAACCAAGATCTTGTAACTCTTTTCCACAAGATTCACAATAGTTGATCATTCAATAACAATCACTTTTTTAGTATTCAATCTTGAATCAAAAGAGTTTCCAAAATCCTTTGTTATATAACAGAAAAACCTAATTATATTATAAGATGATGAAACCTAAATTTATTACAAGATGATGAACGGATCAAACACTCCGAACAAAATTCTTTGAACAAACCTCAAATTTATTTGGTTACAGTGTACAACTTGATTTCAATAAAAATTTAATGAAGTTAAGCCTAGTCAGGAGGAGATCTGGCAATTGAGGAGATCTGATGCATCGTATATGTGCAGTAAAACGTTGTCATAAATTACCACTGCAGGTATCACAATTATCTTCCAAAAATAATTGAGCATGTACTTTTTGTCATAAGAAATGAGAGGGCAAAATATTTTGGAGCATGCAAGCATATACACATGCATGAACTCGTAATCCAAAAGAATATGCATTTACGTACTGGAGCAGGTACAAGAGATTCATCCTGGATACTCAACATTTGGCCTAATTTGAGAGCTGCTCCGCGCATTCTGCATAACGCAAGAGCTAAACGTTCTGCATTTCTCTCAGACAAGAATGGGGAAAGGGCATGTTGGTTGTTTTCTGAGTTAGGTGTACCAAACACGATCCTCTTTGCAGACTCCTGAAGTGTGCCCCATGCAAGACCAGCTCCAAGTCCAGCAAACCTTCAATCATACTTCAGAGAATAAAACTAAAACTCATGCCAATATAATTTTCTCATGAAATTCTACAGTTGGCTGTAACATATTGAAGATCAAAGCATAACTTTGAGCATACAATGTACAATAAGTAAATCAGAATCCAGAGTCACTACGAGAACTGTACTAATGCAAAGATAGGCCCGAAAAACTGAAAATACCACTTAAATATAAATGATGGCAAAGTTTAATGGTAAAAAAACAATAAATAAATGTCACTTCTAATTTTTAAACATAGTAGAAGTGCCATAAAAGGTATACACAGTTTTAGAGGGCACCAACAGAAACTAACATGAAAGTGTTATATTCATCTTACAAAGAAAATGAGCCACGTATTTTGGCATTAATAATTTTGTTTTTTTGTTTTTTTTCTTCAAACACTCATAAAGTATGAATCAATGACATCATACGCTACATCAAGATATCAAATACCAGCCGAATAATTTCCCACAACTATACTTCATGGAGACTTATCATAATTCATATATTCTCGCCTCATTTATTGAAGTATCTAAAAGTCCTTTCACAAACAGAAAGGCATTTTTCACCCATTTCTTGGTCTCAAGTGTATTTTCAGGAGGATTCACAAAAAAAGGAGAAGATCTCTTTCTGCTGCATTTTTTTTTCTTTTTACCATCTCTCTTGATATTGCTCCAATATAAATACTTTTGCAGAATTGGATGTCAAGACTTTTTTGAATTTTAGCTTCCTTTACAGGAGGATAATATACTTGGGCTTAACTGAATTAATTCATCCCACCCTTCTCATTTGTCCTACCACATCACCAGAAGCTAAAACCATGAGCTCCTAAAGACTGGCATATATATTCATGCTAATCTTTTCAACCTACCTTGGTTGTTCGCAAGCTCCTCATAATTGCATAACAGGTCGGTTGATTTACGCAATAGCATTGAGTAGAAAGAAAGATTGGCTTACCCTATCGCTCTGGAGAAAGGGGTAGAAGGAACTCTCCTCTCCCTGGGCTTCCTCTGCTTCCAGGGAGTCACGGACCCATCCACTACCGCGGCATTTGAGGTCGAGGGGGCACCGGGTCGGGGATCTGCATCCACGGAAGTCTGGGAATCTGGAACCACGGAAGCATCCGAGGTGGAGGGGGCGGCGGTTTGGGGAAGCACACTTGCATCTGGATCGGGCATTGGCGGGGCCTCGGATTTGGGAGCAGAAATATCATCGGGCGGCTCATCGGTAAAGTAGATGACGCTACCTGTATTTCTATGAGCATAATCGGTACTATCAATCTGAGGTGTCTGAGTTTCGAGACTACGGAGCTTTCCTTTGGTGAGTCCGGCAACGTCCGCGGCGGAGAGGACAGCGGCCTTGATTACGGTTTCCAATGGAGCACTCTTCGAGCGGCTGATGCCCTCCTTAGCCACCAGAGATAACCCATTCAGCACTCTCGCTATGTCCTTCAAAGATACCATCGTACTTCTATCGTCCGTCAATAAAAAATTTATCTAACCTACCCTAATCCAGTGAAATTTCAATCAATCAACATATAAATGCGCCGGACCGCTCTCCAACTCCGAAGACGACGGCTGTCCAAAGGATAAATAACAGGAAAACCTTCAATTGATTTGGGAGCCACTTTTTTATTTTCTATTTCTTATTCGCTGTTTTTTCCTAGTCTGTATCTGTTAATATTCAACATCGTGGTGTTGAGTTCTTTTCGAGTTTACGTGTGCATTCTTCGTCCTCATATACATTAAAATCTGCTAACAAGTAACCACTGCTCTTAGAAACTGCGTTTGGGGGAAATTCAAGCGGGTTAGGGGTGTAAAAGAGTAGAGCTGAGTTTGTTTGTTTTGAATTTTCACTTAATTTTAAAAATTATGATTAAATTTAATTTAATTATTAAATAAATTAATTTGAATAAATTTTAATTAAATTGAATTAAACTCGAGTAATTTAATTTTTTTATATATTATATAAATTTTTTATTAATAATTCAAATGAAATTTCAAATTTTATTGATATTTTTTTAAATTTAATTTATTATGTTTAACAAATCATAATCTAACGAATTTTTAACGATCAAATAATTTGATTTATTTTAGTGGTCGATCTCAAGTATAATATTAAATAATTTAATTTATTTTTTAACTTTATATGTACTATCAAGTTTCACTATTAAAATTAGAAAAATTATAATTTTAATTTTATATTTCAGGTTCAATTTTTTTTTAGTATTCTAATTACTAATCAATTATATTTGATTATTTATCTAGAAAAAATTATAATCTTCACCGCATCCAAACTTAAATATATTTGATGATTTATATTTACTATTTACTCATTTTATTCAATTTTATGACTGTAATAAATAAATTACAATAATTATAAAAAGGGGCAAAATTATAATTTTGGTTGGTGGGGGTGGGTGGGGCTGAGGGTGGTATTTAGGAACGTCAATATAGCGTATTTAAAGTGAATCCGTCCCAAACTCGCCTCTTTTGAAGTTGATTTTTTAAATTATAAACAGATTTTCGGATGAGTTTTAATTTTTTATTTTCAAACTCGTCCCACTTAAATTCATCCCTTTTAATTTTTTAGTTATTTTTTAATATATATATATATATATATTAATATTATATTTTAAAAATATATTTTTTAAAATAATTAATAGTATTATTTTAAAATTTATATTTAAAATCATACAAAAAAATCTAACGAGCCTAATCTGAACCGGCCAGATAATAAGAAGGACGGATTCGAATCCTTAAATTTTTTTACAGCTGAAACCTAAATTTAGACAATTTCACCTTTTTGCCATTGCTAATTGAATTTAGGTAGGTGGGGATGGGGAAGAGCTAGCTTGGGTTAAGCGAGGTGCACTGTGGTGAGGAGGCGGGCGCTAGGGGATGCTGGATAGGGGTGTCTGGTGTTTAATGGGAATAGTTGGGTAGGGAATAAGAAGAAAAAGGAACAGTGAAAAAGAGGAGAAAAAAAACGAAGAAGACTTATACTTATTAATTATGTATTTATATATAACTTAAAGCTAAAATTTAAATTGTTTTATTATAATACTTTTGATTTTAATTGTTATATTTTGAGTATTACATTTTGTACGTAGAATGTTATCAAATTCCACATCTTATATATCTGCATGTGTTTTTTATTTTTTTTTAGCAGAAAGTATGAGTATGTATTCGATAATATCGTATTGAATCATAACAAAATTTTAGTAAATTTCGATACGATAATTTACCAAATAGAATAGCAAATCAAAATAAATCGATTCGGTCTGGTAATTGTCGAAAAAAAAATTCGATAATTCAGTACGGTTTTAATAAAATTAAAATTTATAAAAAAAAATTACTCCCTTTTTTTTTTTAAATTCATGCATAACAATTATTAAATCAAGGAGTTGTGGCATATAGAAAATACATATCGAATACCGAATCGAAAAATTCGATTCTATTTTGATTTGTAATGAAATTTCAATTTGATTTTGATTTTTATTAAAATTTCAATTTCGACACGATTTGATCGGTATACCAAACCGTGTACACCCCTAGTAGAAAAGTTACTTGACCCACATGGGTTCATTAAGTTTTTAATTTATTGAATAATTGTTAGTAATACAATAAAAATAATAAAATTATAACTAGTTTGAATAAAATAGTAATATGTCTCATTGTGGAATCAATATAACTAAATTATAAATGATTTTATTAGCATAATTATATTTTTAATTTCTTATATGCTAGTAACATTAGTAAAAAGTAAACCAAAATAATTTGAAGTTATCCAAAATAAGTTTAAGCTATTATTTTATGATGTTTTAAATTTGAATTACAAAAATTATAATAATCCTACTGAAGTCCTGAGATTGAGGACAAAATGAAGACAATGGACTAAATGTGATTGAGTAATTACTTATAAAATTAAAATAGTAAATTTTACTTTATATCTTTCTACTTTTGTTGAGTATCACTTTATTTTATTGAACTCCCAAGTATCTCATTTTATTCTTTTGTACTTTCATTTTATCTCACTTTACCCCATTGTACTCTCATTATCTTATTTTGTCTCCCTATACTCTAAAAAGATTAATCAAATTACCCTTACCTTTTATTTATAACAAAAATACTTTAAAATAATTTAAAATTAATATATTTATATTTATAATAATTTTTTTATACTCGACATTAAATTTATTTAAGATTTTATTATACTTAAATTTTAATTTAATATAGTTCCTATTAAATTAGTATATAGTAGAATATTTTTTATTAACTAATACACTATACTTATAAATTTTATACTCAATATAAATTCAAAAAATATATAAAATAATTTTAATAATATCTTACTAATTGTATAAAATATTAGTAATAATTTTTTTATTATTAATAGAATTATCATAAGTTCATAGAAATTATATTAAATTCAAAAATAATCATTATAATCAAGTAATAGTAATAAAATTAATTAGTAAAATGACTGATTTTTTGAATAGAACGTAGTATTTATTAAATTACGACAATTCGACTATTTATAATTTTTTAATAGTATTAATTTATACATAATAACTTTTTTTAATTTAATATTATTTTAATAAAATTTTAATAATCCCATTAACAATGAGAAATTTATTACTAATATTTTATGTATTTAACAAAATATCTTTTAGAAATATATTATATATTTTTTATATTTAAGATAAATAGAAAATTTATAAGTAAAATGCATTAACTAATAAGAAATATCATACAATATAGAAATTTAATAGGAACTATATTTATAAAAAATAATTCTTAAACTTTAATAATAATAAAATTTAAAATTAATTTAATATTAAGTATTATTAATTAAGTTAAAAAACATTATAATATAAATATATGTCTATTAATTTTAAAAAAATTTAAAGTAATTTTCACGATAAATAATTGGAAAGGGTAATTTGGTTAATTTTTTTAGAGTATAAAAGGATAAAGTGAGATAATGAGAGTATAATGAAGTAAAGCGAGATAGATAGAAAATACAAGATGGTAAAGTGAAACAATTGAAAGTATAAAGGAGTAAAATGATAATCAATAAAAGTAGAGGGGTGTAAAGTAAAATTTACTCAAATTAAAATTGAGTAATCTATGAAAAATTTTACTAGTCAATTTAATTGACTAGTAAGTTACAAAACTGAAAATATATTGCGTCTAAAACACATAACTAAAATTACAAAATTTCCATAAAATAATCACAATATAAAAATTATATGAAAATATAAAATGGATGATGCATTGGAACATAAAGAAAATACTTAAATGGCATGACCTCCAGTGAACGGAAAACTAAGAATTAATAGTAAAATCTACAAAAAAGTTTCTTATTAAAGGTCCTCGACCTTGGCATCAAAGGCATAAGCTTTTCAGTTTAACTGTTATAAGACCCATTTAGGAGGACCGGCTTGAATTTTACCCGAACAAGAAAGGTGATTTCAACTACTTGATTTTTAGGATCACACAAAAATACTTCTAAAAACATTATTCATGAAATTGCAGATCATATTTTATTTTAACAAATGGAAAAAAATCAGTTCACTTTTTATTGATTGTTAATTTTCATTTTCCTCTACTAATCCAGGATCAAAACAGAGCATTAAAATAAAAATAAATAAATAAATAAATAAACTAAACTAAACTAAATCTTCCAAACCCTAATACCAAATATTGCCAAGTTAGATTCCTGAACACACAGAAAACACAAAATCTCCAAATCAACCAATACACCATTCCAGGACATGTTAGACCATTTAAACGTTTGATTTCAGTAGATGCATTGTTCATTTCTCGATTTTTCACTATTTATTAAACAGGAGAGATTGGCATCTGTACATCATGTTGGTTCTACATTTTATCTAATCATCTATCGATTCTAAGATTATTACAGAGATGGCCGAGTTCAGGCCTCGCATCCATCCAAGTAGTGAATCTCGTCTCAGTTGCTGAAGTGCTGTACAGATAGGATCTAAACGCGATCAGGAAGAAGTATCGCCTGCGCACACAAAAAATTAGACAATGTGACAGACCAAAAAGTGGTAGCTACTTGGGATATAGTAAATTGCAGGATCCAAACACAAACTCCAGTTGGTCGGCTACAAGCATATGCTATTGAAAGATCCTAAGACCAACCAGTGTAAGTAGAAACAAGAGAGCATACTAGGCTGGAAGCATGCAATTGAAAAATCACTCAGACCAACGAGCAGTATAAACATAGCATAAACAGAGGTAGTTTGATGGGCGAAAAAAGAAAAGAAGGCACAACATCCTGCTGCAATGTAGAATCATTTATGTTATGAACTATGAACATTCTGACTACTCTGAAAAATGAAACCAACCTTAAAGCCTTAATGCCCATATCCACAAGGTATGCTCGATGTTCATCGTTATCATTTGAAAGCTTTTCAAGTTCCTTGCTGTAGTAAAGAATATCATCTCTCAAATGTCCAGCCCCAGCACACCTTTGAAAGAAAGGAAAGCACTTGAAGACTAGAGAAAGGACAATAAGAACATGAACTAGAAACAAATTCGTTGATTTGAATAAGCTGTTTACAATAACAAATAATAGTATGTGGAAAACCTACAATCAATACCAAAGAGGGTTCCATCCAGGTATCTTTTTTTCCCTTTCATTTGGGTGCAGTTATACTTCATGTTACCAGTTCTTTTCCATCTTTAAATATTTCGTCCATATTTAAATGTCTAGTTTGCTACGCTACAAAGTCAACTATCTAAGTTTATGACTACTTCATTTATTATGTAATTAATTTTGTTTTATATTACTATAGTACCTTTTTCAACAAATCAACTAAATTGTTTAGTCTTGCATTAAGAAGGATGGTCAAGGCGATTGGTCAACAGCACCAACTGAGCATTAAATTTTAGATGGAGGTAGTATATTTATTGAAACTTCTTTGGTTTGTGAACTTATGAAACCAATATAAACACATCAAAGATGATGAGCTTTTTTGTTAGGAAGATGGTGAGCAATCAAAGCTTCAAATGCACTGTCATCCACTAGCAATGATGATTGGCTTTGCGAGGACATCTTCCTGATAAGTCGCATAGCTGGTGAAAAACTTCGAAACTTTTTCAGTAAAAGTGAACAGCAATAATTTCGTATATTTCGTAGCAAAGGAGAGTGGTATAGAAAATGTTGCAATAGCAGAAGAAAAGCAACTAGAAAGTGTCTAATTCAGGACAAATTACCTAATAGGTTTGGATAGACACTTGGTGCGGTGAAGTTCCCTTGGAAGAACAATATCTATTGCCTAGGATAGCAGTAAGTAGGGTGTTTCCTTGCAGAGATGGCTACTTTCCCTCAAGAAATTGTGGAGAGGAAAGTAAACTTCATAAGTGATTGTATGAAATGATGGATATAGTGGTAGAGGCAGTAGGTGATATGAGTCATTGACTTCAAGAGTGTGGGAGAGAACAGTGTCAGTAATAAAAGTCGGCCAAAAATTCCAATGCTTCTAGGTAAAGATAGGGCTGCAAACTAATTGAGCCAGCTTGGGTAATTTTTAATTCTATGAACTATTGAAGTCAAGCCAACTCGAGTTAGCTCAAAATTAGCCGAGCTGAGCTCAACTCTTGATATTCTTTAGCAGCTTCTCTAATTCAAAACGATGTTAGGAGCCATTTTTAAGTCTTTAAATATGGCTGGTAGTTCTAAGGGCATGCATATGAGTATGGTCTTATGCTTTATCTTGTTATATGCTTCAAACATCTGGGTGAAAATTCTAGACATTGTTCTCCTGGATAATTGTTTAACCTAGTTGCAAAAGTTTGATAGAAAGGATGACTCCTTTCACACGATGTATTTATGGATATACATGCAAAAAGATCAACAGAACAGCAAGAAGACTTAGGATAATGTACTTTCTGAACAATTTCTGATTTCCCGGTGTCACGGTATCTGTTGAGCTATAGTACTGGTCATGCACAATAAGTCAGGTTTAGTTTAATTGTCTGCTATTGTTAGATACTTGGTTTTAATCTTCTTTCCAGGTAATAATACTATTTGGAAACACAAAAATATATACTTTCGTTCCATTTATGTTTTACTATAGTTTTTTAGAATCCCTATAATTCTGATGCAGATCAAAGCATGAATTCATCCTTTTGCTTAAACATGCACCAAGTACATATAGAGAAATAAGCCTGCTGTGTAGGCAAAAGAAGATCATACCTGTCTATAACAGAGTCAACATCTGCTTTGCTCTCAGGACCATGGACAAGAACTCTAATTAGGCTTAGGATGTCCCTGTAATCACCCATTTTGCGTGCTTCATCATCAGAATTAAAAAGTTCTTCCTGTGAATTAGATGAGCATGGACTTCCCATAGATCGTGAGACACATGATGTTAATGCTGCCTCTGCTTCAAGTCTTATACAAATGATAGCCATAGCATAAGCAACCCCTCCAAATCCTGTGTGCGATACAAAAAGATAAGACCCTGCAGAGCTGTTAAGAGAAACAAGAAAGGAAAACGGTAGTTTTAGTGTCCATGATATCACTGGCAGGATGATGTCAAATGAAAGAAGGGATGTCACAGGCATCCTAGTATCTTAAATACTATGTCAACTGGCATTTGTGCTATGCAGATTTTGAACATCAATATAAAGCAAATTGCTGATGCCATAGTGCCATGCAGTCAAAATGTAAAAGTTTAAAAAATTCATTATGTATGTTAAACTTTACTTTCCAAAATGGCATTATATCACTATCTCAGACAAAGTAATACATAACCTCGTCTCCTGATCATATGGCATGACATCATCTCAAAAATCTAATGTGAAGATGTACACTAAGAAAGTTCTGGTCAGAAATCAATATATTGTTTAAATAGTCTCTTAGACAAAAATGTCTACAGCAAGATGGTGACAAATATGCTTAATTATCTCCGTGATGCCATGCTGTATGCCTACATCTTGAAAGCTGTAGTCCAGATTAAATAAAAGTCAGAATCAAATACTTACTCATCCTTACAGTATTGGATTGAATCAACATCTGAAGCTAGAGCTTCTCTCTCTCTAGTTATTGGGGTCCTCTGATATGCTATATTGTATCCTTCATGCTTCAGAGCTGCATATACCTCTGTGGGAGTCTTAACATCATGCACAAAAATATTCTCCCAGTACCCTATGACACTAGCCTGTTTTAATGCAGGGTTATATTCTTCACGGTGTAAAAGCATTCTACCACCAGATTGTCTAATCTCAGAAATTATATCTTCTTTCAAACGTGCCTCCATGTGTTCCACCTGTAAAATGGAATAACATGAGGCAATTGAAATCTGTTCCACTTCATCAGCTGTTTTATCTTGTGAACAACATTTTGCAATGATGGCATACCACTGGACCGGTGATTCCTATGTGCTTGAGTGTATCAACAGGCTTATTTAGTTCCCTAAGAACAAAAGGAGTGTTGTTGATATAAACAACAGCCTCTTCCCGTAGATCTGTTAAAACCACTTTCTGAGGAGCACTTCCTTCTGCTGTGGGCTTGGCACCTAAATAGGCTACCATCTCTTCTGCACCTGCAATTGTTGGGGTTGCCATGCTATACACAGGATATCCTTCCACCTTAAATGACAGAAATCACAAAGTGAGATATCCTTCCATTTAGTGTTACAAACAAACTCATAGCCGTGTCACAAACTTAGTTTCAAAAAATTAGCTCGACATAGTGAACTAGTTCATATACCATGAAGTGATCATCTAGTAATCAGAACAGTAAGGCAAAATTCATCTATCTCAAGTTGATACAGCCTGATTTACTTAATTACATAGATAAGTTGTTTGAATCAAACTAGAAAAATACTTAAGATAGAAAATCAGCAATCCACATCTTTACTTTACTGGCATTCTTCATATGAGTAATAAAATTTATTCAGTAACATAAATAATTTCTAAGAATCCAAAGCCATTGTGGTATTCAAGGTTAAGTTATCACATATATATTTGATAATCACCTAAACTTGATACAATTACAAAGATGAATCTGTTATATATCTCAGGCTTCCTGTTCATTGTATGAATGTGACCTCTCTGGGTACCTTGTAGACATGTGGTGCACCATGGATTTGTATGTGGCTAGAAGTCCTTTGACCAGGAAAGAAATACATCTTAAGAATAGAGCCTTTCCCCAAAACTGAACCATTACGATCCTTCACAATTGCCTCCATGACAGCATCTCCATGTTGAGATTCATGTGGAGCTCTCAATTCCTCCTGTATTCAGAAACCTAACATACAGTCAATCAGAAGGTAAAACAAAACATGCAACCTTGAGAGGCTTTGTGTAATGAAAGAAGCTTTACAGGGACAGTAAAGAATCGCCCAGGTCTTAATCTGATGGACCATTTCATTGCTTGAACCTCTGGTCTCTGATGCAACCAACTCTTAAAAGTCATTTTGGACTCTCCTTGTCCACAAAATCCATCAAATGCTTTGCTTCCTAGATATGCTGCAAAAGCAATTAAACGGAAATAACGCTCCAAATACTCAGCACCACGATTTAATGCTACTCTTCTTTCTCTAGGCTCCACATGCTGCTGATTAAACAGCTGTCTGTATTGCAAGACAGCTTGGCGTATATTCTGCAGTGCTGAACATCGATCTATTATAGAATCTAACGCTTCACGGCATTCCACGCCATTGTCAAATAATCTTGTAATCTTCCACAGCAATAGGATGTCATTAATCCCAAATGAATGACCTGAAACTTCCCCTGTCCTAATTTTTTCAGGAATAGATATCGATGTAGAGATCTGATCTTCACTTTCATCATCACTGTGACTTCCTAACTCTGTCTGTGATGAGTCATCAACTAACACTCTAATAGGCCTCCCATAATCGATTCGGAGTTTCAGAAGGCAAGCGATAACAGTACCTGTTGTTGTCCTTCCGATCCCCATCTGTAAAACTTAACACCATAAGGAAGCTAGCACAAGTAGCTGCTATATATATTCAGAAAAGAAAGAAAAACTGGTCCATGCAACTGGGTGAGTGAAACTCGAAACAATAATTACCTGGCAGTTAAAAACAAAAGCTGTGTCCTTGGAAGCAGATACAATATTCATGGCCAATGTGTCAAAGTCGGAACCTTTCGGAGCTTTTCCATCTGTTATTGGAACACGAGCATATTTGATGGGGAAACCATCAGTTTCAAAGCACCTAAATACCTCCCGTGGGGTCTGAACAGCATGCAAGCTCACATGTTCCCAAGCATCCGATATTTGTCCATCATCAGTTTCATGGATGACCATTATAGCACCTTGATAACATTCAGCTTCTCGCAAAATATCATCTTTTAGCCTAGCTTCCATTCTTTCAACTCTTTCACAATCAATCCCCTTGACACAGATATTCTAGAACATTAGTTTCTTGAAAAAATATTTAGATAGTATAATGCCTAGGAAAAGATAAAATCATGAATATTATTCGTCTGCACACTAGAAAGGGGAACAGTACAAAAAGTAAATTTTGAAACAATAAAACTATAATTGGAATAGTTTATAAATAATAATATCAATGAAAATATTTATTGTTATAGCAGAACCATAAGGTTTTTCCCAAAGATTAATGTCCAAAACAAATTTGGAACACATTGGTCTTGCAATCCCAGTTGAAAAGAGATATAAAAGGCATTCCAGTGTAATTGGGCATCAATCCATGGTTTAGAATTTAAATTCAGCAAGAAGATCATCACCAAAGGTAACAATTGAGCCATAGGTATACATGCCAATGCAGTAGCAAAAAGATCAAGCAGCACGCCAAAATGGGATCAATTTTCTACACACTTTAGAGTATGTCAAATCCTGCCTTTTCAAAGGCAAGATGGAAGACAGGGCTAAGCCTAACACTATTCATTGGCAATAATGAGGTACTTCAGTTATAACAGCACATACAGGTTACTCCAAAGATTAAATCAATGCATAGTTTTAAAGCTTTGTATGAAAACATTAGTCACTCTGATGTGCTTCAGCTGAGAGAGGAGGAAAACCCATCATTTTACCTAAGTAGCCAGCTTAGGGACCAACTGTTGCCAAGATTCAACAGCTCAAACTAAACTACAATTTGAATTTTGATAAATAAATAAATAAATAAGATTAATGTGATACATTGCTTTGGCCCAAATAAATGAGATTGGCTATTTACAGACTGGAAGCTAATCATGTTTTGCAGCTCAAGCTTCAGCCAGTACTTCAAGCAATTTTGTTTATATGCATCCTCCCAAATTATCTTTGACAAATAAAATAATAGAAATACATGTGTTCACGATATATGTCATGTTATTTCATTTGGTTGTACATTCATGGCCATAAAAATTTGTCACGTTTTGCAAGTTTTCTGGTTCAGAAATCATGAAACATGATGTTATACCGTGTACTCCAGCATGTTTTTGTATGGTCTTTCAACTTCACGAAGTACGAATGGTTTTCCATTGATGTAAACAACAGGTTCTTCTCTCATATTGTGCCAGAATACTGGACGGCCACCTTTTGAGCTTCCAATCCTTTGAATGACTGATCGAATTCCATCAACAGTTGGATTAGCAACACCATAAACTGGAAATCCAGGAATTTCTCGAAAATTAGGAGCACCCTCCAGTCTTTCTGGTAAACAAGGATGTTGACAACCAGGACAGTGGTCACTTTTAAGAACTGTTTGACTTCCAAGAACCTCTCCATTCCTCAAGGCAGCAACTTGACTCATCTCTAAAGGGCGGCCATCAGCAGATTCAGCACCTTTTGCTAGAGATGGTTTCAGATTGGCATAACCAAGTGCCCCCATTGGGTCTCTCCTCAGCAATCTGCAGATGACATCACATGCAGTTAACACATGATTTTGACATTGTATGGATCATTGTCTATACTTGCAATATCAACATACTATGCAGCAAGGTGACTTTTTTTTCAATGCAAGGTGGAACCTACATTAGAAAAAACTAAAGTTCAGCTCAATCGAGGTCCCTCCGATGAGAGGTATGGAATCATTCTGAACCCAGCTCTACATGACTCAACAAGTCTTATAACATCCTAATCTAGACTCAGCTACAGGAAATCTCATTATAAATATCTTTAATCCGCTTCTCCTTCTTAGTTTGCCATTAATACCAATCCACCTTCTTGATCTATACTTAACATTCTCATCCTCGTGCAAGACCTTTGCGGGTCAGTAGTCCTAGAATTTTCTGTGAATATCAACTTCTAATCTGACATCTTAGTAGCTGAACTTAATATATTACTACACCCAAAACCTCAAGTGTTCTTGCAAACGGACAGAAATTGGTCAATTCTTTGCGATTTTCACTACTTTGGGTGGACATACCTGAAGTTTCATGCGGATATAGATTTTATTGTCTTGGCAACTGAATAGTTTATATTTCACTAGAACATTAAATCATATTTAGAACACAACGTGCAAGGATATATATTTGTCCCCTAGAAAAGTCGACGTTGTGTTAATGCTATTGCATTGCCAAAGAACAATAGGTATCTTGTTGATATAAGATGTTCAGCAGATACTAACATAAGGAGATTTAGGAGGTGCAATTACCAGGAAAATCATCTTACAATCACTTGATCGATAGATCTCATAGCATCATATTGACACTCATAAAAGCAAATAACTTCACCATTACCTGCGCAGTATACTATAAAGCTCCGGTCTAGCTCTCATCCACTCAGTGAAACTGCATTGACCAGGAGATATAGGATAAAGAGCTTCTCTTTCCGTATGGAGATATACAGCAAAGCAAATAAGGAAATAATATCTCTCCAAGTACTCCACAAAAAAGGAAAGAGATGCTTCCCTCTTCATTTCATCAGCTTGACACAGAATACTACTTCGATAACAAGCAATAGCTTCACGTAGATTCTGTAATAAAAAACACAAACAACAATTCATAATATTATCTATAGTACCAAGAGGCATTAAATTATCTCAAATATTTTGTTCCAACTAGAACTGAATGCAATACCTCAAGAAAAATTTCGAGACCAGTACCTGCATAGATGCACATTTGTCGATGACTTTATCTACCTGTCTTTTGCCTTCAACACCACCCTTAAGGCACATCATTAGTCAACATAAATTCAAAAAAAAAAATCCTTTATGGATAGATTCAAACAAACAAGCTATTATCTGTACCTCTAAAACTCGAATAAGGCTTCTAATGACTGCATATTCTCCTCTACGAATAGATTCTTCTGAATTTGGTAAATCAGAAGTAATGCTAGAACTGCAATCAGATACTTTTCCCATAGAATTGGTTCTTGGAATACCTAAATATGAATATATCAGAATACATTGCTTCCAACTTTAAATGCGAGAAAAGAAAGAGATATGGAGATCTTCTTCCAATAAAAAATTATTGAAGGTGAAAAAAGAGGTGTATGCATCCATTAATCCCAAGGACATAAGCTAGTGCAGACGGCCAACAAAAGTACTCATTTCATCTATTATGTTAACCTCCTCATTCAGCAAAGAAGCAAGCAGTACCTCGTTAAAGAGGGATAAAGGAGCCAATACAAGAAGAATATTCTATTGCAGCACTCACTCCAATGGAGCACCAATATCAAAAGCACAGTATCATAAATGACATTTTTCAACATAAAATTATCTCTCACATCTTACTACTAGAATTCAATCTTCATTTTTAAATCTCTGAACCATGAAATGTTCTCAAATCTCATCTTAAAATCTTTAGAAGTCCTATTTCCGTCTCGTATCTTATTTACTAATCCTAACTCAGACTAGGAGTTTCACGATAGACAATCTGGACATAATAGAACATGATATCAATCTGATTAGAAATTTCAGTAGTGTATAAAAAATCTCACAAGATTTGGGAAAATATAACACCTTTTGTTCCATGGACATTACATAAACAAATTACATGCTGACATGAATAAGCTGATGTTAATATATTATCATATAATTAGAATCAGAAGCATGTCAGTAAGAAAAGACTAGAACTTTTTAAGTTTGTACGCCAAGTACCGATTTATTCCAACTCTTTATTTACAAAGCGTTTCCCACGCAGCCATGACACAAGGTGATTCCGACCTTCTGATAGTGCAAGTTAATCTCCAAGACATGATAAAATTCTAAAGCAGTAAGCCACAATTACAATTCCTACCAAATCCAGATGATGTACCTTCTCACGTATCATACCTCAGTGATGAAAATTGCTATTTTCTTGGAAATGCACTCATATTTTTCCCTGTTAATGTAAACTTACAGTTTCTATAATTGTGCTCACGACATACCTGTATCAAGACTATTTTCACCAAATCCCCGGGTTCTAATTTTTTAAAGTCATCCATCCTTGTCCCAAATCTCAACAAGATAGATTAAGACTATCAATTCATCCCACTATCAATGCAGTACTTGTGCAAATTTGGATTAGTACCTTTTTGCCATCCCAACATGGTTAGCTAAAATTGGCTAAAAAAATATGCCATAGAGCCTGTCATATATATTATTTCAGGATGTACAATGGCATTTGAGGGCCCCACACCCGTCAGTAAGTATTCAAGTTCTAAGTGTGCTAAATGGTGTCAAAGTCATTAGCATGAGCTTGTAATTATTGTAGAGAGATATACACATGACAAAAAGTACTGAAAAGGGAGGGAAATTGGATGATGGAGCCGATTAGTTCAGTTTCTTTCATGTGGGACAGACTGGACCTTTAACATGCCATCACGTGACATCAAAACATAAAAGTGGCGAGCTAATTAATAAGAGTTTATTTTGAACCTTCATAAGATCTTTATTTTCCACTTGGTAGAGATGTAAGGAAGATAATTTTTTATCTTCACATCTTCAGAAGGTTCCACTTACGTTGTCTAAGTCCAATGTGTTACAAGTATTAGCTCTTTCCTAACCATATTCACAGTTGATAATTACTCGGCTATTGAACTGTTCAGTGACTTTTTCGCCCATGTATTTGTGCTTTAGGACTTAAACCCAAATTATTACTCCATCTGATTTGAAATCAACTAATGTTATTTAACTTGTTTAACTGAAAATTCTAAAGATTTACCCTTGATAAATCAAAGGGGAAGAAGAATAATCATGGAGTTGGGTAAAGCTTGTGGCGTATGCTTTTTTAGACATATCCCATTTATTCTCTAACTAATTCTATTTAGTTTCAAAAAAAGGCAATAATCGGTCTTATTTTAATATAAGGTGGACAACTAGATTTTAAGCATATTAGGAGCCTCTCGCTGTGGCCCCCATCAATAACCATGGGCTAAACTACTCCTAAATCACGCTCGGTTATGATCTAGAAGGACCAAATCTATGGTAGGAGACTACAGATATAAAATTGAAACAACTGGATCCGAAATATTCTTAGCATGCTCATGATCTTACAAAGCTTAGTTTTCAATTCAAAAGGGAATGTAAAGCAGAGAGATTCATGATTTATCTATGCAATACACATACTATTTTGCTATGATATTTAGATTTTCATAAGATCCTTCTCATCTAGATTGAAATTAGGAGTACTTGGATTCAAGCCTTTTTTATTTAGTTTGAGTTTGGTAAAACATATCGATCATCAGTAGTCAAACTTGATTCAGTACGAGTGAAGTTTGTAGGACCTCTGACATAGAATACATAATTGCTTATTCTGAAGAGTTTATCTTATTTTAGACCTAGGAACTTAAAGAAATTTACTTATTTTTAAGATCTACTAGCTATGTAGCAAAAATAGACGGCACCATATACTTCATAATAAAAATTCTGTATGGTATTTTACTTTTCAAAAATGTTTTCGTCCATAAATTACTTTTAACTCCCATGAAATATTTTAGAGCTATTTTCTTTTTTCTACAATTTCTATAAGATTACTTCTTAACTTCATTAAACAATCTACTCTCCTATAGGGTACTTATATATTGCAAGTGGTAATATTAGTATGTTTAAGCTATTAGATGACAAAATATAGTTATTAAAAGCACTAAGTTAGAAATCTCCTTTTAGGCAATGATAATATCATGTTATTTTATCTGGCTTCAAGTATGTAGCAAGTAATATACATTTGTAGTGCCGTGATTATTATCTTGCAAAATGGTGCCACTAAATTTCTATTAGTTTGAGAATATTCTTACATTGCCCGATAATTTATAAACAAATCTTTTCCTTTTGTAATCTTCAAGATGAAAGAGAGACTAATGACAGGGAGAGAATTAACATAATTTAATAACTCAATTTATAGGTAATCAATTACTCTGCCAAGTAAAAATGATGAGAAAAATAAGATTTTTAATCAATGTGCATTACATCAGAAGTCAAATAGAAGTACAAATAAAAACTTGATATACAAGACTCTATTTTCAAATATCCTTCCTGTCCTTTATAATGACATATAAGGGCTTCCATAGCACCTAAATAAGCCTAAATTCATAATAAAATTTTGTAACAAAATCCTACAAATTAAATGATGAAGAGAAGGTTTATATACACAAATAATGATTAAGCATATCAAGCAAATACTTAAGCGGAGTAAGTGTAGCATTGACAAGACCAATTAAAATAAAAATTATAATCAGAAACTTTCTCTCATGTATGCTGGGTTACGAGAAAAGTAAAAGTAGAAATGCATGGGGAAGAGGAAAAACATGGAGCAGTTATTACTGTGCTACGAAAAGCAATGAAAGATCACCTGAAGCTCCAATGCGATGAATATAAATCAGTGTCGCAATCACCATCCCCGTGGTCGTTCGTCCACGCCCCATTTGGCAATTAAATACAATCTCTGTCCTTACATTAGCTTGAGAAATTTTGTGAACCTAAAAAGTAAAGGATATGGGGAACAATGTAACATGACATCTCCAGATGTGTTAATGGACCAACATCAATATCATATTTAGAAAAGACAAAAAAAATTACAAAACACACACATGGTATATATATACACAAACACCTCACTGAATGAAAATCCAGCCCAAACCCTTGAAAAGAGAAGGCCATAAATTGCACAAACTTATAAAAATTGAACTACATTTAAGTTCATATGACACATAAGATAGAATGGTACATCATGTGCATTCTTTTGCTCAATATAAGCCCAACTGCTTGCCTGTGGGAACCTCTTTAGAGATACCCTCCTCCCCCAAGTTTTTCATTTGTGGATGCATTTTAGGCAGCCAACTTATTTTTCCCTTTCCATGGCTGCATTTTCATTGAAGTTATTGGAGATTTCTCTCGCATGAGAGTGCAGCTTAGTTGTTTGTACATAATTTGATTTATAGTATTTCTACTTCCTATGTCGAAAGGAGGAAATTTCTACAATTTTACTGCTTTTAGGTCTACAGAACCAAAATAACTATAAATACATACTATTTTTGAACAAGTTCTAAGTATAAACTCTAAGTATGCTTTCAAAGAAATATTTGTCATAAAGAAATGAATATTTATATATGACAATGCTTGCCTCCATCCACTTATAAATGTATTTGAATTGGGAATGAGTTTAAGGTGAGAGTTGAAAATATGAAAATATTAAGCATATTTATCTTTTTACCATCAAAGGTAATGTTCTAAATTACAAGCTAGTCACTTCATGTACTTAGAGTATATTTGGAAAGTAAGTGAATCACTATTTCACACAAAAAGAGCATCATGTGCCGACATCCCAAAAAGGATGATAGGATTATTCAATTGTGCTAAGTGTAAATATATTGTTTGCATATCCTTTTGCAGCATTTCAGGTATAGAAATATCCAAAAGTTGGTGTACTGTCCGCACTGCTCAATCTCCTGCAGTGTCAACTAGGATGTCATGCCCCAGGCCCAGAGCCTCATTTGACGTGCAGCCTTGGAGCCCATAAAAACTCAGCCAGGGGAAATTTAATCCTCATCGTGTTGGTCCTTCTGAGATTCTAGATAGAGTGGAAACTATAACATGCTTATTAGCTTTATGCCCCTTAACTTTCTAGCTTTCACATGTATTGTGTAGAATGCTAACCAAAAATAGGTCCGATCCCCCATTTGATAGACTTTAAAAATCAGAAGTCGAAGATGATGTAGCCAATGTTGAGAAAGCTGTACAAATATTGATGGAAAGAAATAGGTCTTGGGTGGAAGTGTTGTGGCAATGCCTCTTAACAGAGCAAGCAGCCTGGAAAGGATATAAAAATGTAAGACAAGTGTCACAAAAGAGGTGGTAGTGCAATTGAATATTGCGGACAGCAGGAAGTTACCGAAGAACACTTTTGGCATGCTGATAATAGCATTTAAAGCAAGCCCATATGAGTAGTCATATTCCAAGAAATTGCTTTATCAAGTTTGGGAGACTAACTTGAAGAGTGACTCAGTGGATATATCTTAAATCTGAAGGACGGCTATTGCGATACACAAGTTATATATGACATCTTACTACGTCAAAAATAAAATGCTTTTAATAGTAAATCATATATAGCCAGGTTTGGTTAGTTACCTGCGGTGACAATTTATTGTGGCTCTTGCAGTTTTTAAGACCAAGATACTTGTCATATTTCGACAAGATCTGTGGAAGTTTTCATGTGCTCTGTACACTACATCTCGTAGAAGACATAAATTCACAATACTTGTCAAGAACAATCAAAACCTTAGTATTAAATTAAGTTTCACGGGTCTAGATCTTGAAATTTGTTTGCAAACTACCTCGAAACGGATATCAGAACTCACATAAAAACTTCACCCAGTACTTATTGTTACATTGGAAATAAGTATAGTGTGAATTTCCTTTTGCCTCTCTAGAATCAGATTTTCAAACAATTTTATATTCTCTCATTTAGGTAAAGTGGTTACGCATGGTACAAAATGGGGAGTAATAAGATGGTAGAGTGGATCTGTGTCCCAAGCAAATAGATTGGATCTTTGTCCTTGACGTGCATCTAACATGTGGTGATTGTGGGACCCATATACCAATGTCCCATATTAATTTCTCATGAATGCCAGCTTTCAGTATGAGGTCAAAAGCTTGCAACCATTTTGATCCACTTTTTGCAATTGATCTTACTTCTGATTTCAGGTGAAATTGCATGGGGGCCTAGGCTGCATTACATTGTTAAGCTTCTGAGCGCTGTGTGAGGCATATGACTTTGTGGGAAAATGGCATGATACATCAGGCAATAAAGATCTAGCATTCCCCAAAAATATATGGGGCTGAGCACACTGAATATTATAGGTGATTCTATGGACGCTATCAATGATGTTACATTAAACTAGATCTAAAATAGGAGACTAACCAGAATATCAAAGTCCTGCTCTTTAGGAGGCTTTTCATCCGTTATAGGAACACGTTCATAGTCAACAAGGTACTGATGCGTCAATTCCTCGTACACCTAGCTTGGAGAAAAATATTGAATTGTATAAGCAAATACTTTACATTTCTTCATTATTTTAGCAAGTGTACATACCTCTAGTGGTGTTTTGACGGAATCATGTGAAACTGGTTCCCACTGATCCACCATCTGACCATCTGGTAGTTCATCAGTTACAAGGATTTTATTTCCATATCTGTTAATTCAGATGTTGTGAAATTGAATTTATGCCAGAATGAACAGTGACCATAGGAAAAACCAAAAGTTATCTATGACCAATAAATCTAAAAGAATAATAAGTAAAGGAATATAGAGTACCTAGCGGCTTCTATGAGGACATCTTCTTTCAATCGATCTTCCATTTGCTCTACCCTGACCCTGTTAATACCCTACTTTTATTTGAAAAACAAATACTGATGAAGAGGCTGACTATGGAAACTCTGAATCAAACTTGAAGCAGATTATATGAAGAAAACATAAGAGGATAAATCCAAAAAATACAGCCAGTTAAGCTTAGTTTAAAGATGTCATCTTGGAACAGACAGGGCAGCAAGTGGGAACTTTTTTCATTCATAATACATGTGGACTGACATGGTGCAAATATGAACGGGTATAGGATGCTAAAGTACATAAATGGCAGGATCTATGTGGATTTGCCTGAAAGAATGAATTCCTAGATATTTAAACTGATTTTACAACAAAGAGCTGCTGAAGCTCTTGACAAGCAGTAATATGCACCAGCAGAGAGAAAAGAAGGCTAAGAAGAGAGAGGAAGATAAAAAATAGTACACCAGACATATCAAAAGGAAAGAAGAAAGGAAGAATTACACCGAAACGCCTTTCAATTAGGACAATCACAAGGAAGTCCTAACTACAGCCATATCCCTATTTTTAAAAAAGACAAACATTGTCATAATTCAGGGGATATTGCACAAGAAAGATTTTTAACTGGTCCTTGTCCATTTCTTCTGGCTGTTAATAGTATCCACTATCCACACCAGTCCAGAAATTATACATTTACAGTGTCCTACATTAAAAAGTTGTCCTAGTATTCACTAAACCTAAACCCTAAACCCTGCATAGCTGGAAGAATATTTATACAAGTAAAAGAGATAAGGCAAGATTTCAGAGCATTACACACCGTATATTCAAGATTCGAAAAGGGCTGCTCCACATCACGTAGAACAAATGGCCGACTGTTAATATAAACCACCTGTTTCATTTACACAGAAAACAATAAATGAAATGGAAAGCTCCAACAAGTCTTTTATGAATATCCCAATAATACAGCTAACTTCCAAGTTCCAGCATGCAAAAGATGCAACCAACTTGATCAATCACCTCAATTTCATGCTTAGAAACACAACCATAAGAATTCAATTTTCACACTTACTCTTCAACTAGAAATCAAATTCTTTGATCAAAGAGCTCAAAACAAAAAAATAAATATCAATCATCCTATAATAGTGATGCAATAGCCTCTTTTAGGAATATTTAGATTACCAAATACTTCAGTTTACAACAATCATATGGCTTTTTATACTGTGTATCCCTTGGCACTTCATATGTACAAAACTAAAACCTGGCTGAAGCACATTCCCAGGTATTCGGTTGACTAAATGTTGTCATTTCCATCAACCTTGAATTCTGAATGCATGAAAAGAAAATCAATTCCTGACAAAATAATAAATTTACAAATGCCTATACTACTTATAGAAGTGTTTATATGTTAAGTTTGTTCCCATTGTACAAAGACTTAATTAACCATTTTTATTAAGTCTACAATTGGTTGTTAAAATACAAAGATGTAAAAATAAAATAAGTTGAATATTTGTGGCCAATATCCTTTTCTCAGATTGGCACAACCATACTCTTAACTTTATTTTGGCCCTTTCTTTTTACTTGTCACATTGCATCCTCTACCCCCAACTCAAATCCACCATCCCAAACTTGACCAATCATGGAAAATAGGCATAAAGCTTACTAATTAAACAAGTCAAGAAGCAAGAAGATTCTTGAATAAAAGCTTACAAATCATGTGTCTTTGATATGTATGGAGATTTAAGGAAACATATGATCCAAGCAAACTAAAATTGGAATTTTACACTTTGCAAATTTGAAAATGAGGAAGAATTAGTGTTTCAAAGAAAATAAGTGAAATCAAGTATTTAAGCTACTTTTGTCATGAATCTGATTTGGGTTTCCATTGATGGGAACCGCCAGCAGGCAAAGAGGACTAACTGAGAAGATGGAAATGGAATTACTGGTGCAATGGCTAAGATTAGCCTAAATAAGGCTGTTTGTCTAATAGAATGTACTAATGTATTAATTGTTTCACACAAAAACAAAATAATTAGTCTTACTGTATATCAGAAAAGAGGAAACTTCTACAGTGTCTCGGGGGCTCCTTCAACAATTAAAATATCAATTGTTACGTTCCTTCCACAAATGAAACATTACTTGTTAGCTTATGACAATAAATCACAACTGTCAAATTTTAAAACTGAAATAATCACAATAACATGCAACTTAGGCAACATGTTTTATATTAAAAACTAGAAAGTTGATAATACCACACAAACATGGACTCCTAGGGGCAAGGAGTCTAGGCACCATCTACTCCACTCACCACCCAATTCCAAACCCGGCCAAACTCAAGTTCACCAATCAAAAATAGGATATCTGGCCATTAATTTCCATTCTCTCTCTTATATTTGTGTTAAACAGCCAATTGGAAACTTAATAAAGATGGGCAATTAAGTCTTTTTGCAATGGGAACAAACACTTCATACCATAACATTATTTTGACCAATTCTTAATCTTGTCTCATTGCATCTCCCAACTATCCCCCTCCCCAAACCTGACCCATTGTGGGGCATCAAAATCTTACTAATTAAACAAGTCAAGAATCAAGTTCTTAAATAAAAAGTGTGAGAATCATACGTCTTTGATGGATATTGAGATTTAAGGAAACATATGATCCAAGCAACCTAAAATTAAGATTTTACCCTTCGCAAACTTGGAGATGAGGAAGAATTAGTATTTCCAAGAAAATAGGTGAAATTAAATATTTAAGCTATTTCTGCCATGGATAATGAGAAGCCACAGCAGGTTAAGAGGACTAACTGAGAAGATGAAAATGAAATTCCTGGTTGGAGTACATTTAAGAATTTATCAGTTTATAGTGAAATCAGTAATGCCTGGTCTCCCGGTTTTTAAGATTTCAAATTAGTGGCTCAAATTTTTTTGTAATTTTTTTCCCATTTTACCGACAGCATCCTACTATTTGGAAAAAGAAAAACAGGAACTTCTTGATACTCATTTTGTCAACAAATACAAATATTTTTTCTCTTTAGAAGATAGTTCTACGTTGTTACTGTCAACATAAGAAAGTAGAAGAAAAATCTAAATTCAAGGAAATCAATAGTTTCAAATTCAACAAAGGTAGCTCAATACTTAAAAAGCTAACACTTACTAATGCTAATTCACACTTTTTTAGAAGCTGAAATACTTAAGATAAATCTGAATGCTAAGGATCGCATGCAAAAGGTTTAAAAGTCCTTACTTGTTAAAATATGGGGGAATATGAACATTTTACCTCTTGATAAAGTTGCATCATAAATAGACAAATTTAATTTTGTCTTCATAAACTTTGTTCTTTCTCAAAAATTTGATACCTACATTAAGATTTTTTGTAATTTCTGATACATAATAGGAATGGACCAATTTATAAAAAATCAAGAAACACAACGAAAAAGAAAAGGTGAAGCCAATAATTTCTAATCTCTTTTATGTGTGTATGCAGGTATGCATGTATTTTTGTATTTATGTATTTGTATGTATGTATGTATGTATATTATGTATAAACATATATGTGAGTGTGTGAGTAGAATTTGACTTGAGGGGTACTATCTCCTTGCCTGTCTCCTCCTAAATTTGCCCCAGTAAAGTGGAAATGGTTGCAATATTAGAAAATTTTTGGAACCAAAGGGCTCAAATGATAGCTACAGGGGGCATATCCAAAATGATGACACTTCGTAACATTTGATCAGAACAAGCAGTAATTGTCTAATTTGTGATACCATAGTATATATACTAGATAAATACAAAAAAGAGTAGCATGCACAACTACTCTATAAGTTGCAACAGAAGTTCACAACACTAAAAGATCTCTAAGATAGGATAAATTGCTTCTAATGACAAAAGAAGAGTGAAAGAAGGAAAGTGAAGTTCTATTCAAGGTTGAGAGCCAGCAGCAGTGGTTGCTGGAGGTTGCTTGTATATATATTAGATAAATACAAAAAAGAGTAGCATGCATAACTACTCTATAAGTTGCAACAGAAGTTCACAACACTAAAAGATCTCTAAGATAGGATAAATTGCTTCTAATGACAAAAGGAAGAGTGAAAGAGGAAAGTGAAGTTCTATTCAAGTTGAGAGCCAGCAGCAGTGGTTGCTGGAGGTTGCTTGTTAGGTTGGAGGTGAAAATTAGATCACTATTTCTATATTAACCAATAATAGTAGCAGTTATAATCTTATATTAGCTATATATGTTCTTTAATTTTAAATACAACCTTGCCAAATAGCTTAACTAAGGGTAACAGTTTACGGGCACACATGATTTTTTAAAATTTACTATGTTCATATCCATACCGAAGGTAGTTCGATGCAATATAAAAGTATTAAAGCAATAAGTAATATATAATGAGGTGAGTTGCAGCAAAAAGTAGAGATAAAAGAGAAGAAAATGGACAAATAATTGTACTTTCTTGATTCTCTATTAAGAATTTGACGTATTAAAAAATAATGTTGAATGTTTTCTTCTAAACTTTAGGAATGAAAATATTTTCAATAGTGATCCTCAATATGTGAGATAATGTTATCCATGTGCGATGCACGTTCTTTCATCTTTGTGAGTATCAAATTAAAATGTCATTAATGGGTTCGCAACAAGGCTGTGGCAATAAAGCCTAAATCAATTCTATAAATTGTAGCGCACAAAAAAAGTGGGGAAAATAAGAGTGCACCAAAAGTTGGCAAGGTGATACATACAATTTATCAAAAACAGAAAAAGTAAAACAGAAAAATTCAAATCCAAATATTGCAAGTAAAAAAGAGACAAATACAATTTAAATTGAAAGAAAAAAAGACAAACAAAATCTTAACCCTTGTCAAACAGAGACAAAGGCAACAGTTTCATGAAATCAGAAATTCAACTTTCAATGCCAAATAGGACCAGCAGATGTCCATGTTTCGGTCTGAACTCCCAATGAATGTCCTATGGGGAAAAATAAGCATGATTACACCTATACACCAGATCCACACCTACTTCTACAACAGCCAACCTTTTGGACATTTTATATCTGTCGTAAAACATATGAAGTATTGATGGGATTTCAAAGTGGCCAGTACCGCCGAAATAAACTAGCATCATATAACATCTTCATCTAGAAGTGGTCACAAAACACTGGAACGAAATAAACTGGCATCAGGCATGCATTATTTAATTTGCAGTCTGTTGATTCAGCTATAAAAATCCTTCTAACTAATTCACACAAACTTCCAAGATCGAAAATTTGCATTGCCACCAAGAATTTTGTGGGAATGAACAATTAAATGTGAACAATTACCGGTTCCTCGCGAAGGTTAATCCAAAGTACACGAATTTGCTCCCCATTCATGTGAGCCCCAATGTGCTTGAGAACATTTCGGATACCATCAATAGTTGGAATAGCAACACCATGAACAGGCAACGAATTTGCCTATAGCAATGAGGGATAAAGAGAGTTGACGTAAGCTAATATGTTAGAAAATTTCAAAATGTTGAGTGCAATATTTCTGAATTCCAAGAAATTTTAAAGCATAACATCGGCAAGAAAAACATGAGTATTTAACACCCCCACCCAAAAAATCAATAAATAAATAAATAAGACCATAGTCAAACGAAACACGAAGCAATCACTGTAAAATAAGAAGATGCCAAGAAGTATGAGATAGATTGATAGCAAAATCTTGAGTTTACTGGGAAAAGAAAAAGGGAAAGAAACGAAAAAGGAACTAAAAAGATACATTGGCACACATTTGAGAGAAAAACAAAAAACAATAAGAAGGTAAGCAGAGTAACGAAGAAGAAACCTTGCGGTAATTGGGGGCACCGTCAACATGGGGAACCAAGTGTTTATTGTGGCAGCCAGGAAAATGGTCGCTCTTGAGAATGGTCTTCTTACCCAGCACGGATCCATCTCTCTGTTTTATTACTTGCTCTGGCTCCTTTGGTATCGACATGCTGACCATCGATTGTGCACCGGCCAAGCGGGTTTCTTTTCCTCTATCCCCAACAACTGACCCTTGATTTACAGCACGCGCAATTGACCACCACGATTTTACGATGCCCAGGCCTTTCACCAATTCCTGAGCGCTGGTGTTGTTAGGGGGGAGATTCTTCTTTCTAATGGGCCAACTTAAAGAAGAAACCAAGGAGAGGAGGGATAATTGAGAGTTGGATTGTAAATTTAAAAAAAAAAAAAAAAGAATTTTATCTGGTAAGCATTTCCCTTACCTACCTACCTACCTACCTTATAATGGTAGAAGAAATACTTGTCTGAGAGAGTAACAATCCATTCATTCATTCAACAATGGCACACGTATAAAACAGGGGAAAAGGAGAAGTTGGCTCAGCATCTAGGTACACTTTCGGGATTATCTCTCAGTTCAAAGTAGAAAGGTGAAACCCACCCAATGTCCCATGTGCATCAGCATTTCAAGTTTCCAACGTGAAAACCGTGCGCTACTACTACTTGTCGCGCAGGAACCGCCACCTGCACAAAGCCACAAACTCGCTTCTTAACAGATAGGGAATATGCTTTTCATTGCTTCATTTTACCTATTTTCTTTGTGCAATATATTTTTTGTATCCGATCTTTTCTTTTTCATTTTTTTCTTATGAGATGAAACCGTTGATATTGAAGTTAGTTTGAAAAATAAAATTCCCATAATCCTTGCTGAGTTATTGCTTATGCAACAATTTCTATTTTGTAATTTTACGCACGTATTTTTATGTAGATTAAGTATATGCATACTTTATTCTTAACTTTACAAAAATCTGCTAAAGCAATTTAGAAATCATTCAATTATTGAATAATTTTGCATCACGCTTACAACCCATTTAGCATGAGAGAGTAAGAATTTCAGGAGAAGCCTATCTTATTTTTTTTATTTCCATTTTATTCAGTAAAATTAAGAAAAATGGAATTAAAAAAGGCTAAAGATAATTTATTTCCACTAAAATGGAAAAAGTCATTCCTAGGAAATAATGATTCACATTTATATGAGATTAATTGGGAATCATAACTTAAAAAAAAAACTTTCCTTCTTAGACAAGAATCTCTGCAAAATCTTTGATTATGGCTTACACACACACCCGTAGCCCTAAGTACATATTGTGCATATTGCAAATATATGTATGAGTTAATCCCACCTTACTTCCTACTACTCTTTTTAAATATTATTTTTCAATATTTATTCTAAATTATTTCACTTTATTCCTTTATACTCACATCTATTTTACTTTACCCCATTTATAATTTAATTGTGTCATTTTACTCCATATATTATGTATTCTTAAAAGATAATTAAATTACCCTTACATATTTCGTATGATATTTTTTATTAGTTAATACATTTTATTTATAAATTTTTCGCTCATCGGATATCTAAAAAATATACAATATATTGTTAAATAATATTTTATTAAATACATAAAATATTAGTAATGAATTTCACATTATTAATATAAAAAATTCAAACAAACAATGTTAAATACAAAAAAAAGAAAGTCACTTTTAGGTTTAATTTAAAAAAAATATAGTCATTTTAATATTTAATTTTATTACTATTACTTGATTATAATGACTATTTTTGAATTTAACATAATTTTTTGTGAACTTATGACAATTCCTTCAATAATGAATTTTTTTTGTTACTATTATTCTATATATTTAATAAAATATTATTTAGAAATACATTATATATTTTTTAGATTTATGATGAGTAGGAAATTGATAAGTAAAGTTAATGAGCTAAGAAAAACTATCATTTTATATAGTAATTTAATAAGAACAATGCTTAATTAGAAAAATAACTATTAAAATTTGAATACAATAAAATTTTAATTAAATCTATTATTATATATTAATTAATCAAGTTAAATATTAGAACATAAATACAAATATTTTAATATTAAAAAGATTTTAAAATAATTTTATTAAAAATAATAAGGATAATTTGTCTATTTTTTAAGAACACAAATGGAGTAAATTGAGATAATAAGAGTACAATGTAAGAATATAAAATAGAATAATAGTACAAGGGGTAAAATAATATTTAATAAAATTAAATATTGTAAAGTGGAATTAACCCTGCATGTATATATATATATATATATATACACACATACACATGTACTTATATAATGTATATACTTATAAAAAAAAATCACAATTATTTATATATGTAAATACATGTGTCTGGGTGTTGGCTCACACATTGTGAGTGTGAGTATCTATTTTGAATAAATATAAAGTATTCATACAGTATGTATGAGTTAACACTTATGTCCACAAATATTAAATTTTAGATATGTATTTTGCGCAATGTATATAATATTATATTTCAATCTAATATTCTTTTATTATGCATAATTATGGGTGTTTATTAAATATTTTTAATATTTATTACGCATATATAGTTACGTGTGAATACATATTTGTGCTATAAATAAAATAATAATTTATTTATTAGCTATAGTATATAAATTTTCATGTTTAAATATGTATCCATATATTATAATTGTTAGTAAAAAAGTGTGCAATAGTCAAAGCAATAAATGTGTTATTTAAGTTGAACTATGTATTTGAGGAAATCAAACAATACCTTTACCACAATTTTTCTTCTTTTCCTCTCTTATTTTCTTCGTCTTGTTCTTGTTTCTTCTTCCCCATTCTTCCTCTCTCCTCCTCTTCCCCTGGCGGCTACAGATGCTGGTGTGTAAATAGGGTAACATCCAATACATGCATATGCAGATAATCTCATCTTGCCTAATCATTTAATTGTCCTGGGCAATAAGAGCACATGTTTCATCCACCTACAAAAACATAACTCGCAGAAAGAACTTCCGGTTCCAAAATATGACAAACAAGTCAACAAACATGTTTTGAAGATTTCTTTTCCTGCATTATAAGCCTTATATTGTCATCTCTTTCGTTCTGTATGCACGAGTTCTACACATCTACACATCGGAAACTTATGAAATACGTATAATGCTCACATCTCATCCGGTACTTATTACAGAATATAACATGAGTATAAATAAATTTCACATTTAGGATTTATCTCAACAATAAGAACTCAGATCACCAAAATAAATATAAAAAAAGAAAAAGAAAGAAAGAAAGAAAATGTAAGTTCTCCAAGTAAACTGTCTTTCGACAATATTACAGCAGTCCATGATAAAGAAACTACATACCAAATACTCATCAAACCCCAGTTGTCATGGATAAGCTAGTTATCTCATGGCATTTAACACAAACTAAAACATAACATTCGTGTCCATTTCAATGCTTCATATTTCAATCATGAGTACTCATGATGTTCTGGTCTCAGACTGAGGCAACATGTGACACATCCACATGACCATACTCAGCGATCAAGTTTCTTGATGAAGGTAACCCTGCAACTACATCTTCTTCAATGCCACACTCATTTGTTCCTCTTCTGATCATGAAGTATCCATCCTGCCATCCGATAAGATGTTCAATATTCCAAATTTTATCATATTCAACAAAAGAACTCAAAAGCAAAGACTAGCAGAAAGGACATATTGTTGTCTATCTGCCCCCATATTTTTAGGTATGAGTAACGGCCCCTTCCAAAATAGTTCCCACATCTTTCCTTAAATCATAATGTAGGACCCATAAAGTTGCAATATTAATATATGGCGGACTAAGTCCCTCATTTCAGCTTGATTATACTTCCTATATCTTTTTTAATATCATGAGTTATTTCTTCAATCATCTTAATTCTGGTGGATTATCTATATTAAGATAGTCTATTATTTTAGTAGTATTTTCTGATAATTTATTTAAATTTTCTATTATTAAATCTTGTTTTCCAGATATATTTGCTATTTCTGTTCCATATTTAGATAATTCTATTTTTAAATCTAAGATCTGTTGATCTATAGGTTTAGATAAATATTCTATGTTGTTTATATTTTCTAAAATAGTGTCTGAAATATTCTTCGGTAATAAGTTTAATTTCTTATAAAATTCATTTATATTAACTTCTAAGGTTTGTTTTATATCTATTATATCTCCTTTTGGTGTTCCTAAATTTTGTAATAAATACATATTTAACCAGTTTAATTGACTTTCAACACAAGGTTGATTAGATCCATTTAAGGCAAATGGTACTGCTATACCATGATTAGATTTTAATTGTTTATAAGTTCCTAAGGGTAATTCATTAGATTTAATTTCATAAGCAAAAGCTTCTTTATTGTTATTAAGAAAAGTTTTTATATTATTCATTTTATCACTTTGGATAAGATATTTATCAGTTTAGTCTTGATTTGAACATGGTTCCGATTTCCTATACCAATCCTTCGTAGTCTATCCTGAAGAGTCAAACTATGATTATAGTTCTCAGATTCATCAAAATTGTCTATATAATATGTTGATATGTTCTCAAACATCGAAGTTTCCACGAGCATAATTTACCAAAATCATTTGTTCCTTGAATTAGGATTTTGCTTTCATCACGACGGCTTAACTTTAGTCTCTAGCCAAACGCCTAACAACTCATCAAATACGGCAGGGCCTAGACAGTGTTTACCTATGTGCCTTTTAAGCTTTATCCAGATTCTATGAACATTATAAGGTTCATTATGTCACTCCTTAAGTTGGTTATATTTTTCCAACAAATGTTTTTAAACAATCAAGCATATAATAAACAGTTTAGATCAAGCATCAAACAAATAATCTAGGTACGTGGCATTGTTATACCTATCGAAGCAATATGGTTTCCCATATCTTAGGCTTACGCAAGGTTTCCAGCCTATATACCATAGATTGAATCTTTAAGATCTACATACTACAGAAAGGTAGAAGGAAGATGGAAGTGACAAGGTAAATATCTCAAGGTTTCAACAGAGAACTCACATCACCCCAGCTTCTATTCCACTGATTTGCTAAAAGCTGCATGGACGAGTCAAAAGTAAGTACACAATCCAACGGTAACTTTTCAATTTGAATCTTAAAGATCTTAAAAAGGCCATTAATTACCCAATAGTCCTCCCCATCGTCAGTGGTTCCCCAGCCTATCAGCTTAACGGCATGACCTCCCATCTCATCACCTGTTAAGTGTCTATAAACTCCTGACTTGTAATGAGCAAAATCCTGCAATGAAGGAAAACATAGCTACAGTGAATCACAATTTTGTAAGCAGGAGAAAAAATAAAGATAAGAATTGAATAAAATGATTTAGAGGTTAAAAGAAACCATAATGAATTGACAAAGAAATAGATTTGAGATGACAATGCAATCTTAAGGGGCCTATGGCTGAGATGTAAGCTGCCTTATAAACAAACATTCAAGCTGTAAGGAAATCCCGACGAGTAACAAGAACATGAATCATAATTTTATGATTTACTTAAAATTTAAAAAAATTAAATTCCTTTCTTTACCTCATAGACAGTGAAAGAGACCTCAACTGGTCCATTCGTGAAAATTTCCGCCATTATACTGTATGGATCAGAACTGATTCTATATGCGTTGACACCGAAGTGCTTTGAATCCCGCCAGAGCAGGTTTTGTTTTTTGCATCTCTTCTCGCACTTAGGGGTGGGATAGGCAGGTTCACAGCCAGGATGGGAGCATCCACTATTATCAAAGTAAGGATCGCACTGCCAGAGAAAAACTTCATCAAGTGTTTGGCATATGCATAAGTTACATAATACATATGCAAATCGATGAACGGCCAGAATGAAGCAGCTATATCTAGGGATTGCAGTTGTCGATTAAAAAACATCTTTATTGCATAACAAATTAGATGCAGTTACTAATTCCTGATCTGACATGCCCACATATTCTGACAACATTCTAAACAATATGAATCTTGTTTCTCACAACAGACAATGCTACCTCTTCAGTCACAACACCAGAATGGACAAAGTATCGCCATGCTGATATGGGGTACCCTCCATCACAACCATCACCACACATAAAGCCGCAGCATGCTAAGAGATCATTGACTGAGAGAGAAATATTCTACAAAACAGAGAATGAATACAATAGATATGCTTACTATTATAAGTCAAATACTAATTAAGTTGTTACGTAAGAATGGAAATTTGAGGTTCATCAATAAACCATGCCAAAATGAATGCAGAAGCGATCGGAGAGAGCCTCAACCGCACCAAAAGCCCAACAAGAACCACAATGTCCCTAATAAATATAAACCTAGATCAGGTAAGAATCTTCATATACCGTTTGATAATAAGTAAGGAAAAGTTGTCAGACATGAGAAGCAAATTACCTGATCTTTGAATTGAGATATTTTCAATGAACACAAGTCAGATAGAGAAGGGAAAAAGAATAAAAAACATTAGCACATCTCTGATGGAAACATAAGTCAATAAGGACAAAGTAACTGACCAAGAATTTCCCCAATTGTGCTACATTGAGGCCAAGCTGTTCGTGCATCAAACATTTTCGGCAACTTCTGATCTTTTTTGTGAGTAACGACAGAAATTCCCTTCAAATCACCCTCTGACATTGGTTTAACTCCTAGAAGGTGCATGAATTGGCCAACCTGGGGGTCAAATTATTATCAGTGAATTTTCTTACGTATATCTTTTTATATATACATTATTTATCATTATTATTATTTTTTGGGGTGGGGGTAGGGGTGGGGGGTTGAGAGTGGCTTTGGTAGGCTTATTAGAATAAGTCCAAACGTAACAAATTCTTTGCAGAAAATTTCCATCAAGAAACTTACAGTATAGTTGGCAAATCGAGGGTTCATAGAAGCTTTCCATCTGGCTTGAGCATTATCATTAATTAATTTCACAACGGACTCCTGCATGGCACTTTGCAGTTCAACCTGACTTTAAAATGACGAAAATGTTTCATTTAATGTTTGTAGAAAAGTACCTGAAGAATCTTATTGTCAAGTTTTAGCTGAAGATCAGGTTTCCCTGCAATGACCTGTAGAGGATTTTGGTGTAACTGTGAATACTCTGTATATGTATACATACAAGTACAGCATGCATGAGTTTAGCAATGTGATGTGCCATAGTAATTTATGAGCCCAATAGAAGCATTCAATCCAACAAGGCCACAAGAAGCCTTTCAAGCCTAAGAAAGTTACCCACTCCAATAAAAATTCAATAAGAGACATTCCAAGCCTGAACTCCAAAAACCCTGCAACGGATAACTATCAAGGTGCATCACTACCCCGTCCATCATCGGCTATAAATACCCCCTCTCAGTTCATTATGAGGTAAGCCATTTTTCCTTTATGCATTTATTCTCTCTAGCTGTCTTGCTGTCATCTACTAGCTGTAAAGAAGGAGGGTTGACAACCAATGGGCAGAGCATTGCGCTGGAGTCAAACGCTTAATGATTGGATTAGTTCCGCGACACAATGTAGGATAGCCTTCAGAACACTAGACAATTGGAGAAACCAAAAGGAACAATGGATACTCATAATAAGCTTGCCAATGAGCAGCAAGATTTATCTAATAGCTTTTCTTTAATTTTCACTATGAACCGCAAGTACAAGTATGAACATCTGGTTCTAAAATATCCTGGGAAAAAGTTTAGGAGCAATTGAAGGTCATGATTGCAATGAGGTGGAGCTGCTGTGGGAACATCAGAGATGCGAAGAAGAGCAAGACAAACAGAGAAATCATTCTCTTAAGATGGGTCAAAAAAATGAAAAAACCCAAAAGTTCTTTTGACGGTTAGGAAAAGCACGTTCCAGCCTACAGCTGAAATAGTTAAGAACTGATACTTTCATTTCTGGCCACCATACTAAACCGGACCTAGGAAGAAAAACAAGAGAAATAGAGAAATGTATTCTCTTAAGATGATTGAACACAAAATCCCCAAAATCTTCGGACACTGGAGCAAAAAGCATGTTTAATCCTAAACCCGAAAAAATAAACTGAGATTTTTCTTTGTTCTGATTGTCATATCCAGATGCAAGTTTGGCCTAGTGGCATGTTATATACTTGGTCTACATCACGGGAAGAACTGAACGGAAGAGATGGTTGAAGCAAAAAATTCTCCAAGTACAGAAGTTGTTGACAGAAAGCATATAAGACCCCAAATGAATTGGATCGGAATATGAAAACATGAAAAGCAATCAAGGAGCTGAGAAAGAGAGAAATGACTGGCAACCTGTAGCTGAATCGTGAAGATAGCCTCAAAAAGTAGAATGATGATCAACAAGCAGATCCTAGTCCTGGACGTTGCTGCCATTCCTCCCTCCAAATTGACGACGAAGACTCGTCTGGCTCCGATCCAGTAAGAAAACAATGAAGAAAAAGAGATGCTTTTCTTAGGCGCATATATCCATCAATTATTGGCTAGGTGACGTCAACGATGAACAAAATCAATTTGCCCACGCCTAGGTGATTTGCTAAATATCCGCTGGAGTTTCATCTTTAATATATCTAAATAATTTCGATTTTCCTATCAGTTGAATTTCTTATTTTCAAAATAATCGACGAACTTTTTTTCAAGGAAAATAATATTTTGTTATAATTTTTTGTAATTAGTCTCTCTATCCCAATTAATTGAATCTGTCAAATAATTTTAAATGAAAGTTAAAAAAATATAATTTTTATGTACTTTTATATTATTACTCTTAAAATTAGAGTTGTTGGTGCAATATTATCAATTTAATTGAAATGATAATGTTGGGACATATATTTGTATCAGGGGATTGATTATTGATAGTTAATTACATATGGACTCTCGTGGATTTTACCCGTGACTCGAATCTTTAGATGTAAATGGATATTCAAAAATATTAATATAAATATGTTGGTTTCAAGTTAATTGATATGCCATTCTTGTACTGTTTGGGAAACCTCTACTGGAAACTCAAAACTTACAAAGTGTTTATAGAAGTTAAGTTGCAAAAAAGTGTTTTGGTACTTCAGAAAATCTCTAGACTTCTATTTTTGAGTGAAGTGCAATGAAGTACAGCTGAATATGATGTGGTAGACTTGAAAATTAAAACTATAGAATTAAAATTGTGTAAAGTAAATGAAAATAAAGTATTTTTATAGTAGTTCGACAATGAGATAATACTTCTACGTTAATTCTTTTCCAAACATCCTGGAGCCACTAGAAATATTAAGAAATTATCACAAAAGTCAGTATTAGGTTTTACAACACTTCATTACACAAACTAGGTTTATCTCTGCTGCTTGAGGCTTCCCACATAAGTTCATATTGTACTAATCCACATAGGACTCAGTACACTCCAATTCTTCTTATTTAGGTGATTGGAAAAAATAACTCAACTGTTCGACTCAAACTTCATTTGGTAGGTAAGTGAAGGTGCTTTTGACTACGAAGATCTTTTTGGATTTGAAAAATTTCTAGTGAAGGCGCTTTTGACTATGAAGATCTCTTTTGGATTTGAGAGATTTCCAATATTTTCTTGTATGTTTTCTGGTGTTCAAGATTGGTTATTTCCTTTCTTTTTTTAGCGGTTTTTACAGATTTGTAGAATTTGCCTGTTATACCTATTTTTTCGATTTTTTGCTGATACAAATGTCTTGTTACACTCTACCACACAATTTTTGCTATATATCATTTTGCAGTCTTATGTCCTTACCGTATTGATTATTTTATTTTTATGAGACGACACTTAGTTTTTTGTAAGTTACTCATGCCCTCATTCTTTTGATGACATTAATCCTTTTTAAGTCCACTACTGGTCTTGGATTCTTCTGATCACATGGAAACTTTTCACTCGTTTGTTTAGTTCGAATTTGATTGCTTAATAACTTCTGAGTTATCTCTGATTGCTTATGTACTGAACTAACCTGTTTGCTCAATTTTTATACTATGGATGAGAATTTTCGGTCATCCCAACCTAACTTTTGTCCATCTAGCTCACACCCCATAATCCGAGTTGTGCAGATCCGTCCCAACCTAAATCGCCCCAATTTCTTACTTATGATTTGAGCTACGTGGGTCAGTTCCAACCTATATCACATCAACTAGTTTTCCTACTCTGCCTGTCCTGCAACCTTTGTAGGATAGACAGAGTACGAGAGTATGAAAATATCTTGATTACTAGGGCTGACGTGAGCTTTTTTTCAAATTCCACCCCTTGGGCTTTCGCGCCCATTACTGAAACTTAAATGCTTGTCTTATCAACCAACTATCATCATCCAACCCTACACGTGTTCCTATCTTATCTTCCAAGGCTAAGGCTCCTTCTGTCCATTCGAATGCCGCTTCCCTACAAAAAGGCCTTCTTCCTTCATTTTTTTCTCCTTCTTTCTCCTTCTTTCTCTTTCCACAATTTTGCTCTCCGATGATCATCCTCTGTTATTCTTCCGACAACTTCCTTTTTCTCTTCCTTCAACAAGCCAAGTAAGTCTTTTGATTTTTGTCACTCATTTATTTCTCTATTTCTCCTTCTGCATATTTGGTTCGTCATTTTTTGATGTCCACCTCTACTGCATCTTCAGAACCTCTGTCGTTTATTCCCCCCATTCTTCCTCCCGGAGTTTTCGTTCATGAACCAACACTTGAATTATCCACCCATCACACAACTGAATTTAGGATGGCTGATCCAGCTAATCACCGACTTATATGACTCATGCCACCACCCTATCTGAGATAAGTCTAGCAAACCTTAGGGAAAATACAGGAATACCTGATGAATTCAATATGGTCCTGCTAGGTTCTTGCGACAGACCTCATACCCTACCTCTCGTCTATGTGACCTTTTTTGTAGATCAACTAGAGACCGGCTTTAGGTTTTTCATTCCAAACCTATTTTGCCATATTTCTAAGAGTTTTGGTATTCCCCTGATGCAGCTCGTTCCTAACTCTTTTCAATTCATGGCCAGTTTCTAGATAGTAATTAGCTACTTTGGGTACGAGCCAAATCATAAGCTATGACGAGCTTTCTTCCATGCTAAAATCATCACACCAGGCTTATTTTATTTCACTTTCCGGGGAGTAGCTAAATTTCTGCAAGGGAAACCCAGTTCCCTTAAGGGCTGGAAGAAAAAATATTTTTACATTTCATCCTCTGACCCTTAGAATTTTCCTACCAATTGGATCACCGACTTACCTTACCAAGGTCGCGTGCCCGCGCTGGACTCAGCCACCTAAGTATTAGCTCGTCGATTAAACCACAGTCCCTACCACGTAGGGGGACTAGCTGATTCCTGGCCTTTACTTCACCATTTTCAACTAAGCCCCAAAGCTATTCCACTCCCTCAACCTATAGGTTCCATCTTGTTTAACTATTTGCTTGTGACTTCATTTTTGTTAGAATGCTAACAATATATCTTTTGTTTAGAACAACTGATAGAGTCCCACATCATAGTAGCTTACCGAGCTCCGAAAGCCACAGAAGGGTCAAGCCAGCCTGAAGGTCAGTCTCGAGTCCCCCTAACTAGTGCACCTCTAGATCACCAACTCGTGCCCGCAACCCGAGCTCCATCCGCAGTTCCTCCACCACCTTCATCTGTCTTCCCACCTACTGCAGTTGCGGCCCCTACTTCTTCTTGAAGTAGGGGAAAATGCCCAGCTTTTGCAAGAGGCGGTAGCTCAGGTCCCTCTTCGCATCCCCGTCTCAATGCCCCTACTTCCCTGAATGTTTCTTTTTTCACCAGCAGCTCGATATTGGATACTCGGGATGGAAAACTCTATGTTGAGTGGCTTTAGGGCATACCTAACTCTGTGAACCAGTGCCTCTTAGGGTCTATGGATTATGATGCCCGAGTGGGCAACCTTGCCGATCATGCTTCTAAGGTAATGTTCCCTTCTTAATTTCCATCATTTATTCTAACAATCAACAACTTGTCTAATCTCCTCTTTTTCTAGGCTATATTGTACTTGAGCTCCTTGATGGCTGATCTACGATTTGGATTACCCTCTTCGGAGGAAGATGAGCTTAGGCAATAGTTGGAGGACATGTAGCAATGATTGCAGCACTCTCAAGCCCACACCCATAAATTGGAAGCAGATCTCGAGGTGGCTTGGGGTAAACATGCTTCCTTGGAGGAGAAGATAACTGTGGTGGAACGAGATAGGACCACCATGGAGAATCAAATGTTAAAGGCTATTGAGGAGGCTTCTATCTCCCGAGCTGAAGGTCATGCTGCAAGAGTTCTTGCAGGTTTGGCGAAGTGGGCCCAAGAGAAAACTAAATTCCTGCAATCCCTAGAATTCCGTGATCACTTGACCTCTGGGGCCTTGAATTATTTAATCCATGATTTCACGCACTGTCTTAGCCAGGTCAAGGAGCTAGGGTATACTGGTTTAGACCCAAACTTGGATCGTGCTGTTAAAAGTGTTCCTCCACTCGATAATAGGTCTGCTCCTGTCGTTGACATAGCTGGCCCTTCACAACCATCAGTTGCGCCCATAGTTTTGGGGGATCATTCTACCCATTTATCTTCTATTTTTCCCACAGCTACTGTCCCTCCAGATCCGACTCTCGAGCCTGCCATCAATGTTGAGGATAACAGTTTTTCCCCTTCTAGAAATCTAGATGATGAGAGTGTTGTTATAGAACTCCTTAGTATTTCTGATTATGGAGTATAATAGGTTGTGTATATTTTTGTAACAATCCATAATAATATCTTTTCATATTTATTGTTGTTGTTTGGCTTTATTCTTCCAGCATCTACAACTTTCTCAGTAATATTTTCTATAGCATTTATGAAATATGCATGTCTCAAGTTTCGTAATCGAGCTATATGTCTTACTGAACGTATTCTTGCTTTCTAATATATAAAAAGATAATCTAGCTCAGGCAAGCCAGTTGAACTAACATTGGCTTAGAATTTTTTCTTGAATCATTCCCCAAGGAGGTCGGTCTCTACGAACCCTTCAAGGAACCCAGGTAAGTCCAGTTCAATTGGCCTTGCCTTATAATTTTTTCTTGAATCATTTCCCAAGGAGGTTGGTCTCTGTGAACCTTCCAAGGAACCCAGGTAGGTCCACTTCAACTGATCTTACCTTAGGATTTTTTCTTGAATTATTCTTCAAGGAGGTCGGTCTCTGTGAACCCTCCAATGAACCCAGGTAGGTCCAGTTCAACTGGCCTTGCCTTAGGATTTTTTCTTGAGTCATTTCTCAAGGAGGTCGGTCTTTGCGAACCCTCTAAGGAACTCAAGTAGGTCCAGTTCAACTGGCCTTGCTTTAGGATTTTTCTTGAATCATTCTCCAATGAGGTTGGTCTCTGCAAACCCTCCAAGGAACCCAAGTAAGTCTAGTTCAACTGATCTTGCCTTAAAATTTTTCTTGAATCATTCCCCAAAAAGGTCAGTCTCTGTGAACCCTCCAAGGAACTCAGATATGTCCAGTTCAACTGACCTTGTTTTAGAATTATTTCTTGAATCATTCACTAAGGAGGTCGATCTCTGCGAACCCTCCAAAGAACCCAGGTAGGTCCAGTTCAACTGGCCTTAGCTTAGAATTTTTTCTTAAATTATTCCCCAAGGAAGTCGGTCTTTGCGAACCCTCTAAGGAACCCAGGTAGGTGCAGTTCAATTGGCATTGTTTTAGGATTTTTTCTTGCAACATTCACAATATGTCAGATAAATTCATTTCATTTCTTTTGAAAAAAAAAAAACTCAAAATTACATATAGAACTTCTTCAAATGACAAATGTTTCATGGTCTTGGTACTTTTTTCTCTTTCTCATCTTCTAGCTCATAGGCACCTCCAGCTATCACTCGAGTTACCTTGTAAAGCCTTTCCCAATTTGCTTCTAATTTGTTAGTTTATTTTAAAGCATATGCTCGTCGTAGCACCAAATCCCCGACCTGAAAATTTCTTATTTTGACCTTCTGGGAGTACCCAGCTCGAATTCTGCTTTTGTACGCCTCCATGCGGAGGTATGACTTCTTCTTTTTTCATCAATCCAATCTAATGCTTCTCTCATGAGTTCATTGTTTTCTTTTTCCTCATAGCTCTGGATCCAGTGAGTTTTCATTCTGATCTCAGTAGGTATAACAGTCTCTGCTCCATATACCAAGCTGAATGGAGTTTCTCCGGTTGTAGTCCTTGGTGTTATACGATATGCCCATAATACCGAATCTAGCTCATCCACCCAACCTTCTCCAGATCTGTCTAGCCTGGTTTTGATTCCTTGCAATATTATTCGGTTAATTACCTCAACTTGTCCATTAGCTTGAGAATGGGCCATCGAAATGAAGTATTGCTTGACCTTCATCTCAGTGCACCAGCTCTGGACCTTTTCCCCCTGGAACTGAGTTCCATTATCTGATATCAGGTCGCACGTAACTCCATATCTGCATACTATGTTTCCCCACAGAAATTTCATGACATGCGACTTTGTAATCTTAACTACAGGCTCAACTTCTACCAATTTACTGAAATAATTTACTGCCACTATTAAGAATTTCCTTTGCCCTATCGCTAGGGGAAATGGTTTGACAATATCGATTCCCTATTTGGAAAAGAGACAAGGTGAACTAATGACCTTCAGCTCATCTGCTGGTTTATGTATCAACGGGGCATGCTTCTGGTATTTTTTATATGTTCTAACCAGATGTTGTGCATCCTCTTTTAACGAAAACCAAAAATACCTAGCTCTTGCCATTTTACAAGCTAGAGCACGATCTCCACCATGTCTTCCACATCATCCCTCATGAATTTCTTGCAATACATAGGGTCCTTCCTCTTGTGATAAACATCTCAAGTATGGTGTAAAATAAGCTTGCTTATATAACAAATCATAAATTAGACAAAATCTAGTAGCTCGTACCTGAAATCGAACTGCTTTTTTTTTTTTTTTTATAACAGTTTTTCCTCTCGCAGATATTTCAAGATGTTGGTCCTCCAGTCATCTTTCTTTTCCATAGAGGCTACTCCTATCTCCATGTTGTATTGATAGGCTGTTAACAATGTGATTTTTTTGATCTTTCAACCAGTGGTAGAACTTGTAATTTTGAAAAGATAATCAGCCTTAGCATTCTCAACCCACGGTATATGATTTAGCTCAATTTTTGTAAATTGTTTTTTTAGCTGAGATACTTGTTCCACTTAATTTCTCATTATTTCCTCCTTGGCCACAAATTCTCCCTCAACCTACTGCATGACCAACCTTGAATCAAAATGGATATTTAATTGTCTGACCCTCAGCTCTAGAGCCATCTTCAATTCTCTCACCAATGCCTCATATTCAGCTTCATTATTAGATGTTTTGAACTCAAATCTTACTGCAAATTCCAGTTATTCCCCTTCTGGACTGGTTAACACAATACCTACCCCATAATCGGATATGGTAGCCGAGCCATCCACATGCAGCAACCATGCTCTGAGGCCCTTATCCGCAGGTGTCATTTCCTACAGAAAATCTGCAAAGGCCTGCGCCTTGATAGCTACTCTTGGCTAATAATCTATGTCATACTCACTCATCTCTACTGTCCATTTCACCATCTGTCCTGAAGTTTCTGGTTTACTTAGCACTTATCTCAATGGTAGGTTAGTTTGAACCACTATCTTGCACGATAAAAAGTATGGCCAAAGCCGCCTGACAGTCGTTACTAGGGCTAGTCTTCTTTTTTCTATCTCAGGGTATTTAATCTCCATCCCTCTTAATAATTTGCTTATATAGTAAATGGGTTTCCATTTAGTTCCTTTCTCTTTCAACGATGCTGAGCTAACGACCGATATCCCTACTGACAGATATACATACAGTGTTTCTCCTTGCATCGATTTGGTCAACAAGGGTAGCTTGGCTAAAAAGTTTTGTAATTTATCAAAAGCCCTCTGACATTCTTCAATCCATTCAAACTTGTTAGCCTTCCTCAGGATTTTGAAGAAAGGCAAGCTTCTCTCTGCTGATTTAGATATGAATCGGCTTAGAGTTGCTATCCTTCCCGTGTGCTGTTGAACATTTTTAATACTATTTAAAGGAGTCATATTCTGCACTGCTTTTACTTTTTCAGGATTCACCTCTATTCCTCTCTCGGTCACCATATAACCCAAGAATTTGTCAGACCTAACTCCAAAAGCGCACTTAGAAGAGTTGAGTTTCATACCATACCTCCTAAGGATTCCAAAAGCTTTTGCCAAGTCAGCAACATGAGCTCTAGCCTTTGTACTTTTTATCAGCATATCATCCACGTACACCTCCATGTTCCGCCCGAGCTATTCTTTGAACATTCTATTGACCAACCTTTGATGTGTAGCTCCTGCATTCTTTAATCCAAAATGCATAACCATATAACAATAAGTCCCTATAGAAGTTATAAAGCTTGCTTTTTTATGATCTTTAGGTACTAACATGATCTGGTGGTACCCCTGTGAAGCATCCATCATACTCAACAGCTCACAACCTGAGGTAGAGTCAACCAACTGATCTATTCGTGGCAACGGATAATGATCCTTAGGACATGCTCTGTTCAAATCTTGAAAATTAATGCACATTCTCCACTTTCCTTCTGTTTTTAGACTAAGACAACATTTGACAACTATTCTGGGAATTGGATTTCTCTGATATGTCCTACCTTCAGCAATTTCTCTATCTCTTTCTGGATAACCTTATCATTTTCAGGCCCAAAATACCTCTTCTTCTGTTTGACAGGTTTGCATGCTGGGTCAACATTGAGGTGATGTACTGCCACACCTGTATCAATTCCTTCCAGGTCACGTACATTCCATGCGAAGATATCGATGTTGTTTCTTAAGAACTGAGTCATGCTATCTGTCAATTCCGGACTCAACTGTGTGCCAATCCTAGTAGTTCTGGTCTCATCCCCTAGTATTAATTCTATATTGATCAATTCCTCATTTGACATTACATGTTCTTGCTCAACTGAAAGCCTTTCTGCCTCACTTCTTTTCATAATTTTTAGTGGGGGTTCCCCTTCTACATTTTGTTCTTTTTTAGCTTTTTTCTTCTCAACTTTTCTAACAGCTTCACATAGCATCTCCTAGCCGAGCACTGATCTCTTTCTACTTCTCCTATCCTTTCATCCATAGAAAACTTCAATTTCATGTAAAAAGTGGATACCACTACTTAGAATGTGTTGAGCGAAGGTCTTCCCAAGATGATGTTATAAGCAAAAAATAGTCAACTACCAAAAACTTAACCATCCTAGTCTTACGCATGGGCTCAATACCTAAGGATATGGGTAGGATGACTTAACCCATTGGATCTACCACTCCTCTACCAAAACCAAACAGGGTTGTATCTATTGGATGCAATGTTATATCCAGATTCATCTTCTTATACGCTTCACAAAATAAGACATCAACTGAGTACCCGTATCTACCATTACTCTAGCTACGTCAAAGTTAGCCATGGTTGTTATAATGACTAGTGTATCATTATGCGGTGCCTACAATCCTTTCATATCATGGGGCTATAATTGAATCATTGGTCCTTCATTAATTTTATGGACCTCTTCTTTTGAACTTTCGAGAGTAGATTGGGCATACGCTTTCCTAGCTCGGTTGGAGTCTCTATCTGTAGGATATTCTAGAATCATTTGGATGAAACCCCTTAGAACATGGTGGTGGTTTTCTCCAAGGGCAGCTCCAGTTTTTCCTTCTTTAGTATCTCTTTCTATCCAGGTCGGCCGGGGTTTTTTACGCTCAACCATTTCCTTCTCCTCTTCTTCCTTTACCCAGTCATCCAACCATCCCTTTTTTATCATCCTCTCTATCTCATCTCTCAGATGCCGACATTCCTATGTGTTATGCCCATACTCATTATAGAACGCGCATAATAGATTTGACTTAGGCTTAGTTGGAACTACCGAGTGATTATACAGCTATTTTAAGCCATTGTGCTTCGCCATAGCCATCAAGATATATGCCCTCGGGGCAACCAGGGGAGTGTATTGTCTGGGTTTCCTCAAAACAGGCAAAAGAGGTCATTCTTCCGGCTTTAACTTCCTAACATAACCTTATCCCTCTTTGCCAGACTCTCTTTTGTCTTTTTTTCTTTCTCTCTCATCTCTTTTCATTACTAAGCTTCTTCCATGTTAATGTATTTTTCAGCTCGGGCTAATAGGTCATCAAAACTTCTGGCTGATTTCTTAGCCAACGACCTAAATAATTCCCCATCCTACAAACCTTGGGCCAGGGTATTGGAAAGTGCCTCCTGGGTAGTTGAGAGTACTTTTAAAGCAGCAGCTGTGAATCTTTTTATATAACTCTGCAGGGCCTCATTGTCTTTCTGCTTTATACTGAATAAAGTCAACGATATTTTTTGGTATTTTCGAGAACTTGCAAATTGATGTAAAAAGGTAGAACTAAACTCATCAAAAGAGTTAATTGAGCTGGGGGGCAACTGGCTAAATCATTGTTAGGTTGATTTTGACAATATAGTCAGGAATACCCTACACTTGACTCCATTGGAATACCTGTGCAAGAGAGCTGAATTTTCGAATCTGCATAGATGTTCCCATGGGTCAGTGGTACCATCATAATCATAATTTAATAATCTGAAGTTGGCTGACAGGTTGTCCATCATTACTTCCCCAGTAAATGGAATTTCTCTTTTGGTCATTGTACTCATTCCCGCCATTTTCATCTTCATCTCTTTCAGGTCATTATGTAAATCTTTCAATTTTTTCGATACATCTGGCTCTTTCATTTTACTCCAACACTCCCCTGTATGACTTTCTTCTAATCTCTCAGAGTGGAGTGGTTTTTTCGGTAGCTCTGGTGGTGGTGGTAGATTAGCATCCCTTCTTTTTAAAGCTATATCCACCGCCGTTGTGATCAGATTTGCCAACTGCTCTATAGTAAGATGGTCGGTATTTTCTGCCCCGAATTCCGGCACCAAATTTACACAGAGTAGCTGCATGGTTTGGTGCGGTGGAACTCCAAGTGTTACCGAGGGTGGGCTATCATTCTCTCCCCACTCCTGAACTTCCAGATCATGGTTGTGCCGGACGATTGGTGGTGGAGCTTCCCCGGATATTCCTTCGCCCAGCAATTCTTTTCCTACTATCTCACGTCTTAACTCATGTTTTCTCACAAACGGCGCCAACTTGTAATGCACCAGTTGGAAAAGATGCACCCCAAGTCCTAGTTCACTACTTCTGCTCTCATTCTCCAACTAGATCACCTGCATAAAATGTCGGCGTGACTCGGCGTAAGAACTCCGACGCTCAAGTTAGTGGTAATTCTCTTGAAGATGATGAAAAATAGATAAATATGTGTATTCTTAATATATGAAAAGTGTCACCTGTGATATGCTTTGTATTCTTTTATTTATAGATGTCAAATAAGTGTAAAAAAGATATTTCAAATCTCAATTTATTATAACAAATTACTGTGCGCGTGCCCATGTTCCATGATTTACTCCTAAAAGCTTCTCTGTCATTTTCTAACCGTAACTGTTTTCTCTTCATTATTTTCGTGAACTCGCTCGACCTAGAGGTCGATCAACTTCTTGAACTCGCCCGACCTGTAGGTCGGTAAGCTTCTTAATACTACTCTGCTGGCCTATGCACTGAGCCAACCTGTTTGCTCAACTCCCATATCATGGATGAGAATTTTTGGTCATCCTGACCTGACTTTTGTCCATCTAGCTCACACCCCATAATCCGAGCTGTACAGGTCCATCCCAACCTAGGTCGCCCTAACTTCTTACTTATGATTTGAGTTACGTGGGTCATTCCCGACTTATACCACATCATACTCAGATCAGGAGCTTTGAAGGATTTAACCTATTCTAATTTACTCATTATCAAAATTTATACAATATAATCCTAGCGACTAATTTATAGAGATGTTCAACTCCAGATTAATTTGCCAAAGGATCTTACCAAAAAGACTGCATAGATTATATTTAAACTTCAACAACTTCAGTTCGTATGCAAGTTGTGTCCAAATTAGTTTGCCAAAGGATTTTAGTCTTAATTGCATTAGCATCCATCTATATGTTTTTTGTTCATCAAAGGGATTCCAAGATTGCTTTTTGAAAATGGTGATTAGATGGAAAGGAGTATATAAAACAACCATAAGAGTTTGTTATCCCTAACCATGAAACAAAAAGTATACAAGTTACTTGAGTGTTGATATGGCATAAACAAGGTCCGAAACAGAGGGAAGTAGACGTGGGGATAACAGCCGACGTGGCAGGAGATGGGCGAGGTCCGCTCGAGTATGTCGTGCGCGAGAACGTGTAAGTAAGCGGTGAAGACATGGCTTGCCACATCGGACTGGCTATATAACTAACCAACTTACAATCCCAAATCGCACCCCACCCTGATTTAATTACCGGAAACTTTTCCTCCTCAAAAATTATCGGGTCTGTCTGTCGCCATTCAATTCATCAGGTCGAAGTGTGTGCGATGACATCTTTGAAGCCCGTCCGTTGGACTTATAGTTATGCTGGTCGAGAGAAAACTTGCTGTCCACTACGAAAACATCAAGGCCTCACTTGGATTGCAGCGATTAATTCTTCGCGCAAATCCAAATTACTCAAGAATATTTTGTACAGGAAATACTTTCTAAATCACAGCCCGCCATTCATGGACCATATCAGCCCATTCAATGTTTCCTCAAAGGCATCCCTGTTTCATCACATCGGGGATCTTGATTCCACTTCCCAATTACACCGGACGAGTACTCACCATATTCACCCTTTTCCTAAGGAGGAAGAGTCGATGAAGGAGGACGAAGAAGAAGAAGACATTATTAATTATAAAAAACTCGACCAGTGGGTCAGAGATTCTGCCGTTGAGGTGACTAACTTTCTTCATGACTTGATTCATTTTGTTCACCACGCCACAAAAGTTTTTCTTCTCTTCCTCCTCTCCTTAATTGAACCGACGGTTTTATTCAAACTAGATATGTATTCCAAAGTCCTATGTTGTCTGCCTTTGACGGTTTGACCGACCTAACCTCGTCCATGCGCCTTTCTGTTTGTAGATTGTGAACAATCTTGATGAAGCCCCGTTTCTTGTCCACATCTACTGTAATGGTAATGGCACTAATAGAGACGGATCTACACCAAACACGAGGATTAAAATGATTAAAGAAAAGGCTATAGCAGATAATTGGCCCATGATTGAAGGAAGATGGAAAGGAGGAAGCGGCACCCCGAATGGAGTTATCTTGGTGGAAGAACTCAAGACTCCACTAGTTGAAGCAAAAACCAGCGACGAAGTGGTGAAAATTTCGGGTTTGAGTAATCAATCATGCTCTTCAACAAAATTGTGGGGCATACTCATCCAAGGAAAAGGGAAAAGTTGTACAGCTTGCTACCTCCTTAAGACTAGTCAAGTTCAGAGTGTGGCAGGATTATGCACGCATTTTTGTTTATTGAGGGCTGAGTGCTTTGTAGAACATGCAGATATTCAACTAAAAAAGTTGTGGTTGCAGATGGGTTAATTTGCTTCAACCGGACATAATATACAATCTCTTGAATTGCATACATGTTTTTAAAGTTCATGTCAACAATTTGAGGAGCTAGAGCCAATTAAAAGTTGATCATTGGCAACTGGTAATCTTGCCAAAACACCAAAACATCCTGGTCTTTTATTGCTCATTCCCACGACAGTTTGACTCAATACTAACAGGCAGCAAGCAATATATCAATTTATCGAGTCATCGGCTGCTGTGGACATTTTGTATGCATTCCCCAACTACCCATCCCCACCATGTTTGAATGCCATCACATTTATTAATTCAGACTCTCCTGAGCACGCCTGAAAGAACTGTATTTATTTACCCAAGTTACAAGTAAATAATCGCATGACATGGGAACAGAAAAATATTTTCAAGCGGCAGGAAAGTTACTTCACAAGTTTCGAATGAGATGATGAGAAGATATCACGGTCTCTTAAAATTTGTGTTGCATTGCACCCAATGTCGTTTAGGAACTACCCACTGGAGAGTTGCTTCATCCAAAAAGCAAGCAATAAACCAACTTAAGGTACCATGACATTTAAAATATATCTGATGTCCCAGACTTTGAGAGAAAACTGGTGAACAGAAAAAGGCTTGGATGCAATCCAAGGTGGATGCCTTTTCTTCCCGTTAAAGGGATAAAATGAAAATAGTACAATCCACCGTAACTCAGGCCGAAAATAACCTCCATATACAGCAGAGGTATCAAGCTTTTAATCTATCTCCGTATGAGGCGCTGTCTTTCCCGTTTCCGGAAGCGCTCCAGCATAAACTCATCAGTGGCAGCTTGCCTTCGACTTGCAGCATCTGCAACTGAATCAGGATTTCTAGATTCCAGACCATTATCATCTGCACCCTTATCCTTGTAAAGCTGTGGATGTTCTGAAAATATATGATCATGATAAAACATTACTAAAAGAGAATCAACCATCTAAGTAACAAAACTAAGCATTGTCATTGCCACACTGGAGTGATCAATACCACCTTAAATACAATAAATCTAGAACATGGCCTTCCAAATAAAGGCATACCGTCAGAGTATTGCTTCCAAGTTGGATGAAACAAGCAAAGGTAAATACTTTCAGGCCAAATAAGCGGAATAAAGCCACTGGGTAAATGACCAACTAGGTTGCATTTATTTGGCATAACATGGGGCTTGGGAAAGTAATCTCATAACTCAATGCCGCATTATGGCTTTTAGAAGTTCAATTACTTAGGAATAAGATCCTTTCATATTGGGAAACAACCGCCAAAATCAAAATTCAGGATTCTAAAAACCATTTATGAGGTGGCATTCTGATTACTGATGCCAGGCATTGACTAAAGTGCCTCTAGTAACCTAGTCTCTCGACCAACTCTCTCTTTTTTATCTTTTTCATCTTTCATTCCTTTGGCTAAGTGTTTTAACTTCACTGGCATAGCCTCCACCTGTGGACAGCATACTGGCAGCAAAGCCACAATAAATGATTCAAATCAGCCAGCAGCTATTATTTGTTTGGAAACCCGCAATCTTTTTCTTTTTTATTTTACCGTAATGTGTATCAATAATCAATCTGCACCGAGATCAGAAAATAGGAAGGGTAAATCAGAATACTAACATGAGCTTTGACTCAAATATTTGACAAGATTAAGTTTCCCAACCAGGTCATATGGAAATTGAGCAATGTGATATGGGATATAAGATAAGCAGGAAACAAATTTCAAAATCAGATTCCTTTCATGTCTAATAAACAGGTTCTTAAAGTGAATGATAACAAAAGGTCAATGACAGTATTCAAACTTAGGACTCTTCAATTTATAGAGCAAAGACAACTCTAAATATTACCCAGAAATACAGTTTTAGGTTTGTCCCAGCATGGTGAGTGATGCAAAGAAAATTGAAACAACCTTTTCTAAGTTTCTCAGCATAGTCCTTGCCACGTTGGAAAAAGTCGGCACTAAAACTTGAGGAATGCTGGACTCTGCTCTTGCACGACCCACAATCCTCTTCTCCTGTAAGATCTTTTTAGCAGCCTCTGTTTCCTCGATATTTCTCAATTTGTACCTGCAGAGCAATGATGACTATAAGCAAGCACTCAACTTCCACAGCAGCCAGTTGACTGAGCAGTAACCTGAAGTTTTCATTTTCTTCTGTCTTTAATGCCCTTCAGCACTTCTAAAGTAAGAACAACATTTTTTGAAATCAAACATCTTGGAACACTTATAAAATGAAAAAAAAAAAAAAGAAACATTTTTTTGAACCAAAATAAGAATGATATAGTTTTCTAAGAGCAAAAGCCAAGGTCAAAAATACCTCTGACTTCCAGGCTTATTAATTTGCAGAAACCCTGGATTTTACAGATGAAAACCTCTAAATTATCAAGTTTCAGAATACTATGTCATCAAGGTTTCTCAGATGTTAAGTGAATTTAGAGGTCATGTTTCCAGCTGTGTCCCTTCAAACCATAAACCATACCTGCCATGCTAGTTGCTTAAGAGAAAATGCATCATTCATCAACTAGGTCATTTGTATCCTTGAGTACAGCTATGAATAGTTTCTATTTACATCAGGTTAGATATAAACTTATTATCAGGCAATTCACGGCATTTCTTCCCCCTTTCGAGAAATCCTAGCTTTGCTGGAAAACAGGCCCAATTTCGGAGGTTTCTTTCTGCTTCAAACTGGGGAAATAGAACTAACATCTCTCCCAACTGTGCTCCAAACAACATGAAAATTGTTTGTCAAAATGAATTGCCTTGGATGATAGCATGGGAAAAATGGCCCATTAAGGGAGGCTTTTGTGTTTGCCTCCCTTTCTTTTTCTTAGGGAGAAAAGATATTTATGAGAAAGAAGTTGCTCCAATATTTACCAACTGATTGAAAAATAAATTGTCTAGCCACAAAATAAACAAGCATACTCTATGGGAAGCTGAACTTCTGCAATCCCTGTAGTCCACTGAGTAGAGTTTTCTTCTGAGCTTCGCCTCTTCACCTGATAAACATAAAAAGGGGGAAATTGTAATATAATCCCCATCACTGAGGCTTCTATGTTACAATGCCATAAGGTGGGGCCAACTTTCAGTGGCTGGTGTGTGAAAACCAGATGCACAACTATTCCTGTATGATAACTTTGTGATGGTCATAATCTTAAAAGGGGGAAAAAATGGCTTTTAAATACTTTCATCATACTTGAAATCCAATGCTAATATGAAATGTCCACTTTTCTACTTCAATAACCACCCCTCAGCAAGGGTCAAAATCAGAACCCGAAGAAAGTGGGAGCCTATTTAAATTGCAATATAAGTAATATAAATTGTAGATCTATAAGTTAAAGTAATAAAATATTGATGCATCAGGCAACAAAAGCATTCCTGACAACAGTAACAGAAAGGATAAAGGGTCAATAATTCTGTATCTGGAGGGGTAGAAGGTTGGGTCTGTTAAAAGACAGTGCTCGATTATCCACTGATAACTCTTCACAATAAGCTCCACAGAGAACAACTCAGACAGCAGGCTTGCTTTAATACTAGGAAAGTTAATCTGTTTTTGTTGTACTTTTACCTTCGTCACCAACATGCACTTGTTTCTTGCCACAAGCCAATGCTTCCTATCACTTTCTTAACAAACATTATCAGTCTGCTATTCCACTCCACAACCAACCATCACCACCACCAACGCAACCTCACTTCTCCCCACCTGCTTGATCTCCACTCTACCATGTCACCCCTCACCAGCTATCCATCATCATCTGCCAGCTCCTTCAGCCACAACCCAACCACCCAGAACTTTCCTGTTAACTTATTTCTACTGCATTTTCAAGCTAACAACCCCATAAACCACATAAAAACATCACACAAACCATAAGCTGGATAAACTGCTAATTACTAACTTATCATTGAGTCAAAGAAGCCCGTAATCAATGAGTTAACTTTTCAAACTCAATTCATCTGAACTCTATTATTCCAGGAAAAAATGTCGAATTGCTTGTATAGATACCTCTCACTCAGCAAAAAGTAAGAAACCTTGAATTACTGCAGTGTTTCCATTGATTCAGATATTCTTTTTACAATTTCTTTTTTGCTATTCGTGATATTAGCTGTAATGGATGAAATGCGTTCAAGCTGATGGATGACTGAGTTAAAATATGTATTATGGATAATAAAACATTTTCCTTTTGACTGACAAAGTTTCATCAAATCTATTAGTCATGGACAAAGACATACTTATTTAAATACTTCTGAAAAATGATAATAACTTAGAAGTCTATCAGGCTCATGAAACCAAATAGGCTCATTGTTAGCTTCAGCACCCTGCTGCCACCATCCCCAGCAGCAAATCACTACCTCTGCAACCCTTATAGGCTTCAATACTCATTCACTTCTCATTTCTTTTGCTAGTGTCTGCCCTAAGAAAATTGAAAAACTAGTTTTCAACTAAGAAATCAGCAAATTACAAATCATCAAATTCGAGCACAAATTCCTTCAAAGAAATATTGACAATGAATCAGCACTAATTTGTGGTCATTATTCCAGGTGCCATCGAAATTACACTGCTAATCGTTCCACCATCCTGCCAAATCACACAATTTCTCAGGGTAAATGGGACTTGACATTATAAGATAAATGAATCTTATTATTGGTAAAGTTTGGTGGCATTCACGTAGGGACAAGACAAGTATGCATTTCATTTAGAACAAGATTTGGTGAAGGCAAATATCATGACTCCGTAACGATCAGAACTATTGAACAGATATTGATGTATCCAAGATCAGTTAAGTGCGGCTAAAGCCAGCTGTAAAGTTGATCTTACAAAAAGACTATCCTTGTAATGAGAATATTGATATGATCTTAGGACCTTCTTTTGCTGCAGTTGCAAGCATACATATGGTGGTGCATATGTGCTGGGGGTGGAAAGAAAGAAATAAAAAACACAATAATAGAGTAAGCAAAAATGTACATCACTCACTTTCAGATGCTCTGGAATTTTATACAACTCATCCTCTGCACGCTTAACATCATTTTCAACTTGATTTTCTACATCAATATTCTTGCCCCTTTTCTTTGCCAATTCTTGTTCTACATATCTCAACCTGCCCAATAGATTTGAGAAAAACAAGCAGAAGAATAAACAAATATACACTGGCTAACTCATTTGCAACACTGGTTCATGACAAACTACGAACATTCGTTCTTTTTACTGAAAATTTTCTATTTCCTTGATACTACTTCCATCTCATTACAAGTAATTATTTTTTGTTTGTCCAACAAATTATTCTTTTTACCTAAATTAAAAATCACTAAAGCTTCTGTATGCAACTATTTTCGTATTGAAGAGGGATATGGAACTTGAATTTGCTCTCTTTTAGTTAATAGTTCAAAATAACCTTCATAATCTTACACAAATGCATGACATGAAACTACAAATAACAAGCTTCGACTAGCCCCATGTTTTGCCCCTTTGACATGCAAGTTAACAGTCATTCCGCCACCCAATGTTTACCGGATAAAAAGAAAGGTAACTAGATTTAATAATACAATATAACTACATCTACTATGAGGGTGTAATAATGGAAATTATGTTAACAGTGTAAGATCACAAGGGCGCATTTGTGGTGTTTCAGATGTTGGAAGGGATAATTTAATTTTAGGTATTGTTTCTGAAAAATGAAAACACTTGTAACAGCCACAATTAGAAGAATACACGTCAAAGCTTGAGTCACGGATGATTTCACAACAAATACAATATACTAGTTTCAATTCCACATTGAATGCATTTAAAAGTCCTACCTGGCAGTTGATCAATCAAACCATTATTTTCTTGTTAATCCCATAAGTGAAATCTATGTCAAAGATTAGGCAAATATACCAATTATTCCAAACAATTGGGATGTAGGAGGTAGGTTCCATTTCACCAAAAACATTACTATGACAAAGATGTAGTTTAGTTATAAAAAAAAATGATCACTTTTTTATAAAGTAAACAAACTGCCATAAAAAGAATTTGGTCTTTTAAATGTAAGGCAATTGAAGGAATCTTAAACCAGTGTAGCTATCCATGAGAAACCATCACTCTCAGTGAACCTCAAAGCTTAAAAGAGCATTTTTTTTCAATCCAAAACATTTGTTTTGCAAATATAACTAGAATTACATGCCAACAAAAAGATCATAACCCCTTGCTCACTTTCTAGAAGACCCTTGCACTATTTACGTGATTGATGCTACTTATTCCTTAAAAACCAGCCCAAATGCTTATAGGAGAATGAATTAGACTTCAATACTTAAGCCAGTGAGTTGATTGAAGGCAGAGACATTGAAATCACAAAGCAACCTACCAGTATAACCCATTTAAGACACTGAAATGTTAAGTACGATAAAATAGGAAAAGCACAGGAGAAGATAATAGATACATATTGGGGTCCTCGACCATGACAGCAGTTTCTTGAGCAAAGGTGTCCTGCAAAACCAAGTCGTCCTTCTCAACATCACCTTCACTCTTATCATTAACGTTGCGAGCCAAACCACTCGTGCTGCCGTTGGTGGCGCTCCCCCCGCAGCGGCAGCCGGCGACGGGGTTAGTAGAGCGGGTATTCCCGACTTCTTCTCTCTCTGTCTCTGAAGGAATTTTACCTCCTCCAAGGTCAAAGCCAATCTGATTGAATACCCTTTGTCAGCGTCTGTCGGTATGTACGAAGCAGATATAAGAATTGAAAAGTTGGGAGAGGAATAGCACCTTCTTTCGTGGTCTTCGTCTTCGTCTTCGACCTCTATACTTCTTTTCCGAAAATTCTTGGCCTTCATTCTCGGGGATGTGCTATACCTTCAATTCGAAGCTGGGATACCAGTTTTCTGTGCTTTTTTCCTGTCCGTGTGTATTCCTCCTCTTCAAATCCGCACTTGCCCTAGATCCACCCTTTCTTTTCTCGTTTCCTCCTTGGTTCGAAGTTGGAACAACTTTCAGCTTTTCCCCTCCGAACACAGGACACACATCGAACGTGTTTCGGGACAGGGATTTGGAAATGGGAGTAAATGAAATTGATAATGGCTTAGTTTTGGGTTAGATATTTTTTTATTATAAATGTATTGTTTCGAAAGTTCATATTAATTTTTTAAGGCATGGATTAATTTGAGTCAAGGTTTCAAATTATTAAGTTTTATCTTGTATAAATTTATTTAAAAAAATTTCATCAAAATTGTTCTCTTAAATTTTAATGCAACCTGAATCATATTGAATTTTCAAATATAAAAGAAAGATAATATATAATTATAATAATATAAAAATTAGATAATGATAATGTGAACACTATATCATATTTTAAAAAATAAAAAATAAAAAAAGAAGTTTAACTATACCAATCCAGTATTATATCGGCAGCCCAACCAAAACTAACAAATCAACCCTTTCGACTTGGCCCAAAGTTCCCTTTTCTTTTTTTCCTTTTTTTTAAAACTAAACTCACAAGTTTTAATTTGAAGGAAGAAAAAAAAAAAGTAAAACCTACCAACAATTCAGCATGCTACAAAGAAATAGAAAGAAAACAAGCACCTTACGTAATCCTTTCCCCTTCAACTCTGCCGGTGAGGAGTTTATACAGTGCAAAGATAAAAAAACATGTGAAAAAGAAAAACTCTGGTGAGTTGTACGTGCGTTTCTTCTATTCCTTTGCCTTGAGTCTCCCTTGTATAGGTAAGGGATAATTGAAACTGCTTTCTCTAATCATTAGTTCGTATATACTCATTTAGTGAGTAGTATGTACATAAGTCAATTATCATTTAAGAACATATCTTCATTGATAATTGAGATGAATATATAAAAATTTAACGTATTTATATATATACACACACACACACATGTACACAAAATATTTTTATTATATGTTTAATGTGTTGAAGATATTATATGCACATATTTGCCAATTTTACTCACCTGTATCAAAATGGAAATAATAATTTTGAGTCGCCCAAAACTGTTGTTAAATAATTATTTTATATTCTTGTTTAGTTTTAATATATATATATAATATATATATATATATATATATATTTCATTAAAATAATAATTAATAAGTATTTTGGGGAATGAAAATGCATTTTCTTAAAACATTAAGGAAGAAAATATTCCCCTAAAAGAACACCATATAAGTGCAAAAATTCCCTTGAAAGTTGAAACTAGAAAATTGTTAATGCTGCCAAAGTTTTGACCTATAAAGATAATGTTGCAATGCATAAAAAGAATATAGAATCTTACATCGTCTACACTACAATTAAAATCTATTTGAAAAAGCATTCAGGAGTGATCATGGTTCAGTTCTATACTAGTATTAAATTAAATTATCATGTACAATTTTGCTAAAGAATAATTTTAAGTTACTCCACATAACTTTGCTGCTCTTTTATAAGCTATATTTATTTGCAAATAAAAAATACTTTTCATAAAAAACTGTCATTGTATATTTTCCACAAAATAGTCTCTCCATAGAGTCTTTGCATTTGAAGAAGTACAATCAATTTCAATTTCCAAATCAAAAGTCTCTCATACCCCTCTAAACATCATTTTCCCCTTATTTTCATTTTTGAAATCCAGCCACATAATATTATCTATTAACTTTTGATGTAGGTAAGTCCATGATAAATGCATATTTCTATATATTTTTATATTATTTTTTTATATTTTTCTTGCTTTGCTTTTATTAATATTATATTTTTATTAATATTTTGTGTTTTATAGAAATTTAGGAATCAATAAATAAGAAGAGATCAAAATGAGTCAAAATGAAATAAAATAAGACAACAAATTTTGTGAGCAAATTTAGAGATAATATTTTGTTAGATTAAAGAAACATCACAATTAAAAAAAGGATATTTTTTGCCTAAATCCATCATGTGTAGATCAAATATGTAAGAAATCACTTGAACTTTGCAAGTAATTATTGAGCTTACATTAAATTCAAAATCGTCATATTTTCAGACTTGCGCAATTTTTATATTTTGGGCATAAGTCCATATTCAAAAACCTTATGAACTTTAATTTTACTTCATTTGAAAGCCAAGAAAAAAACTACAACGTTGCTGTTGGAAGCTCAACCAATTCGGCCTTGATAAAAGCAGAAAATTCATTCAAATGTGTACATTGGAAGGGATATATTTATGCTGACATATTTTTTTAAATCAAATATAACTTTCTTCGTAGTGGTTGGAATTAGATAATTCAAGTTGAAAATAAAACTAACTAACAAAACTATAACTTTTATGTGACCACTTTTTCAAAATCAGCCGATTTCATGAGAAAAAATGTATGACAATATTCGGATCCAAGAAAGACATGCAAATTTAGAGCAAATTTGGAATGAGTTTGGAGTGTATTTGTAGATGCTAATTTAGGGTACTCTTCTACTATAAATAGAGAGTGTTGATGTCATTCAACATACAAAAAATTTTTAAAAGAGGAGTTTTAGGTTCCAAAAATAGAAGAGAAGAAGATGGTTTTGAAGGGGAGATTCATCTACCAAGAGAATTCATCCATATCGGTATTCTTATTTCCCTTTTCTCTTTTCAATTTTTTGAATTCCTAATGGTGTTAGTTTTATTTTACTTATTATTTTCAAATGTGCTAGGCTAGATTTAGAATTTCATTAAGGGTGATTTTAAAACCTTAGATGTGAATTTGTGCAATTGAGTATTTGATATTATTCTCCAATTTTTCTAATTGAAATTGTTTATGTTCTTATGCATTTAATTTCTTCATGGTTATTTCTTGTTTTATTTGGGTGCGCAATTAAGTAGGACTTGAGAATTACCTAAAATTAGATTACAATTTTTTATCCGTAATTATCTTGATTTTGTAATCATAAATAGTAAATTGTGATTAATGATTATGAGATGTTTTTGTTAATTATGATGTGGAACATAATATAAGTTGAACAATCTGAATTTGCGTGTTTGTTATTTAGATTAATCTGTCTTTCTCATCTTAATGTTTCTGTTAAATTGAATCTAGAGAGCTTGTTCAAGATTGTTTAATGGTTAGGAAATTAGGTAGAGAGCTTGTTCTATCTAATGAAAAACTAAGGAAAGATTGGGATAACAAAGCTTGTTGTTATCGGTTGATAGTTTCAATGGAAAAGTAGAAGTAATATTAATATCAATTCACAATTCATTGTCTAGTGGTGATGAATAAAATCATAACCAAAACTTTATAATTTTTGTGTCCATTTATTTGATTTTCATTAATTAGTATACTCTAGTTTAGTTTCATTTTTTGCAATTTAATTAATCAAATCAAACCCCTCTTTTACACTAAGTTTTCTGATAATAATAAAAATATCTTCTTTAATTTTTCTTCTAAATTTAGTTTTCTCAATTTTTATTATATATTTCTAAATTTTATTTGACTAAGAAGAAATGGTGAACCTCTTGATGGAGGAAGAAGCACGGTTATAAAAATGCATAATATTTAAATGTATTCTATTATTGTCCTAATTTGTGATCAAACCCTCCTTATTTAGTGACGATTTTTGATTTATGTATCATTAATATTATAATAAATACTTGGGTTCATTTAGCTAGAAGTCTGGTTCTACTATATCGACTCATAACGCGAAACCCTATTTTGTTATTGATTATTTTCTTGTTAAAAGTTTACATCCTAAATAATTTATTTTTTTAATAAGTTAAAAGCGTATGCTATAACACATGATTTAGAATGAGAAAAAATATTTTCATACACTAAGGTTAAATAAGATTAAAAATTTGAAAACTTGATACCGATTTATTGCTTATGTATTCAAATTATAGTTTAACTGATTTTTTTTCTTTTTACTATATAATTCAAGGAAAACTTACATTATTTTCCATGAGAGAAATAATATATTTTCTATTATTTTTAAGTATAACTAAAAATTGAAAAAATGACTCAAAATGCTGATACCTATTTCTTGCTTTCATATCAAAAATTTATTTTAATTGATTTTTTTCTTTTTAAAAGTTTACATCCTAAAAAAATTATTTTTTTTCAAATAAATTAAAAGTGTATGCTATAACACAGGAGTTAGAATGATAAAAAAAATACTTTCCTACTATTAAGGTTAAATAAGATTAAAAATTTAAAAATTTGATACCCATTTCTTGCTTACATATTCAAATTATAGTTTAACTGGATTTTTTTCCTTTTTACTCTATAATTTCAAAGAAAACATACATTATTTTTTATGCGATAAACAATATATTTTCTACTTTTATTTTTAATTATGACTAAAAATTGAAAAAACGATTCAGAATGTTGGTACCTATTTCTTGATTTCAAATTAAAATTTTATTTTAATTGATTTTTTTCTTTTTAAAAGTTTACATCCTAAAAATATTATTTTTTTCTAAAATAATTAAAAGCATATACTATAACACATGAGTTAAAATGAGAAAAAAATACTTTCCTACGCTTAAAGTTAAATAAGATTAAAATTATTAAAACTTGATACCATTTCTTGGTTACGTATTCAAATTATAGTCTTACATTATTTTCCATGAGAGAAAAAATATATTTTCTATTATTTTTGATTATGACTAAAAATTAAAAAAATAATTCAGAATGTTGGTACCTATTTCTTGCTTTCATATCAAAATTTTATTTTAATTGATTTTTTTCTTTTTAAAAGTTTACATCCTAAAAAAATTATTTTTTTCTAATAAATTAAAAGTGTATGCTATAACACATGAGTTAAAATGAGAAAAAATACTTTCCTACTATTAAGGTTAAATAATATTAAAAATTTAAAAACTTGATACCCATTTTTTGCTTAAATATTCAAATTATAGTTTAACTGGATTTTTTCTTTTTTACTCTATAATTTCAAAGAAAACATACATTATTTTCTATGTGATAAACAATATATTTCCTACTTTTATTTTTAATTATGACTAAAAATTAAAAAAGTTACTCAAAATGTTGGTTCATATTAAATTTTATTTTTAATTATTTTTATTTCTTTTTAAAAGTTTACATCCTAAAAATATTATTTTTTTCTAAAAAATTAAATGCTATGCTATAACACAAGAGTTAGAATGAAAAAAATACTTTTCTACAATTACGGTTAAATAAGATTAAAATTTTTAAAACTTGATATCCATTTCTTGTTTATGTATTCAAATTATAGCTTAAGTATATTTTTTCTTTTTACTGTATAATTTTAAGAAAAACATATATTATTTTTCATGAGGGAAACAATATATTTCCTACTTTTTTTTAATTATGACTAAAAATTAAAAAAATGACTCACAATATTGGTACCTATTTCTTGCTTTCATATTAAAAAATTATTTTAATTGTTTTTTTCTCTTTTTCAAAAGTTTATGTTCTAAAAAAATTATTTTTTTCTAATAAATTAAAAGCGTATGTTATAACATATGAGTCAGAATGAGAAAAAATACTTTCCTACACTTAAGATTAAATAAGATTAAAAATTTGAAAACATAGTATCCATTTCTTACTTACGTATTCAAATTATAGTTTAACTGGATTATTTTATCTTTTTACTGTATAATTTCAAAAAAAACTTACATTATTTTCTATGAGAAAAATAATATATTTTCTCCTTTTATTTTTAATTATGACTAAAAATTGTAAAAACGACTTAAAATGTTGGTACCTATTTTTTGCGTCCATATTAAATTTTATTTTTAATTAAAAAAATTTCTTTTTAAAAGTTTACATCCTAAAAAAATTATTTTTTTCTAATAAGTTAAAAGCGTATGCTATAACACAGAAGTTAGAATGAGAAAAAAATACTTTCCCACACTTAAGGTTAACTAAGATTAAAAATTTGAAAACTTGATACCATTTCTCGATTATGTATTCAAATTATAGTTTAAGTGGATTATTTTTTTTTAACTTACATTATTTTTTTTGAGATAATCAATATATTTTCTACTTTTATTTTTAATTATGACTAAAAATTGAAAAAAAATTTAGAATGTTGGTACCTATTTTTTGCTTTCATATCAAAATTTTATTTTAATTGATTTTTTTTTTCTTTTTAAAAGTTTACATCCTAAAAAAATTATTTTTTTCTAATAATTTAAAAGTGTATGCTATAACACAGAAGTTAGAATGAGAAAAAAAATACTTTCCTACACTTAAGGTTAACTAACATTAAAAATTTGAAAATTTGATACCCACTTCTCGATTATGTATTCAAATTATAGTTTAAGTGGATTATTTTTTTACAGTATAATTTTCTAGAAAACTTACATTATTTTCTTTGAGATAATCAATATATTTCCTACTTTTATTTTTAATTAAGACTAAAAATTGAAAAAACAACTCAGAATGTTGGTACCCATTTTTTACTTTCATATCAAAATTTTATTTTAATTGATTTTTTTCTTTTGAAAAGTTTCCATCCTACAAAAAATATTTTTTTCTAATAAATTAAAAATATATGCTATAACACAGGAGTTAGAATAAGAAAAAAATACTTTTATACTATTAAGGTTAAATAAGATTAAAAATTTGAAAACTTTTTACCCATTTCTTGATTACATGTTCAAATTATAGTTTAACTGGATTTTTTTTTCTTTTTACTGTATAATTTCAAAGAAAACATTATTTTCTATGCGATAAACAATATATTTCCTACTTTTATTTTTAATTATGACTGAAAATTGAAAAATCGACAGAATATTGGTCTGTATTTCTTGGTTTCATATTAAATTTTATTTTAATTGCTTTTTTTTTAAAAGTTTACATCCTAAAAAATTAAAATCGTATGCTATAACACAAGAGTTAGAATGAGAAAAAAATACTTTCCTACAATTATGGTTAAAGAAGATTAAAAATTTGAAAATATGATACCCATTTCTCGATTACGTATTGAAATTGTAGTTTAACTAGATTATTTTTTCTTTTAACAGTATAATTTCAAACAAAACTTACATTATTTTCGATGAGATAAATAATATATTTTCTACTTTTATTTTTAATTATGACTAAAAATTAAAAAAGCAACAAATAATATTGGTACCGATTTCTTGCTTTCATATTAAAATTGTTTTTTAATTGATTTTTTTTAAAAGTTTACGTTCTAAAAAAATTATTTTTTTCTAATAAATTAAATGCGTATGTTATAGCACACGAGTTAGAATGATAAAAAATACTTTCCTACACTTAAGGTTAAATAAGATTAAAAGTTTGAAAACTTGATACCCATTTCTTGTTTACGAATTCAAATTATAGTTTAACTGAATTGTTTTTTTTCTTTTTACAGTATAATTTCAAAGAAAACTTACATTATTTTCTTTGAGATAAATAATATATTTTCTACTTTTATTTTTAATTATGAGTAAAATTTGAAAAAATAACTCAGAATGTTGGTATCTATTTTTTGCTTTCATATAAATTTTTTATTTTAATTGATTTTTTTCTTTTTAAAAGTTTTCGTTCTAAAAAAATTATTTTTTTCTAATAAATTAAAAGCGTAAAACATATAAGTTAGAATGAGAAAAAATAATTTTCTACTGTTACTGTTAAATAAGTTTAAAAATTTAATAACATAATACCTATTTCTCGATTACGTATTCAAATTATAGTTTAAGTGGACTGTTTTTTCTTTTTATAGTATAATTTCATTGAAAACTTACATTATTTTCTATGAGATAAACAATATATATCCTACTTTTATTTTTAATTATAACTAAAAATTGAAAAAGCCACTCAAAATGTTGGTACCTATTTTTTGCTTTCATATAAATTTTTATTTTAATTGATTTTTTTCTTTTTAAAAGTTTTCGTTCTAAAAAAAATATTTTTTTCTAATAAATTAAAAGCGTATGCTTTAACATATAAGTTAGAATGAGAAAAAATAATTTCCTACTGTTACTGTTAAATAAGTTTAAAAATTTAAAAACATAATACCCATTTCTCGATTGCGTATTCAAATTATAGTTTAAGTGGATTGTTTTTTCTTTTTACAGTATAATTTCATTGAAAACTTACATTATTTTCTATGAGATAAGCAATATATATCCTACTTTTAATTTTAATTATAACTAAAAATTGAAAAAGCCACTCAAAATGTTGGTACCTATTTTTTGCTTTCATATAAAAAATTTATTTTAATTGATTTTTTTCTTTTTAAAAGTCTTCTTTCTCAAAAAATTATTTTTTTTTCTAATAAATTAAAAGCGTATGCTTTAACATAGAAGTTAGAATGAGAAAAAAATACTTTCCTACTGTTAATGTTAAATAAGATTGAAAATTTGAAAACATGATACCCATTTCTCGATTATGTATTTGAATTATAGTTGAACTGGATTGTTTTTTCTTCTTACAGTATAATTTCATAGAAAACTTATATTATTTTCTATGAGACAAACAATATATTTCCTACTTTTATTTTTAGTTATGACTAAAAAATGAAAAAACATCTCAAAATGTTGGTACCTAATTTTTGCTTGCATATAAATTTTTTATTTTAATTGATTTTTTTCTTTTTAAAAGTCTTCATTCTAAAAAAATTATTTTGTTCTAATAAATTAAATGCGTATGCTTTAACATAGAAGTTAGAATGAGGAAAAATACTTTCCTACTGTTAATGTTAAATAAGATTAATAATTTGAAAACATGAAACATATTTCTCGATTACGTATTCAAATTATAGTTTAATTGGATTATTTTTTCTTTTTACAGTATAATTTCAAACAAAACTTACATTATTTTCGATGAGATAAACAATATATTTCCTACTTTTATTTTTAATTATGACTAGAAATTAAAAAAATGACTCATCATATTGGTACCGATTTCTTGCTTTCATATTAAAATTTTTATTTTAATTGATTTTTTTTAAAGTTAACATTCTAAAAAAAATATTTTTTCTAATAAATTAAAAGCGTATGTTATAACACATGAGTCAGAATGAGAAAAAAATACTTTCCTACACTTAAGGTTAAATAAGATTAAAAATTTGAAAACTTGGTACCCATTTCTTGATTACGTATTCAAATTATAGTTTAATTGGATTGTTTTTTCTTTTTACTGTATAATTTCAAAGAAAACTTACATTATTTTCAGTGAGAGAAACAATATATTTTCTACTTTTATTTTTAATTATGACTAAAAATTGAAACAACGACTTAAAATGTTTGTACCTATTTCTTGCTTTTAAATTAAATTTTATTTTAATGAATTTTTTCTTTTTAAAAGTTTACATCGTAAACAAATTATTTTTTTCTAATAAGTTAAAAGCGTATGCTATAACAGAGGAGTTAGAATAAGAAAAAAATACTTTCCTTCTATTAAGGTTAAATAAGATTAAAAATTTAAAAACTTGATATTCATTTCTTGCTTATGTATTCAAATTGTAGTTTAACTGGATTTTTTTTCTTTTTCCTATATAATTGCAAGGAAAACATAAATTATTTTGCATGATAGAAACAATATATTTTCTACTTTTATTTTTAATTATGACTAAAAATTACAACGACTACTCACAATGTTGGTACCTATTTCTTGCTTAAATATAAAAAAATAAATTTTTAGAAGGTAAACTAATAACAAGAAATAAAAATTGATTAAAATAAAATTTAATAAAAAAGCCCAAAATAGATATCGACATTCTGAGTCGCTTTTTCAATTTTTAGCCATAATGAAAAATAAAAGTAGGAAATATATTGTTTCTCTCATTGAAAATAATGTAAGTTTTCGATGAAATTATATAGTAAAAAGAAATAAAACAATCAAGTTAAACTATAATTTGAATACGTAAGGGAGAAATGAGTATCAAGTTTTTAAGTTTGGAATCTTATTTAACATTAACAGTAGGAAATTATTTTTTTTCATTCTAACTCCTGTGTTATAGCATACACTTTTAATTTATTAGAAAAAATTAATTTTTTTAGAATGCAAACTTTTAAAAAGAAAAAATTAATTAAAAATAAAATTTAACAAAAAAACCCAAATAGGTATCAACATTCTGAGTAGCTTTTTCAAATTTTGGCCATAATTAAAAATAAAAGAAGAGAACATATTGTTTCTCTCATTGAAAATAATGTAAGTTTTCCTTGAAATTATAAAGTAAAAAGAAAAAATAATCTAGTTAAACTAAATTTGAATACGTGAGGGAGAAATAAGTATCAAATTTTTAAATTTTTAATCTTATTTAACTTTAACAATAGGAAAGTATTTTTCCTCATTCTAACTCTTGTGTTATAGTATACGCTTTCAATTTATTAGAAAAAAATAATTTTTTTGAAGGTAAACTTTTAAAAAGAAAAAAAATTAATTAAAAAAAATGTAATAAAAAAGCTCGAAATAGGTACCAAATTCTGAGTCGCTTTTTCAATATTTAGCCATAATTAAAAATAAAAGAAGGAAATATATTGTCTTTCTCATAGAAAATATTATAAGTTTTCCTTGAAATTATATAGGAAAAAGGAAAAACAATCAAGGTAAACTATAATTTGAATACATAAGTAAGAAATAAGTATCAAATTTTTAAAATTTTTAATCTTATTTAACATTAACAGTAGGAAAGTATTTTTCCTCATTCTGACTCCTTTGTTATAGCATACACTTTTCATTTATTAGAAAAAAATAATTTTTTAGAACGTAAACTATTAAAAAGAAAAAAAATCAATTAAAATAAAACTTTAATAAAAAAGCCCCAAATAGGTACCAACATTCTGAGTCGCTTTTTCAATTTTTAGCCATAATTCAAAATAAAAGTAGGAAATATATTGTTTTTCTCATTGAAAATAATGTAAGTTTTTGTTGAAATTATACAGTAAAAAGAAAAAATAATCCAGTTAAACTATAATTTGAATACGTAAGGAGAAATGAGTATCAAGTTTTTAAATTTTTAATCTTATTTAACCTTTATAGTAGGAAAGTATTTTTTTCCTCATTCTAACTCCTGTGTTATACCGTACACTTTTAATTTATTAGCAGAAAATAAATTTTTTAGAACATAAACTTTTAAATTAATTAAAAATAAAAATTTGATGAAAAAGCGCAAAATGGGTACCAACGTTCTGAATCACTTTTTCAATTTTTAGTCATTATTAAAAAAAAAGTAGGAAATATATTATTTCTCTTACTGAAAATAATGTAAGAATTCCTTGAAATTATACAATAAAAAGAAAAAACAATCTAGTTAAATTATAATTTGAATACATAAGGGAGAAATTGGTATCAAGTTTTTAAATTTTTAATCTTATTTAACATTAACAGTAGGAAAGTATTTTTATTCTTTCTAACTCCTGTGTTATAGTATACGCTTTTAATTTATTAGAAAAAAATAATTTTTTTAGAATGTAAACTTTTAAAAATAAAAAAATCGTTTAAAATAAAAATTTAATTAAAAAGCCCAAAATAGGTACCAACATTCGAAGTAGCTTTTTCAATGTTTGGCCATAATTAAAAATAAAAGTAGGGAGCATATTGTTTCTCACATTGAAAATAATGTAAGTTTTCCTTGAAATTATAAAGTAAAAAGAAAAAACAATCTACTTAAACTATAATTTGAATACGTGAGGAAGAAATAGGTATCAAGTTTTTAAATTTTTAATCTTATTTTACCTTAAGGTAGGAAAGTATTTTTCTTCATTCTAACTCCTGTGCTATAGGATACGCTTTCAATTTATTTGAAAAAATTAAATTTTTTTGAAGGTGAACTTTTAAAAAGAAAAAGAATTAATTAAAATAAAAATTTAATAAAAAATCCCGAAATAGGTACCAACATTTTGAGTAGTTTTTTCAATTTTTAGCCATAATTAAAAATAACAGTAGGAAATATATGTCTCTTTCTTAGAAAATATTGTAAGTTTTCCTTGAAATTATACATAAAAAGAAAAAATAATCAAGGTAAACTATAATTTGAATACGTAAGTAAGAAATGGGTATGAAGTTTTTAAATTTTTAATCTTATTTAACTTTAAGTATAGAAAAGTATTTTTCTTCATTCTGACTCATTTGTTATAGCATACGCTTTTAATTATTAGAATTTTTTTTAGAACATAAACTAATAAAAAGAAAAAAATCAATTAAAGTAAAAATTTAATAAAAAATCCCGAAATAGGTACCAATATTTTGAGTCGCTTTTTCAATTTTTACCTTAACTAAAAATAAAGGTTGAAAATATATTGTTTCTCTCATTAAAATAATATTAGTTTTCATTGAAATTGTAAAGTAAAAAGAAAAATACAATCTAGTAAAATTATAATTTGAATACATAATGGATAAATGTGTATCAAGTTTTTAAATTTATAATCATATTTAACCTTAACGTAGGAAAATATTTTTCCTCATTCTAACTCCTTATGTTATAGCATACGATTTTAATTTATTAGAAAAAAATATTTTTTTTTTAAGGTAAACTTTTAAAAAGAAAAAAAGTTTAATAAAATAAAAATTTAATAAAAAAGCCCGAAATAGGTACTAACAGTCTGAGTCGTTTTTTCAATTTTTAGTCATAATTAAAAATAAAAGTAGGAAATATATTGTCTTTTCCATAGAAAATATTGTAAGTTTTCCATGATATTATACAGTAAAAAGAAAAAACAATCTATTTAAACTATAATTTGAATACATAAGGAAAAAATGGTATAAAATTTTTAATTTTTAATCTTATTTAACCTTAAGAGTAGGAAAGTATTTTTACTCATTTTAACTTCTGTGCTATAGCATACACTATTAATTTATTAGAAAAAAATAAATTTTTTAGAACACAAACTTTTCAAAAGAAAAAAATTAATTAAAATAAAAATTTAAAGAAAAAGCCCAAAACCTACCAACGTTCTGAGTCTTTTTTTTAATTTTTAGCCATAATTAAAAGTAAAAGTAGAAAATATATTATTTTTCTCATGGAAAATAATATAAGATTTCTTGAAATTATACAGTAAAAAGAAAAAATAATATAGTGAAATTATAATTTGAATACATAAGGGAGAAATGTATATTATGTTTTTAAATTTTTAATCTTATTTAACATTAGCACAATGAAAGTATTTTTGTTCATTCTAACTCTTGTATTACAGCATACACTTTTAATTTATTAGAAAAAATAATTTTTTTGAACGTAAATTTTTAAAAAGAAAAAATCATTTAAAATAAAATTTAATAAAAATGCCCGAAATAGGCACCAACATTCCGAGTAGATTTTTTAATTTTTGGCCATAATTAAAATAAAAGTAAAAAATATTGTTTCTCTCATTGAAAATAATGTAAGTTTTTCTTGAAATTATAAAGTAAAAAGAAAAAATAATCTAATTAAACTATAATTTGAATACGTAAGGGAGAAATACGTATCAAATTTTAAATTTTTAATCTTATTTAACCTGAACAGTTAAAAAGTATTTTTTTCATTCTAATCCTGTGTTATGGCATACACTTTCAATTTATTAGAAAAAAATAAATTCTTTTGAAGGTAAACTTAAAAAAAATAAAAATTAATTCAAATAAAAATTTAATAAAAAGCACGAAATAGGTACCAACATTCTGAGATGCTTTTTCAATTTTTAGCCATAATTAAAATAAAAGTATGAAATATATTGTCTCTTTCATAGAAAATATTGTAAGTTTTTCTAAAATTATATAGTAAAAAGAAAAAACAATTGAGGTAAACTATAATTTGAATACGTAAGTAAGAAATGGGTATCAAGTTTTTAAATTTTTAATCTTATTTAACATTAACAGTAGGAAAGTATTTTTCTTCATTCTAACTCCTATGTTATAGCATACACTTTTAATTTGTTAGAAAAAAATAAATTTCTTTGAACGTAAACTTTTACAAAGACAAAAACTATTTAAATAAAAAATTAATAAAAAAGCCCGAAATAGGTACCAACATTCCGAGTAGATTTTTCAATTTTTGGCCATAATTAAAAATAAAAGTAGAAAATATATTATTTCTCTTATTGAAAATAATATAAGTTTTCTTTGAAATTATAAAGTAAAAAGAAAAAAATAATATAATTAAACTATAATTTGAATATGTGAGGGAGAAATATGTATCAAGTTTTTAATTTTTAATCTTATTTAACGTTAACAGTAGGAAAGTATTTTTCTTCATTCTAACTCCTTATGTTATAGCATACGCTTTCAATTTAATAGAAAAAAATAAATTTTTTTGAAGGTAAACTTTTAAAAAGAAAAAAAATGAATTAAAATAAAAATTTAATAAAAAAATCCGAAATAGGTACCAACATTGTGAGTCACTTTTTAAATTTTTATCCATAATTAAAAATAAAAATATAAAATATATTGTCTCTCTCATTGAAAATATTGTAAGTTTCCTTGAAATTATACAGAAAAAAGATAACAGTCGAGGTAAACTATAATTTGAATACATAAGAAATCAGTATCAAATTTTTAAAATTTTTAATCTTATTTAACCTTAACTATAGGAAAGTATTTTCCTCATTCTGACTCCTTTGTTATAGCATACACTTTTAATTTATTAGAAGAAAATAAATTTTTTAGAACATAAACTTTTAAAAAGAAAAAATTAATTAAAAATAAAAATTTAATGAAAAACCCAAAATAGGTACTATCGTTATGAGTCACTTTTTAAAATTTTAGCCGTAATTGAAAATATAAGTAGGAAATATTTGTTTCTTTCATTGAAAATAATGTAAGATTTTCTTGAATTTATACAGTAAAAAGAAAAAAATAATATAGTTAAACTATAATTTGAATACATAAGGGAGAAATGAGTATCAAGTTTTTAAAATTTTAATCTTATTTAACATTATACTGTAGGAAAGTATTTTTCTTCATTCTAACTCTTGTGTTATAGCATACGCTTTTAATTTATTAGAAAAAATTAATTTTTTTAGAACATAAACTTTTAAAAAAAAAATCATTTAAAATAAAAGTTTAATTAAAAAACCCGAAATAGGTACCAACATTCCGAGTAGCTTTTTCAATTTTTTGCCATAATTAAAAATAAAATTAGGAAGCATATTATTTCTCTCATTGAAAATAATATAAGTTTTTCTTGAAATTATAAATTAAAAAGTAAAATCAATATAGTTAAACTATAATTTGAATACATCAGGAAGAATAGGTAACAAGTTTTTAAATTTGTAATCATATTTAACCTTAACGGTAGGAAAATATTTTTTCTCATTCTAACTCTTGTGTTATAGCATTAGCTTTTAATTTATTAGAAAAAATTATTTTTTTAAGGTAAAGTTTTAAAAAGAAAAAAAAAAATTATAAAAAAGATTAAAATAGGTACCAACATTCTAAGTCATTTTTTCAAGTTTTAGCCATAATTAAAAATACAAGTAGGAAATATATTGTCTCTTTCATAGAAAATATTGTAAGTTTTCCATAAAATTATATAGTAAAAAGAAAAAAAATAATCTATTTAAACTATAATTTGAATATATAAGGGAGAAATGGGTATCAAGTTTTTAAATTTTCAATTTTATTTAACCTTAAGAGTAGGAAAGTATTTTTCCTCATTTTAACTCCTATTATAGCATAAGAAAATAAATTTTTTAGAACACAAACTTTTCGAGAGAAAAAAATCAACTAAAATAAAAATTTAATGAAAAATCCCAAAATAGGTTCCAACGTTCTAAGTCTTTTTTTTCAATTTTTAGCCATAATTAAAAATAAAAATAGGAAATATATTGTTTCTCTAATGGAAAATAATGTAAGATTTTCTTGAAATTATAGAGTAAAATTAAAAATAATCTAGTTAAACTATAATTTGAATACATAAGGGAGAAATGTGTATTATGTTTTTAAATTTTTAATCTTATTTAACATTAACAGAATGAAATTATTTTTCTTCATTTTAACTCATGTGTTATAGCATACATTTTTAATTTATTAGAAAATAATAATTTTTTTGAATGTAAACTTTTAAAAATAAAAAAAAAATTAAAATAAAAATTTAATAAAAAGCCCGAAATTGGCACCAACATTCTGAGTAGATTTTTCAATTTTTAGCATAATTAAAAGTTAAAGTAGAAAATATATTGTCTCTCTCATAGAAAATAGTGTAAGTTTTCCTTAAAATTATACAGTAAAAATAAAAAAATAATTGAGGTAAACAATAATTTGAATACGTAAGTAAGAAATGAGTATCGAATTTTTAAATTTTTATTCTTATTTAACCTTAAGAGTAGGAAAATATTTTTCCTTGTTCTGACTCCTTTCTTATATCATACACTTTTAATTTATTAGAAAAAAAATAAATTTTTTAGAACATAAACTATTAAAAAGAAAAAAATCTATTAAAATAAAAATTTAATAAAAAAACCCGAAATAGGTACCAATATTCTGAGTCGTTTTTTAAATTTTTCGCCATAATTAAAAATAAAAGTAGAAAATATATTATTTCTGTCACTGAAAATAATGTAAGTTTTGCTTGAAATTATATAGTAAAAAGAAAAAACAATCTATTTAAACTATAATTTGAATACAAAAGGAGAAATAGGTATCAAGTTTTTAAATTTTTAATCTTATTTAACCATAAGAGAATGAAAGTATTTTTCCTCATTTTAACTCCTATGTTATAGCAAAAAATTTTTTTTTTTAGAACATAAACTTCTCAAAAGAAAATAAAATCAATTAAAATAAAAATTTAATGAAAAAGCCCAAACTAGGTAACAACATTATGAGTCACTTTTTCAATTTTTAGGGATAATTAAAAATAAAAGTAGGAAATATATTGTTTCTCTCATTGAAAATAATGTAAGATTTCCTTGAAATTATACAGTAAAAAGAAAAAAATCTAGTTAAACTATAATTTGAATACATAAGGGAGAAATTGATATCAAGTTTTTAAAAATTTTAATCTTATTTAACATTAACAGCAGGAAAGTATTTTTCTTCATTCTAACTTTTGTGTTATACCATACGCTTTTAATTTATTAAAAAATAAATAAATTTCTTAGATCGTAAACTTTAAAAAGAAAAAAATTATTTAAAATAAAAATTTTAATAAAAAAACCCCGAACTAAGTACCAACATTCCGAGTAGCTTTTTCAACTTTTAGCCATAAGTAAAAAATAAAAGTAGAAAATATGTTGTCTCTCCCATTTAAACTAATATAAATTTTCATTGAAATTATACAGTAAAAAAAAGAATCAAATTAAACTATAATTTGAATACATAAAAGAGAAACGGGTATTAAGTTTTTAAATTTTTAATCTTATTTAACCTTAACAGAGGAAAGTATTTTTCCTCATTCTAACTCTTGTGTTATAACATATGTTTTTAATTTATTAGAAAAAAATATTTTTTTTAGAATGAAAAGTTTTGAAAAAAAAATATCAACTAAAATAAAAATTTAATAAGAAAACAAGAAACAAGTATCAACATTTTAAGTCGTTTTTTCAATTTTTAGTTATAATTAAAAATAAAAATACGAAATATAATGTTCATCACATAGAAGATAATGTTAGTTTTCTTTGAAATTATATTGTAAAAATAAAAAAAGAATCTAGTTACACTATAATTTGAATACATAATAGGGAATTGGATATCAAGTTTACAAATTTTTAATCTTATTTAACAATAATTATAGAAAAGTATTTTTCATCATTCTAACTCATGTGTTATAGTATACACCATTAATTTACAAGAAAAAATTAAGGATTTTAGAACGAAAGCTTTTAAAAGGAAAAAAATAAACTAAAATAATTTTTTTATAAGAAAACAAGAAATACGTACCAACATTCTGAGTCGATTTTTCAATTTTTAGTCATAATTAAAAATAAAAGTAGGAAAAATATTATTTATCTCACAAAAAATAATGTAAATTTTCTTTGAAATTATACTGTAAAAATAAAAATAAATCCAGTTAAACTATAATTTGAATACATAATTGAAAAATGGGTATCAAGTTTTCAAAATTTTATTCTTATCTAACATTGATAGTAGAAAATTATTTTTCCTCAATCTGATAGAGTGTTATAGCATACGTTTTTAAGTTATTAGAAAAAAATAATTTTTGAGAACGTACACTTTTAAAAAAATAAATCAACTAAAATAAAAATTTAATAAGAAAACAAAAAAATAAGTACCAACATTATGAGTCGCTTTTTCTATTTTTAGTCTTAATTAAAAATAAAAATAGAAAATATATTGTTCATCACATAGAAAATAATGTTAGTTTTTCTTTGAAATTATACTGTAAAAAGAAAAAATAATCCAATTAAACTATAATTTGAATACGTAGTCGAGAAGTGGGTATCAAGTTTTAAAAATTTTAATCTTATGTAACATTAACGGTAGTAAAGTATTTTTTTTTCATTCTAACTCTTGTGTTATGGTATACACTTTTAATTTATTAAAAAACTAATTTTTTTAGAATGAATGCTTTTAAAAATAAAATTATCAACTAAGATAAAAATTTAAAAAAAATACAAGAAATAGGTACTAACATTCTAAGTCGATGTTTCATTTTTTTAGTCATAATTAAAAATGAAAATAGGAAATATATTCTTTATCACATAGAAAATAATGTTAGTTTTCTTTGAAATTATATTGTAAAAAAAAAAACAATCTAGTTAAACTATAATTTGAATACGTAATCGAGAAATGTGTATCAACTTTTCAAATTTTTAATCTTATTTAACATTCACATCAGGAAATTATTTTTCTTCATTTTAACTCCTATGTTATAGCATACGCTTTTAATTTACCAGAAAAAAATAAATTTTTTAGAATGAAAAGTTTTGAAAAGAAAAATATCAACTAAAATAAAAATTTAATAGAAAACAAGAAATAAGTACCAACATTTTGAGTCAATTTTTCAATTTTTAGTCATATTTAAAAATAAAAGTAGAAAAAGTATTGTTTATGTCACAAAAAATAATGTAAATTTTCTTTGAATTTATACTTTAAAAAGAAAAATAAATCTAGTTAAACTATAATTTGAATACATAATCAAAAATGGGCATCAAGTTTTCAAATTTTTAATCTTATCTAACTTTAATAGTAGAAAATTATTTTTTCTCATTCTAACTCCTCTTTTATTTTATTAGAAAAAAGTAACTTTTTTGGAACGTAAAATTTAAAAAAAAAATCAACTAAAATAAAAATTTAATAAGAAAACAAGAAATAAATACCAACATTCTGAGTCACTTTTTTAATTTTTAGTCATAATTAAAAAAATATATATATTGTTCATCACATAGAAAATAATGTTAGTTTTCTTTGAAATTATACTATAAAAAGAAAAAACAATCCAATTAAACTACAATTTCAATACGTAGTCGAGAAATGGGTATCAAATTTTAAATTTTGTAATCTTATTTAAGATTAACAGTTGGCAAGTATTTTACTCATTCTAACTCTTGTGTTATGTCATACATTTTTAATTTATTAGAAAAAAATAATTTTTTTAGAATGAATACTTTTAAAAAGAAAAATATCAACTAAAATAAAAATTTAATAAAAAACAAGAAATAGGTACCAACATTTTGAGTTGATTTTTTTAATTTTTAGCCATAATTAAAAATAAAAGTAGAAAAATATTGATTATAACACAAAAAATAATGTAAGTTTTCTTTGAAATTATACTGTAAAAAGAAAAAATAATTTAGTTAAACTATAATTTGAATACGTAGTCGATAAATGGGTATCAAGTTTTTAAATTTTTAATATTATATAACATTAACAAAAGGAAATTATTTTTTTCTTCATTCTGACTCCTGTGTTGTAGCATACACTTTTAATTTATTAGAAAAAAATAATTTTTTTAGAATGAAAAGTTTTTAAAAGAAAAAAATCAACTAAAAGAAAAATTTAATAAGAAAACAAGAAATAGGTATCAATATTTTGAGTCACTTTTTAAATTTTTAATTATAATTAAAAATAAAAATAAGAAATACAGTGTTCATCACATAGAAGATAATGTTTTTTTTTTTAAATTATATTGTAAAAATAAAAAAATAATCTTGTTAAACTATAATTTGAATACGTAATAGAGAAATGAATATCAAGTTTTTAAATTTTTAATCTTATTTAACATTCACAGTAGGAAAATACTTTTCGTCATTCTAACTCATGTGTTACAGCATATGCTTTTAATTAACAGAAAAAATAATTTTTTAGAATGAAAACTTTTAAAAAGAAAAAAATCAACTAAAATAAAATTTTAATAAGAAAATAAAAAATAGGTACCAGCATTCTGATAAATTATTTTAAAAATAAAAGTACGAAATATATTATTTACCTCACAAAAAATAATGTAAGTTTTCTTTAAAATTATACTGTAAAAAGAAAAAATAATTCAGTTAAACCATAATTTGAATACGTAATCGAAAAATGGGTATCAAGTTTTTAAATTTTTAATCTTATCTAATATTAATAGTAGAAAATTATTTTTTCTCATTCTAACTCCTCTTTTAATTTATTAGAAAAAAATAATTTTTTTTGAACGTAAACTTTTAAAAAAAATCAACTAAAATAAAAATTTTAATAAGAAAACAAGAAATAAGTACCAACATTCTGAGTCATTTTTTTAATTTTTAATCATAATTAAAAATAAAAATAAAAAATATATTGTTCATCACAGAATTTTTTTTTAGTTTTTCTTTGAAATTATACTGTAAAAAGAAAAAATAATTCATTCAAACTATAATTTAGATACGTAGTCAAAAATTGGGTATCATATTTTTAAATTTTTAATCTTATATAACATTAACAAAAGAAAATTATTTTTTCTCATTCTAACTCCTGTGTTATATCATATACTTTTAATTTATTAGAAAAAATTATTTTTTTTAGAATGAAAAGTTTTGAAAAGAAAAAAACCAACTAAAATAAAAATTTAATAAGAAAACAAGAAATATGTACCAATATTTTGAGTCGCTTTTTAAATTTTTAATTATAATTAAAAAATTTAGGAAATATAATGTTCATCACATAGAAGATAATGTTAGTTTTCATTGAAATTATATTGTAAAAATAAAAAACAATCTTGTTAAACTATAATTTGAATACGTAATAGAGAAATGAATATCAAGTTTTCAAATTTTTAATCTTATTTAACATTCACAGTGGGAAAGTATTTTTCGTCATTCTAACTCATGTGTTACAGCATACGCTTTTAATTAATAGAAAAAATAATTTTTTAGAATGAAAACTTTTAAAAAGAAAAAAATCAACTAAAATAAAAATTTAATCAGAAAATAAGAAATATGTACCAGCATTCTGATAAATTATAATAAAGTATTTTAAAAATAAAAGTATGAAATATATTGTTTACCTTACAAAAAATAATGTAAGTTTTCTTTGAAATTATACTATAAAAAAGAAAAAATAATCTAGTTAAACTATAATTTGAATATGTAATTGAAAAATGGGTATCAAGTTTTTAAAATTTTTAATCTTATCTAACATTAATAGTTGAAAATTATTTTTTTCTCATTCTAACTCCTCTTTTAATTTATTAGAAAAAATTATTTTCGGAACGTAAACTTTTAAAAAAATAAATAAACTAAAATAAAAATTAATAAGAAAACAAGAAATAAGTACCAACATTCTGAGTTGCTTTTTCAAATTTTAGTCTTAATTAAAAATAAAAATAGAAATATATATTGTTCACACATAGAAAATAATGTTAGTTTTTTGAAATTACACTATAAAAAGAAAAAATAATTTAGTTAAACTATAATTTGAATACGTGATCGAGAAATGGGTATCAAGTTTTTAAATTTTTAATCTTATTTAATATTAACAGTAGGAAAATTTTTTCTCAATCTAACTCTTGTGCTATGGCATACGCTTTTAATTTATTAGAAAAAATAAATATTTTAGAATGAATACTTTGAAAAGGAAAAATATCAACCAAAATAAAAATTTAATAATAAAACAAGAAATAGGTACCAATATTCTGAGTTGATTTTTTAATTTTTAGTCATAATTAAAAATAAAAGTAGGAAAAATATTGTTTTTGTCACAAAAAATAATGTAAATTTTCTTTGAAATTATACTGTAAAAAGAAAAATAAATTCAGTTAAACTATAATTTGAATACATAATCGAAAAATGGGTATCAAGTTTTTAAATTTTTAATCTTATCTAACATTAATAGTGGAAAATTATTTTTTTCTCATTCTAACTCCTCTTTTAATTTATTAGAAAAAAATAATTTGTTTGAAACGTAAGCTTTTTAAAAATAATCAACTAAAATAAAATTTTAATAAGAAAACACAAAATAAGTACCAACATTCTGAGTCACTTTTTCAATCTTTAGTCATAATTAAAAATAAAAATAAAAAATATATTGTTCATCACATAGAAAATAATTTTAGTTTTTCTTTGAAATTATACTGTTAAAAGAGAAAATACAGTGTTCATCACATAGAAGATAATGTTAGTTTTCTTTGAAATTATAATATAAAATAAAAAAATAATCTCGTCAAACTATAATTTGAATATGTAATAGAGAAATGAATATTAAGTTTTCAAAATTTTAATCTTATTTAACATTCACAGTAGGAAAGTATTTTTCGTCATTTTAACTCATGTGTTATAGCATACGCTTTTAATTATAGAAAAAATAATTTTTTTAGAATGAAAAGTTTTAAAAAGAAAAAAAACCAACTAAAATAAAAATTTAATCAGAAAATAAGAAATAGGTATCAATATTTTGAGTTGCTTTTAAAATTATTAATTAGAATTAAAAAGAAAAATAGAAACTATAGTGGTCATCACATACAAGATAATGTTAGTTTTCTTTGAAATTAAATTGTAAAAATAAAAAAATAATCCTATTAAACTATAATTTGAATACGTAATAGAGAAATGAATATCAAGTTTTTAAATTTTTAATCTTATTTAACATTCAAAGTTGAAAAGTATTTTTCGTCATTCTAACTCATGTGTTATAGCATACGCTTTTAATTAATAGAAAAAAAATTTTTTAGAATGAAAACTTTTAAAAAGAAAAAAATCAACTAAAATAAAAATTTAATAAGAAAACAAGAAATAGGTACCAGCATTATGATAAATTCAGATAAATTATTTTAAAAATAAAAGTACAAAATATATTGTTTACCTCCCAAAAAATAATGTAAGTTTTCTTTAAAATTATACTGTAAAAAAAAAAATTATTCAGTTAAACCATAATTTGAATACGTAATTGAAAAATGGGTATCAAGTTTTTAAATTTTTAATTTTATCTAACATTAATAGTAGAAAATTATTTTTTTCTCATTCTAACTCATCTTTGAATTTATTAGAAAAAAATAATTTTTTTGGAACGTAAACTTTTAAAAAAATAAATCAACTTAAATAAAATTTAATAAGAAAACAAGAAATATGTAATAATATTTTGAGTCATTTTTAAAATTTTTAATTATAATTAAAAAGAAAAATAGGAAATACAGTGTTCATCACATAGAAGATAATGTTAGTTTTCTTTGAAATTATATTGTAAAAATAAAAAAATAATCATGTTAAACTATAATTTGAATACGTAATAGAGAAATGAATATGAAGTTTTTAAAATTTTTAATCTTATTTAACATTTATAGTAGGAAAGTACTTTTCGTCATTCTAACTCATGTGTTATAGCATACGCTTTTAATTAATAGAAAAAATAATTTTTTAGAATGAAAACTTTTGAAAAGAAAAAAATCAACTAAAATAAAAATTTAATAAGAAAACAGGAAATATGTACCAGCATTCTGATAAATTATTTTAAAAATAAAAGTACAAAATATATTGTTTACCTCACAAAAAACAATGTAAGTTTTTTTTAAAATTATACTGTAAAAAGAAAAAATAATCCAGTTAAACTATAATTTGAATACGTAATCAAAAAATGGGTATCAAGTTTTCAAATTTTTAATCTTATCTAACATTAATAGTTGAAAATTATTTTTTTCTCATTCTAACTCCTTTTTGAATTTATTAGAATAAAATAATTTTTTTGGAACGTAAACTTTAAAAATAAATAAACTAAAATAAAAATTTAATAAGAAAACAAGAAATAAGTACCAACATTCTGATTCATTTTTGAATTTTTAGTCTTAATTAAAAAAAAAATAGAAAATATATTGTTCATCACATAGAAAATAATGTTAGTTTTTCTTCGAAGTTATACTATAAAAAGAAAAAAATAATCTAGTTAAATTATAATTTGAATACGTAGTTGAAAAATGGGTATCAAGTTTTAAAATTTTTAATCTTATTTAACATTAACAGTAGGAAAGTAATTATACTCAATCTAACTCTTTGTTATGGCATATGTTTTTAATTTATTAGAAAAAATAAATGTTTAGAATGAAATACTTGTAAAAGAAAAAAAATATCAACTAAAATAAAAATTTAATAATAAAACAAGAATAAGGTACCAATAAATAGAGTTGATTTTTTAATTTTTAGTTATAATTAAAAATAAAAGTAGAAAAAATATTGATTATAACATAAAAAATAATATAAGTTTTCTTTGAAATTATACTGTAAAAAGAAAAAAAAATAATTTAGTTAATCTATAATTTGAATAAGTAATTGAAAAATGGGTATCGAGAAAAAGGTTTAGGGTTTAGGGTATCGAGAAAAGGGTTTAGGGTTTAGGGTTTTTTTAATTAGGAAAAAATGCATTAGAAAACTAAATCCAACATAGAAACACAAAACTGCGTCACATGA